>SWKU01000027.1:328350-430678 GCA_011058905.1 Curvularia kusanoi
ATCCCCCCCCCCCCCACAAGAAAAAAATGTTTTCACCCCACCCTTTCCCTTCGCCCAGGAGGGGGGGGGGGGGGGGGGGATGCAAAAATGCGCCAAAAAAAATTCCAGCGCATCGCATTAAAGCAAAAACGCGTGAGAGGTCAAGAAGAGAGATTATACAGCGAAACCCGCCCCGCCCTCTCTCTATGCATATCATCGTCTCTTGATGATTCCCACGGAACCCCCTGCCAACTGGCCGGTTGGCCGGTAAAAGTGCGCCATTGCGGTCCTGGGAAGCCCGTGTGTGGTTCGCCGCCACAGAGCAACTCTAATGAAGCGCCGCCTATTTTTGCGCGCTTTCGGTATTCGTGTAGTAAGAAACAAGTTGTCGTCTCATTTTTAACCCTCCCGTTATTTCTTCATCTTCATAAGTTCGGGGGGTTTTGAAGGGTCTGGGGGATCCACAAATTTCGTCATGACGAGCGAGAGTTCCTTGAAAGCGACCGGTTTCGTCACGTACGAGTTAAACCCAGCCTCGACGCACTTGGCGTAGACGTCGCCGAGGACGTTGGCCGAAAGGGCAATGATTGGGTGTCTGCGGTAGCCGTGTTTCTTCTCCCAGCGTCTGATTTCTTTACAGGCCTGATAGCCATCTTTATTTGGCATGTGAAGATCGCACTGGATGGTAATTAGTTTGACTGGACAGGGCAATGAATGCGGTCAATCGTACCAAAATGATGGAGTAGTAGCCTGGCGGTTTTGAGAAGACCGTATCCGTGCATTGCACGCCGTCGAGAACCGTGTCGGTGGTCACATCGATTTTGGCGAGGAACTTGAGAATGACCTGTGCGTCCGTTAATCGCTGTGATGACTTGAGAAAGGAAGTTGCTCTTACAGTCTGATTGATTTGGTTATCCTCAACAAGCAACACCTTGTGGCCTTTGCCACCCAGTCGCCTCTTGAGCTCTTCAAAGACAAGCTTCTGGCTGACGACCACTTGCTGCGCGGTGTCCTGGTTCCGATCTGTACTTGACTCGCGCTGCTTTTCTGGATCAAAGATAATAGCAAACTTGGAAGGTTTCAATGGCCGGTAGATGAATTGAAGTCGACGGTCTGCCGCAAGTTGCTCGTAATCGTAAGCCGAAGCCTTCTTCATCAGCTCCTTCTTCTGGGAAGGATCAGAGACTACTACAACAGAGGTGTTGCCGTAGTGTACAGAGCTGTAGATCTGATCCATGACGGCGTGCACCTCGTCGGTGTCATGGAGGACAAGTACCACGTGTGTGAAGATGACTGGATTGTCACCACCAAGCATGCGCTGAGCACTGATGAGGCTCTCTTCGCCAGTGATTTGGTGTGGAATGCCTTGCGGAAGGGTATTTTTGATGTGTCTGACTGTGGCCTCCCTACTGTGCACCAGGGGACAAACGACAAGAATCGAGTACATTGGCGGCTGTGCTAATGGCGACGTAAGAGAAGCCGGGGGCGATGCTGCGGGCCGTGCAGTAGCGTCAGACGCCAGTGATTCGTTGGAAGTTGTGCTCTGGCTATCGACACGCTTTGGAGGCAGGGCCAGATTCATCTCTGGCTCTGGGCTTGTAAGACGGCTGTCTGCTAGGAAGGACGACGCCGAGGACCTCTCCGACCGCAAGCTCGACTTGCCAGTAAGCGCTGCACTTGTGAGAGAGTGATCCGAGCTTCCCGAAGAGAGTGCAGGCGATTCTTGCGATCTGACGGATGTGCCTGAGCTCACAGGTGGAGATTTCACACTTTGTTCCGAGGATATGCTGGAGACGCGTCTGAGCTGTGCATTCTGTGCAGAGCCACTGATCTGCGGGAAAGCCGGCTTCTGCAAAGGAGATGGCTGCGCAGTAGATAATGGCGGAACCACGCTTGCTGGCTCTGTGGCTGGTGTCAGTGGTGTTGCAACCATCGGCTTGGGAAAGTCGGTTGCTGTGGGGAGCCCAAATTTGATTGTGAAGAAGAATGTAGATCCTTTACCAGGAACGCTGCGAGCGTCCATCTTTCCGCCATGCAATTCAACAAACTGCATGGAGATGGCTAGGCCGAGACCTGTACCACCGTGCTGTCGTGTACTGCTGGCATCGATCTGGCTGAAACGCTTGAACAGATACTTGGCTTCGCTCTCTGTAAATCCCCGGCCAGTATCAATGACCTCAAACTTGATCATAGTCTCGTTGTCGTCTAGTGGCCCAGAGCGCTCAGGAGCTTGCAGCTTGCAGCGCACGAAGATTTCACCCTTTGGTGTGAATTTGATGGCATTGCCCACAACATTGAGAAGCACCTGACGAATGCGGAACTTGTCACCCTTGACCATCGAGGGCACACCATCTTCTATCAGATAGTTGAGTTCGAGGCCCTTCTGAATCGCCAGACCCATGTTGAGATCATTGACCTCTTCCAACAGCGACGGCAGATGCATCCACTCCATCGAGAGCTTGATCATACCAGCCTCAACCTTTGAAAGATCAAGAATGTCGTTGATCAGATTGAGCAGACTGGAGGTACTGGAATTGATGATGTTGACATGTTCCAGTTGCTCGGCATTCAAAGGACTGTCTTGAAGGAAGTTGACCATGCCCGAGATGCCGTTGAGCGGCGTTCGAATCTCGTGGGACATGTTGCTCAAGAAGCGTGTCTTGGCATCCATGGTCTCCTTGAGGGTCTGCTCGAGCAGCTTGTGGTCATTGATATCGGTGGCTGTGCCGTACCAGCTCTCTTCAGCGCTGTCTTCTGCAAGCGCCTTTTCAAGCAAAATCCTGACAAGGTGCCAGCGATATTCGCCGTCTTTATTCCGAAGACGTACTTCTGTAGAATAGGAGGCGCGACCATCGGCATCCTTGACAACCTTCAGGATTCCTGTGCTTGCCAGTTTGGACAGCTTCGCCTGGGGCATGTCCATCTTCTCGGGTGTGGAACCGGGACTCGTGACCGTTCCATCAGTCTCGGAAGAGTCGTCCGAAGAAGACGAGTTCTGCGAGTTCTGTCGGCTATGCACGGTTGGAACTGAGGTTGGTACATTCGTAGAGCCATCTTCTCCGATGTCTGGTAGCTTGCACTTGATAACATCGTCTGGATGTACATATTCGAGGAAGCCATTGAAGAGCGCCTCCTGCTCCGCTTGACCAGAAAAGGTGGTCCACTGTGAGTTACAGAATGTCAAACCCCTTCGGTTGGACACCACGAAAACGATCTGCGGGCTGGAGTTTGCAAGAGCTCTGTACTTGGCCTCAGACGCGGCAGTCTCCTGTTGCTTGGCAGAGTTGAGCTCGGCGAGGTGCTGCTCATGGAAATCCATGTTAGTTCCTATCCAGTGTACGATTTGCTGACGTTTGTTCTTGAGGGGCGCCACGCGGACATAGAACCATCTATAGCAATTGTCGAAGCGCTTTAAGCGGACCTTCTTTTGAAGCTGCTGACCTGTGCGTAGAGATTTGTTCCACTGCTCTAGATACGAATCACGATCATCTGGGTGGATAGATTCCCACGGGTCTTGTAGGACTTGGCGTGTGTCTTGACCACCGTAGATGAGGAACTTAGAATTCACCCAAGTAATCGCACCTGTGGTTGGTGCTGCCGTAAATATCTGTACCGGTAGGGAGTCGATGATTGTACGTAGGAGACTTTCGGAAGGTGGTGGCATGTCGAAGGTCTCAGTGATGGAATTCCTCCTTGCGTGCCCAGGTGGCGCTGGTGTACGACCACCGGGAGTAGTTGCAACCGGCAGGGACTGGAACGACGATCCAAAGTCAGCTCCATACGAGTGGAGGAGCGAGTGGCCACGCTGATGTTGGAGCTTCCTTGGCGTGTTCGATCCTTCGTCTCTTGCAAGCCCCTGCTCGTTCTTTGGCGTCGAGGCGTCGTCTTCGTAGTACTCTATGACAGGGTTGACACTCGCACGCTTCTCTACTTTCTTCTCGGCCGCCTTTGTCTGACTCGATGCTCTTGTGGTCCGTTTTTTCGCATCGAAGTAGCTCTCAACGGCTTCGCTGCCGGTCAGGTGGCCTGGAGTGCTGCTGATAGAATGCTTGCTCGAGAACCCCAGAGAAGCAGCGTCCCAACCAGGTGTGCCGGTAATGGAACCACCAGGACTGTGCTTTGATCGACCCGAATAATCAGATGGGCTTGTGACACTTCCAGCAGCAGAGTGCGAAATGTCTCCCAGATCCAGATGGAGAAGATCGTCGAGACTTTCATGGTCCGATATGGCAGCACCACCTGGAACTTGTCCAGTCGCGCGCCGATGTCTTGCCGAGTTTATTTGGATTAATGCGTTCGTGAACTGCCAGGCATTGGAAAAAGACGTCGCAAGGTGAGGCGCGAAGTGCTTGAGCGAGTTCGTGAGATTACGAGGGTATGGCACAACAGGCGATAGGATGGACAGAATGGCGATAGGTGCTCTGCGGACGAACCCTTCCTTCTGCGACACAGTAGTCTGTGAGGATTGCTCTGATTGTCGACGGGTCAAGCTTGGAGTTCGGGCAGGTGTAGCTTGCTCAGCACTGTGCATGACTTGCGACAAAGTCGGATGAACAAGCGGAATGTGGATAACGGTACTGGCCCTGTCTACACCGATGGCCTCGACGACACCGTACTGGGTGTAATCTTGAGGAGATTTGGAAGGATTGAATGTCTCTTCGTCGACATTGCTAGTGGCGAAGAATGGATTGGCTTCTGCATCGTTCTGTATTGCAGGTGACGGTGCGGGCGACTGTGCCCACGGCGATGCTGGGTACTGTTCGTACTCTTCATAGCGAGGTTTCGGTACCAGGCTGCTTACACCAAGGCTTCCTGGTTTGGTGGTGAGCCCAGCGTGGCTCCGTCCTGGCTTTTGTGCTTCTGTGGCTGAGGCGATGGCTTTGTCGGCAGGCGGTTTATTCTCTTCAGTATTCTCCCTCTCCCGCTCAGCTAGATCTTCGCGGGACGTGGACATGGACGTGGAGTAGTCCCGTGTTAATGTTACCACACGGCCTCGCTCCAGTACACGGTTGACACCGGTGTTGTCTATCAACGCATCCGGCTCATGATCCAGGGCACGCAGCACGCCGAAAACTGAGGTGGATGTCGTTGGTTCCCCGCCGACACTTGAAAAGTCTGGGTCACTAAACGACGGGTCGCGGTTCAAGCCATTGTTAAAGCCGCCGAATGGAGAAGTCGGTCCCTCAAAGGACGCCTGAGAAACCTGTCTTAGGGGATGCTCTCTTGCAGGTGTCTGAGGGGCATGACTCGCAGCTCTTAACGGACCCCTGGGTCGGACAGGGAGCACGGTGGGTGTGGGCGAGTCGGGAGAAACACTTTCGGTCTTCTGACGCTCGTGGCCAGCGAAGGAATGATGAGAGAAAAGCTTTGGCCTCCTGTCTGGTATCGCAGTGACAGGTCTCTCTTCAGGCTGTGGGGTGGGTTGCTGCACCCTGATATCCTGGCTTTTGGAACTCGAGACTTCTTGGTATGCAGCAGCCTGAGGGCTATCGCCGTGGCATGTAGCAGTCCAGGTAGCCTTTTGACCCCATGGTACATTTTCGATGTCGGACGCATCTGCAGGCACGGCCAATGTTGCTCGTTCTGCGCCATAGCACTCCTTCATAATGGTCGTCACGGCAGTCCACCATGCGGCAAGTCCAGGTTCGGTGCCAAGTTGCAATACCAATTCGTAGAGATTGGGGCTCGGATAGCGGGGATCCTCAATGTCTGCAAAGACAGGGCCCCTTTCACCCGGCGCAAAAGGCGTCGTCGATGCAGCAGGCGTGCTGGACTCGGACGCAACGCGGTCCTTTGGAACAGACCATTCTCTGGAGTGGACGGCGGAAACAGTGGGCGACAGGGCGGTGAAGGGCATGTGGAACGACGAGGCCCATCGCGGCGTGTTTGGGACGGTAGGGAAGGGGTATGACGGCGTCCGCAGTGGGTGGTGGGCGGCGGGCGTAGGTGGCACACTTCCGCGGATAGTCCTCGCCGACTCTGTCGATTCGGTTGATGTGGTTGCTGCTGTGGGCAAAGGACTCGGGGTGCTGGCGAAAGCGCCCTCAAGGGTAGGCGAAATAGATGAGATGGGCTCTTCCTTGATCGGCGACACTCTCCGCGCGCCCAGGCCCGCGTTGCCCGCATTCTGTGTGGCGCCTGCGATGTTCCTCATGCGCTGGCGCTGTTGCTGCTGCAAGATCTTCAACTGCAGGTTGCGCAGGCGCTCGATCTCCAGCTCGTCTGGCGAGGCCTTGCCCTGCGGGACAATGTCTGATCCAGCACCATTGCCGCCGCTCGCGCGCTCGTCCTCGCTCATGTCGGTGTCGGTTTCGGTGGCTGAAGCATCGTCGTTGTCCTCGGGTCGTGGTCCAGGCGAACGTGGATCGTCTGCGGGCGACGTTCGGGGCAGGCGTTGGAGCGGCGGGCGTGCGTTGGACGGGGAGCTGATCGAAGAGTCTCTGGTCATGTTCTCGGTCGCATCCCTCCAGGCTCCTCCTCGATGCGCATTCGATGGTGGGAAGGGTGCTGGCTCTCGTGTGAGAGGAAGACGACGCTACACAGATGACGTCGTGACAAAGAACTCCAATTGTGCGCGCCACACAACGCAGCGCAGCGGGATGCAAAACAACAAGCACCGAGTCTGAGGCTGTGAGAGGGCAATGCCGGCTTGCGCCCGGGCTTGGACAGGCAGACAGACGGGGAGGTGCTGGTAGCAATAGCAAGAAATGGATGGTGGGCTAATCGTCCCTGTGGACCCCAAGAGATTCAGGGAGCAGAGTTAAGCGGCCTGCGGCAGCTGCAAGTGCAAGTGCAAGTGCATCTGCGGGCACAGAGTCCAGAAGCCTAAAAGAAGCAATGGCTCGTTTTAGCAGTGCGCAACCCAGGCACTCGCAGATGATGTGCACACACGCAACGCAAACACACCGCGATTGAATCACCCGCCGGGAGACAAGCGCGACGGCGTGCGCCTTTCGTTCTTGTCTCCTGGTTCTTGGATGGGAATCGACCAGGGGTGCTTTACGTCACTCCGCCAAGGCTGCCGCACAGCACGCTTCGCGGGCAGCCTTGCGCTGTCCATGTCCAATAGTCAGAGCGCAGCCCTGCATTTCCTCCACGGCATCTGTGTCTCTTGACTGTGCGTGCCTCTTTTCTGCGCCGCTGGTCTGCCTGCGCCTCAGCACCACAGCTGCTGTCGCTCGGCTGCAGAGAAACGCACTCTCAAGCGCCAAATCGACTGCGCAAACTGACTCTAGCGCCGTCGTTGCAGTCGAGAACATTTGCATGCCTCGCCAATGAGGAAAGGCGCCGGCGCAGGCCACACAAGCCAGCATGCTTCGGGCGCAAGAGCCTCATGCTTCGATGGGCCTTAGCTCGACGATGGCCTCACCCTTTACGCTAACTAACGGTAGCTGGTTCAGACGGCGCCGATGTCTTGCTCCAGGTTTGTTGTACTGATGTGCACCGCCACATTAGTCTCGTAATCTTACAAGTCTACAACGTGACAGCTCGTTGACAGCTCCTCCTTGCTGCTCTTCATCGGCTCATTTAAGGCCACCTGGGAAGAGTCGGCATGTGCGCAGACTCAGCTTCAGCTGCGAGGACCTCCGCGGCGCTCGTACACCACAAGGCCTGGATTCTTTACCCCATATTATCCTCACGTTCACGGATGCAGGTAACAATACTCCTTGGAAATCCAGACTTGCTCGCCTCGTCCCGCGTCGCCGTCCGCCGCAGTCCAGACGCTTACTCCAGCACGTCAGGTGCCCGGCACTAACACTTTTGACAGCTATTCACTGTTTCGAAAAATGGAATTTCATCTTCACTTCTCAACTCCAGAACGAGCATCGTGATCTCGAAATGATGTGTTTGCAGTTTCCACGGTGAACTGACCGACCGCAAGGGTAGATCCGGCACACAATCAGACCATGTCCCCACTTCGCGCTTTGCTTCCACGTGGTATCGACAAGTGTTCCCAATCAGGTTTCAGGGCCGAAGATTTAACGGCGTCAGGCGAATCCGCCCTTGATTCGAACCAAACGCGCCTGCTTGATCGGCTCAGCAGAACTGGGTGTACCAAGCGGGCTGATTCAGAGGAGCGACAATCATCGAGAACAGTCTGCCTAAGTCACTCCGAGGATCTCCTGACTGCAAGTCACAACCATCAACCACTCTACCGCCACGCCCCACGGGCAGCAGGAGTCAATACCGTTACCCCTTCCAACGCCTCGTTGCTGCCCAAGGCGGGCTAGAAGAGCGGTGGCCCCCGTTTCTCGTTTTCCTCGAAAACATGAAGCACTAGCCACTCCCCCAAAGACAATGCTTCTGCAACGCACAGTCTCAAGCACAGACGAAAAACCCACGCCTGCCGAACAATAGTCGGATCGGCGCGGATATCAGAGATCTCGATGGTAGGTAGGGATACAAGGCTGTGGCGCACCTCAGGGTATATGACAGGATTTGCCGTCTTCCTGAGACCGCCGACTCATTAACAGGACTCGTTCTATAGCCTCTACTATTACACCGAACTTGCATGCTACAAGCATACAAAATAGTGTAAACATGTAGGTCCACCAACGCGGCTTCTAGCAAGCTACCGCATCGGGTCTGGTCTCACAATCTGAGACTACTGTAAATTGACGACACGGTCTATGACGCACGAGAGCATTGGTTTCTCGGTCCTTTAAACACGAGAGAGGGCCCGATTACTTTGATACCACGGAGCATGCGCACTGCAACAGGCTCCTCGTAACGAAGGTGGAGGGGTTGCTCGACTGCACAGGAGCTGCAGGCGATGTCCCTGTGGTGCGATCCTGAGGCGCATCCGTTCGGGCTGACATGCCGCCGCCAATCGCGCGGAGCACGCAACGCTGCAACAACATGCTGCAGGGGGGCTCGAATAACAACCAAGCTAATTGACGCAGACAAAAGTCGGAGATGGGTGGGACAAAGTGTAGCAAGCTGAATGTCCAGACGAAAATTTGAAGGATGAAGGATTCGCTGCCAATCACGCGGCGCCGGAGCTGCGCTGCGCTGCGCTGCAGGGGCGCGAACTCCGCCAGAGCAGGTGACGGAGAGGTTAGAGAGGGTTGCGTGGGATGCAGGTGCGATCGTTAGCCGTCTCCGCCTGCATTGACATGCCGCTGCCAATCGCGCGGAGCGTGCCGCGGCATCGCCGCAGCCTCAGCTGAGCAATGCTGAGTTGTAGCTGAACGGGAATAACCCCTGCCCGGGCATAGAATGCCAATCAAGTTACCGAAGTGACATATGTGTTACAGATGGAGTGGAGAAAGAGTAAAGAAATGTAAAACTAAGTCTTGCAGGAGAGAAGAACGGCGCCGATCTATTCTAGTAACCCTAGTTTAGATTACAAGAAAAGATTCTAGGGAGTTATCTCCACGCATTAAACTTGTCTGTGTACGGAAAAGGCTCGCTGCATCGATGTACTATACAGATGAAGAGAAGAGACGGGGACGGAGTGGGACATAGTCTACTTATGCAGCAAAGCTTGTCGTTTGTCTAACAAAGAAAAAGGATTCGGAGGGAGACCTCCACGGATACTGTGAAAAGCTATCTAAACTATGTACAAGAAAAGGAGGCGTGCAGGAGCCTAGACACATGCATATTGCGTACAGTATAGGCGCACAGATACAAGACAAACAACTCAATACGGACCACGCATTACAACCACCCCCCTCCACCTCTCTCCACCTCTCTCCCTCGCATCCCACTCCCATCTCAAACCCCCAAGTACGTCCCACTGACAATCCTCTTCACACTGGGAACCTCCTTCCACAGCAGACTGGGGGCCTCGGTCTCAGCGTCCTTAGCAGCCTCCTCATCCGCAAAGGGATCAACTTCCTTCTCCTTCTCCTCCAACCCAGCACTAACACTAACCCCCAACCCGCTGCCAAGTCGCAGACTCTCGGGGCCTGAGATCTCCCACCTAGCCTCGCAGTTACCGGGGCGGGCTTCGGATTCGGTGGCAAAGCGGGCGCGCAGGGTCTGTGGGGGGTTCGTGGGGGACAGGGTGACGTCGCCCAGACGCCAGTAGATGAGGCCTTTGTCGCGCGAGAAGGTGCCGGCGGGTTTGCTCTGGCAGGAGAGGGCTTTTGAGCCCGGCTCGAGGCGCACGACGAGGGTGAGGTTGCGCACTGTGATGGAGGAGGCGCCCTTGAGGTCGAAGGCTGGGTTGAGGCTGTAGGATAGGATTGCGGAGGTCTGGGTGGGCTCTGCTTTCCAGGCTGGGTGGAGGAGGACCGGGGGCAGGGTGGGGAGGGTGGAAGGCTCGATGTGGAGCTGGTAGTGGAATGCGACTGAGGTTTTTGTGATCTTGGCGAGGTCGACGGCGTAGGCGCCCGGCTGGGAGGGGAGTTGCTCGATGAAGGCTGGGTTCGGGGCGACTTTTTCGAGGACGGGGAAGTTGTCCAGTCGGATGTGGTCGGTGCCGAAGGGCCCGGCGGAGATGTCGACTGGGTTGAAGGCGAGGGCGACTTGGCCGATTACCATGGCTTTGGTGACGTTGCCTTGTTCGAACCAGGCACTGACGGTTTCTACCAGTGACGCATTGAGTCCTGGCTCGTGCAGGTCTGGGTGCTTGACCGTTGTGCTCGTGGAGCTGCTCAGGGATCGGCCGGACCGAATCGACTGCGTGTCTGATGCTGGTGCGGCATGCTCGTCAGAGAGCAGGGCTCGGTGGGGGAGTTTCGAGACTGGCGACGCCGGCTGCGGAGGAGGGATGAGCGGAGGGAACACTGTTGGCGAGCTGGAGGCCGGGAGCGTGGCGCTGGATGGAGCGGATCCGGTGGCAGAAAGTGCGGGTTGCGGCGATTCTCCTATGCTCTGCAGCTCCGGTACAGCGGGGTTGGGCACGAAGATCGTGTTACGAACGTCGCGGCGGCCTCGAAGGGTGCTGTTGCGCTTGGGCTGTGCCGCTTGCTATGATTTCATTAGACCGAAATATCACCACAACATGGACCAAGCTTACCGCGCGCAGGGTGTTGACGACACTAGCCATTGCAGCGTCATTGTCTTCTCCCTCTTCCTGAATTGGGGCATTCCGGATGTCAAGCTTAAACTGTGGGGTGGAATTAGCCTCACCCTGGGAACTGCGTGGCCGTTAGTGCACAGTCGTTGACAGGGGACGGGAGATGCCTACAACCCAGCCTCGCGCTCCGCCTCTGTGATGGCGTCAAGAGCTGAAGGCGGCACGGAGAAACCCTCGGCATCTTTCTCCGGCTCTGCCTTGGGTTCGGCCGCTGGCGGAGGGGCAAGCGACTCTCTGAGTTCAGGTATCGTGTCTTGCGTGGTCCCATTCACAGGGGCTGCAATTGGTTCGTCTCCTCTAGAAAGTGTAGTGCCTAATCCATTCGGCGCATCTGCATCTCTGGAAGGCGGAGGTCGTTCCGGCGATGACGCTCTTTCAGACTCGCGTCTCGACGATAGGCGCCTTAGAGGAGAGCGAGGCCGGTCAGATGAAGAGCTAGGGGGCGGGAGGTCCTTGTCCTTATCTTTGTCCTTGTTCTTGCCCTTCCCAAAGCCAAATGCAGAGCCCAAGTTTGAGGTAGATGACTTCTGTTCGGGAGATGCAGCCCGGCCGTACGGATGAGCACTCTGTCTCCGTCGGCCAAGCACGGTGCCAAAGCGCTTCAGTGGGTTTGAGCTATGCTTCTCTTCCTCTGTAAATGATTAACACTACTGCTGCCATTTTCGCATACTCATCTTGGACGTACTTGAACCGCTCTTCTGGCTCCTCTGATCGTCGGCAGGGCTGGCCAATGACGGCACTGGCGGCGGCGCCAGATTTCTGGCAGGCGAGGCGGGCACAGGTGGGTTGCTCATCTTGCGGCTTGGCTGGGGAATGTCTCCGCTCCGCAGTCTCAGGGACCAGGTCTGGATCTCGTCGGCGGTCTCAATGGTCAGGAGCGTGTTGAGCGTCTCTTCTGCCGTAATCCTGCTTCGCTCAATTTGATCAACTTCGTGGGTTTGGAACTGCGTCAGGGCGTCCCGCAGGTGGTTGAGGCGGCTCTCGTCGACAGCCTGCAGCTTCTCGTAGACGAATGGTGCCTGCGAGTCCCATTGCAACTCGGCATTCTGCTCCTCTTGCGCTGCCTCGCCAACCTCGGATGGCTTCGCCTTCGCGCCCTTCACCTTGAGCTTCTCCGACTTCTTCCGTGCGCTGTCAAGCTCCTTGGCCATGGCTTGCAGGTTGCCAGACATGTTGCCCATAGCCTGTACTTCGCGGTCGTTGGCAGAGAATTCGCGCAGCGGGCGCTCGACATCAGACTCGATCTTCTTCGCAAGGTGTTCGTGGGAGGCGGCAACGTTGCCAGTTGCGCTCACGATCTTCTGCCAGGGCACGGAGAAGATGCTGGCAGGCGTCAGTCAATGCGCGCAGGGTGAAATGGTCATGGTCCTCTAAGCGTACCCCAATTCCGACGCATCGTCTGGCGGATGGCGGTTTGCCAGCTTGCGCAGGCCTTGGACATACTGTTCCTCGACGCGACGCCGCTCCTGCGCATTGGTGAGCATTGCCGGCAGTCATCTCGACATTCTTAGCAGCTACGCACCTGCAGCCAGTCTGCAATCTGCGTGTTCAGCTGGCTCACGTGCTTCATACGCCCATTGAGGACGTCGACGGCCTGCGCGGGCGTGAGGGATTGCTATACTGCGTGAGTCGACGTGAGACATTGCCGGCGGGCGTGGGTGCAGCTCACCAGCAAGGCCGGGTACTCTTTGCGCTGGAGCTCCATGGCGACTGCGGGGGCGGGCGCACAGTCACGCGACAGCTGCTCAAGGTACTCAAAAGGGTGGATGCGCCTAGCAGTACAGCTCCAGCACGCTTCGTGGAGTGTCGTGAGAGCTCCCTCGGCGGTACGTAATGAGGTTGGGGCCACCAAGTAACGCAATGCGGCTAGGGCTGCGGCCTACCCGGCATTGACGTAGCCTTCAAACAAATAATAAACGTGCTGCACCCCATGCGAGGATCAAGCGACTTCAAGCGGGGCATGACCCATCCAAGACGAGGATGGGTGGCCCTCGAGAACGAGCACGCGGATGCGCTGGCTAGCATCTTCTCGATATCATCGTCAATCCACGGCAAAGCTGCCCATGGTGGACCCTGCTGGCTTTGGGCCGTTAGATGCTTCGGCAAGCTCAACCTGCTTCACTCACACACTGACCGCTCCTTTGTGATTTCGAAATCAAAACAACCCTCTTCACAAGACTTCTCTTGCAGTCAGAATGGCTTCTACAGACTGGCGTGCTCGCTTTGGCTTTGCTGATCGCATGCGCGCTGTATCCAAAATGCAAGTACTACCACACCCATGTATACACCCCTGAACCCTGCCACAGGGAGCACCTCGTAAGATTTACTGCTTCCATACCATCTCAAAGTCACGACTCGGGGAACACCGTTAGTTGCCCAAGAGACGGATCTTGAAAGCCTCATTTTGCTGGTACCCAATTCTGCTCGGGCCAGCGGCCAGGAACGGGCGTTGTCTGACAGCTGACAATGATGGGTAACGCAGATGGACCGCGACCTGGGCCATGTTGGTGGGCAAACTGCCATAAAAACGTCTTTTTGAATTCTACCATCTTTCTCTTATCACTTGTTTGCAATGCTGGGCTGCATCAAGCTAATTTTTCGCAGAATAGACGCTTGCCATGCCTCCAGTCCTCTGCTACCGGCAAGTGATGCGCACAGGGAAGCAATAGCAGCCGAGACTAAAATCTACGACTCCGCTCACTCGATCGTACGAGTTCCGCTTCTTTATCGAGTGGCTGGTTAGTGACAATCCTTTAGGACGAGTATGAAAGTTCCATCGACGAAAAAGTTGCAAGCTATCCTCAACGGCGCCTTCAATTCCCTACTGCAGAAGTACCAACTACCCATTACGCCTACTTCTTACGCCACTTACTTACGGGCTCGCAGGACACAAAATACGTACCCACTCCCGGCGCAATCACAGTGGGCATGTATCAGAATGCTCTCTACTACCGTGAAGGTCTATTCTCTGCCATCTACAAAGCGCCGGCCTTGAATGGCGATGGCTATTTTCCGGATGGCGCGACATCGAAAGCCAACCTTGTTGCTCTCAAGATCACCTCTCCTTCGATGATGGAGCCGCCGCACGACTCAAGACGCGAGGCTGAAATCCTGAAAAAGGCTGCCTGCCCTAATGTCATCCCACTGATCGACACTTTCCGCGAGGAAGGCGGCAAGTTTGTTCTGGTCTTCCCCTTCATGCCGCTCGATCTTGGTGTGGCACTACGAGAAAATAAGTTCGCAAAGACACAAGCAAAAATCTGGATCAAGGATTTGTTCCTGGCTCTATCGTTCTTACACCATCACGGTATCATTCACCGCGACATCAAGCCATCGAACGTCTTACTTCGAAGCCTCGATGGGCCCGCCTACCTCGCAGACTTTGGCATCGCCTGGGCGCCGGATACCTCGGGCTCGGAGCCAGCGAACGAGAAAATCACCGATGTGGGCACAACATGCTACCGACCACCGGAGTTACTCTTTGGCAACAAGGCGTACGGCTGTAGCCTGGATCTATGGGCAGCCGGCTGCACCGTTGCTGAGATTTTGGATCCAGACCACGAGACATTGTTTGACTCTGGAGAATTGGGAAGTGATCTGGCGCTACTAAACAGCATCTTCAAGAAGCTGGGAACGCCCACCCTGACTCGATGGCCCGTAAGTACAACGTCCGCGCTAAGCCGACACCCACTTAATCATACCATAGGAGGCAGCCAAGTTCCCGGATTGGGGCAAGGTGCAGTTTTACGAGTATCCCGAGGAGCACTGGGGCAAGCTGCTCCCGAGAGTTTCTGAAGAAGGGCAGGACCTAATCTCAGAACTGGTGCGATATGAAAGTGGCGCACGAACAACAGCATTGAAGGTGAGAATGACCTGCACTATTTAAAGAGACCCCACACTAATGGCAGCAGATTCTTGATCACGCATACTTTCACGAATAGTTCAGTTCAGCCTGCGCAGGGCGCAATAATGTGGAGGAATACATACGTACATAGACATAGATTCATCATGGGCAACACCTTAGACTAAACACTAATAATGGCATCATCAGAGCCAGCTTTTCACCCATACTAATTTTTCACACGACTCAATATCAGACCATCAGTTCCTGACAGCTCCGGCTACATGTACGACAGTCTGGAAAAAATCCACACGTGGAACGTCATGTTCCACGAACGCTGGTAACCTAAAGCTTTAGGCTCGTGTTCTCTGTAGCGGCAACGGCCGTATCAAAGACCGTTGAATCCAACGACTCTCCAAGACTCATCATCACGTTCGATACTTCTTTTGTCCGAATCGACAGCGTTGGAGTCGCTGACGTATTAGGGGATCAGTGTGCTATTCGGCTTACTTGCTCCATATACGTTTGCTGATCCTTGAGCTGGGCAATCTGAACTCAAGATCGCTGCGCTGCGTCTACCTGGGTACGAACGGTATGCATGTGATAGGATGCATGTGCCAATTCAACGATGTTGACTACGATGATTTCGACACTTAGTTTCACTTTGCAATTTGTTTATAGTCTAGCTCTGAGCAGCTTCTGGACAGCAGAGTGAAGCAACATGGTGGCTCAGCTGACGGCTTTTCAGCTGAAAGCCCTGCTCTCCTTGCTTGTAGCCAGACAATACATCAGTACAGTCGTAGCTCTGCTGTGTCGGCAAAGCACTGGCAATGAGCAAGCACTGACTCGCGTCGCTCAAGTAAATTTTGTGACATGCGATGGCGCAGTTCCTCACGTCCATGTGGCAGCGGGTGGGCAAGGATGACAGCTGTTGGCGCTAGCTGATGCAGGGTTGCACCTTCCCGTAGGGCTGCCGCCGGGCTCTGGACTTCCGTCATCGCGACAACAAACCGAACACCCCTGTAAACGGCCGCCACAACATCCCTTCACGAGCGTGACACTTTTAAATCCGTCTGCATGTTCTTGCCGTCCAGATAGCAGCTGTCTGGCGCCCACAGCCCTCCTTCCTCACCCCGTGTTGGACTGTCACCCCTCCGTTCTGGTCCCTCCTTCACTATGGCATTCTTATTCCGGAATAAGCAGAAGAGCCATGTCGAGCTCACGCGGTCGACAAAAGATCTCACTATCCGTCTCAGCCAGGAAGACAAGCCGAACCCAAAGGTTTGAATGCAGAGCACCCTCGACGTGACCGACATCTCTAACGATGACTAGTTAGAAGAGGAGCTTGCGCGGGACCTGCAGCAGATGAAGTTGAGGCTTCAAGGCACGCCTGGTCAGTTCCCCCGACTTTTGCGTCCCCATTGGCCCGGCTGTGTTACATGGCTGTCGTGACAAGGAATACTGACAGCCACACAGAGCAAGAAGTCAATCCCGATTCCGTGTTCCAGCTCCTCTCGGCTATCCTGAACGACGACCTACTCTACGTATTGGCGATAAATATACACAAACTACCTTTCGAGTCGCGCAAAGACGCCCAAGTAATTTTCTCGTCGGCGTTTCGCTACAAACCCGCCGGCCAGACCGATCCCCAAGTATTACATCACATCGTACAATTCCGTCCGGACATCATAATAGCGCTATGCAGGGGCTACGATAGACGGGAAAGCGCCATGCCGTGCGGTGGAGTGCTGCGCGAGGCTCTGAAGTACGACGCGATTGCTGCGTTGCTTCTGTACGACGAAGGCGAGGAGGGAAAGCAGCTGGATCTCGCCAACGTCAACCCCGACGTGCCCGCTTCCGGCAGCGGCATATTCTGGAGGTTCTTTGATTGGATAGATAAGGGAGCGTTTGAGCTGAGTGCGGACGCATTCAACACTTTCAGAGTAAGGAAGGGTGTCTTGATCGCGGATTTGCTGTGGCTAACAATGATAGGAAATACTCACGAAACACAAGCCGCTGGTGGCTACATTCTTACAGACGAACTTTGACATGTTCTTTTCGAAATACAACACAATGCTGATATCGTCGGAAAGCTACGTGACCAAGCGGCAGTCCATCAAGTTGCTCGGCGAGATCCTGCTCGACCGCGCAAATTACAGCGTCATGACGCAGTACGTGGATTCGGGCGAGCATCTCAAGATCATCATGAAGCTGTTGCGGGACGACAGGCGAATGATCAACTACGAGGGTTTCCATGTTTTCAAGGTGCGTCCGACTCGCTCATTCCATGCCCACGTTCCATCAGCATCGAACTCTTCAGCTGCTATCCCTAACCAAGAAGCCAAATCCAAATGCTGACATCAAATCTTGCAGGTTTTCGTCGCAAATCCCAACAAATCAGTAGCGGTACAGCGCATCCTGATCAGCAACCGCGAGAAGCTACTGCGCTTCCTACCGAACTTTCTGGACGACAGGACGGAAGACGAGCAATTCATCGACGAAAAGAGCTTCTTGATACGGCAGATCGAGCAGCTGCCCAGCCAGCCCGTTCCACCGCCTGCATAAGATGATTGGGCCGAGAGACCTAAGCAGAGGATGGAATAGCTAAGGAAGAAGGAAGTCAAGGGCAGGAGGACAAGAAGAAGTAACGGAGATGGAGACGAAGAACCCCCATTTCTATTTTCCAATTCAAGGGCAACTGTGCATGGTATGGCGTTTCCGCTCAGACGCAGGCTGGGGCCTCTTCTTACAAGAAAGAAAAAAAAGAGGCATATCCATCTGGCGTCGTATTGTAACGTAAAGGCGTAACCGCATCTGTGGGTGGGGGGGGGGGGGCGTATTCGTAGTATTTAAACACTAGCATGTCACTTGGGGCGACTTTGGAGTATACAACCAGCGCGGGCCAAGCCCACGCCCACGCCCTATCCAGTTTGCAATTCTGATACCTTTACAGCGGTTTTGATCTGCGATCTCCTTGAATGTGTGTACTGTGTGTGTTGAAACGCTTTGTAGATAAGTGCTGAGAGGAGGGTGTGGAGGGAGGTAGTGAGGAGGGTATAGAGTTGTTACATTACCAACATGTCTCTTTGTTGAGGAGAAGCGGGATTGTGGATTGTGGATTGTGGACTACACAGTAGAACAACATAATACGGAGACTAGACTTTAAGCGGTGCGGTGGGCTCCTCTGGACTGGACTGGGCTGGGCTGGGCTGGGGAAGTGGATTGGATTGGGGGGGGGGATGGGATGTAGTGGGATGGGGGTAGATGGGGAATACGATAGCTGGATGGAGAGGAATAATGATAAAAGGAAGGGGGATTTGTTGGGGCGAAGTGACTTGGGGATAAAGTTTTTTTTTTGAGTGTTGTGGAAGTGGAAGAGGAGGGGGAAGGAGAGGGGAGTAGAGGAGGGGAGGGAAGGGGAGGGTAAGAGTAAGAGTAAGAGGTGAAAATGAAAGTAAAAGTAAAAGTAAAAGTAAAAGTAAAAGTAAAAGTAAAAGTAAAAGTAAAAGTAAAAGTAAAAGTAAAAGTAAAAGTACTAATTCCCCCCTAAGGAGAGATAGAGAGTTACAATGCTATATATTAACAAAAGCCTAAAAGTAAGAATCTCGTAGTCTGAATTAAGAGCGAAGATTACCGCCCCCCCCCCCCCCCCCCCCCACTTTCAAATATTGAGTTCCCCCAGCGCCACCCAACCGCCCTTCACCCAACCGCCCACTCCGCTTGCAAGGCGTCCACAATCCACTGGGTGCGCCACAAATGTTTCTTCTCAAACTCCGACAGCATGCGGACCACGCTCGCGCGCTCGGCCGGCGACGACATCAGCGGGCCCCAGATAAACACCGTGTGGCAGAGGATGATGAGCAACTGCGGGTTACCCATGGAGGACTTGCAGGCGGCGCAGATGGCGCGCGCGTGGTTGAGGATCCTGGCCTGTGGGGATTTGGGTGTTAGTGGTGAGCTCTGAAAAGAGGGTGGAGAGGGTTATTCTCAGGACACAGGCAACGTACGTCGTCGGGACTCAATGTGGCCCTGACCCACCGGGTGGGGAACTTGAAGTCTGGTTTATACCTCAACAACAGGATGTACGAGAAGTGGTGGAATATGTAGCTGATCACTTTGCTCCGCCTCCGCGAGGGAAGCGGGTGTTGGTTAGTTCGAAGCGTCTCTTGTGGAGGGGTGGACTGGCCGCGTGCATACCGTGCCAGTCTGCCGTGAACCAGATATCAGCAAATGCGTCGCCATTCCTGGGTGGACCGCTGCCAATCGGGTCGAATTCTGCGGGCCGTTGGGCCTGCCACGAGGCATTGTTGTCCCAGAGCTCCTGCCAGGTGGACGCGCGAGAGGTGCTGGTCTCCTCACAGCCGGGACTCGAGAAGCAGAAGTTCGCTATGCGAGCGGTGTTCCAGAGGATATGATTGGACCAGGCGGTGCTTCGGGTGAGCCAGTCTAGAGGGTGCTTGTCGTCGTCGGCAGGAGTGATAGGCTCGAGTGTGAGAGTAAAGTCCAGGTCGAGGGACTCTTGGCTGATGGTTGCGTTGTATAAGCACTGCCGGACGTAGACCCAGAAGGCAGCCTCGCGGAGTGAGGTTGCGGCGGGGTCGATTCTGCGCTTGGTTGTCGACGCGCGGAGGATGCTTGATGTACCTTTCAGATGTCGTTTGTCGCCAGGGCTGCTGTGGGTTGGTGCTGGGGCATATCAGCGTAGTTCGTTTATGTAAAGCCCTCTCATACTCGAGCCTGATCAGAGAAGGATTTGGACTTCAACAAGCAATTTCGTAGGGGGTTTGGTACATTTCAACTGGTCCGCAAAATGCAGTAACAGCACCGCACTGAGCAAACACTCGTCGTA
This sequence comes from Curvularia kusanoi, assembly GCA_011058905.1. Classification (NCBI taxonomy): domain Eukaryota; kingdom Fungi; phylum Ascomycota; class Dothideomycetes; order Pleosporales; family Pleosporaceae; genus Curvularia; species Curvularia kusanoi. Next base: position 348,046 of record SWKU01000027.1, read on the forward strand.
CGAGTCGCTGCCCAAGCTCAACCGCTTGATCAGCAGCGAGATACAGCGCTCGTATGCCTCTTCAGCGGCCACGAATAACCCCTGGTGCCGCGCAGAGAAGCAAAGCACCGCATTGCACAGCACGGAAGACTCGGTTGCCCGCTCTGACACCAGCAGTGTGAAGAGACGCGGGGCATTCGTGCAGTCGAGCCAGCGCCCAAGATGCCGTGTGAAATGGTGGAACAGCTGTGCCTCTTCGCGCGTGAGCGCAGAAGGCATGTGATTTGCTGGGAGAGGAGGCCGAGCGGGACACACGACGTTTGCGCCGCGCTCAGTCGGAGGACTTCTGTGCGAAGAACGGCTGCCTAATGTGAGTATATTGATTGCATTCGCTGGATCCCAAGGTCCGTAATATCCAGCACGTGCAGCGAGGGTTCAATGGCATTTCTGACTGGAGATCGAGAAGAGAAGTTCTTGTGCATTCTGCATGTTGATGGTGGATTACATCACTGTCCTCGTATTGACTCGGGCGAAAAGTCCGACGTGCCAACCACATCTCGGCCTTACTCGTTCACAAATCCAAATGTAGACCTGAATTCACGATGAACACAACCGACATGCGTCAGCTGAGGTCTGCGGAGGTACGACAATTTCAATCATGATCGAGCCTCTGCATTACCTACTTACCATACGACAGGTCTGCACCTGATCACAAGCTCACGCAATGTGCGTAGAGCCTGCATGAGATTTCCTACAGTTTGAATTGTCGACCGAGCAGATGACTAGCGAACGTCAGAAATAGTTCCAGAATCACTATGCGGCCACTGTATCTCAGAGACTCCCTCTCAAACGGCATCTAAGTGGCTTTTACACAACTCATTCAAACCGTCTCCACCACTACCGCAAGGCCATGTACGGAACTCGCACTGCATTCTTGGAAGAACACATGTAAGGTATACGCGTGTACCAATCATCCTTATTGCCGCTGACAAGATAGGAGATATCAAGCCAGCTCACCTTCTGCAAGTGCAAGCACCTGTGTAGACCTCCTAGCCATGGGCGACCGCGCGTGGATGTACTACTGCAGAGCCAGCTGAAAGACACCAGTCAGCACCGTGGTGTCAGAGGAAGCAATTTACGCCGAGCAAGAGAACGGAGAGGCTCATGACGGACCAGTTCGAAGCGAAGCAAAGCTAAGAGCGATGCGTTCAGAAGAGCAGATTCAGGAAAGGCTGGAATGGGCGGGGGAGGATGTAGAAGCGAGTGGAGGCTGACCAGATGGAAAGAACCACCCAGCTTAGCGTGGTTGCTGTATGTAGTACAGCACTCTGAGTGCGCGAACAAGTCTGAATGAGGGATAGAGATGACTCATCCACTCCAGACAAACGATGATTATCTGATTGGACTTAACATATAGTACGGCGACACTGCTAAGCGCTAGTGAGGATGTTCAATAGAGGTAGCTGCGACAACGTGTGCCAAATCATCATGAATTGCATGGTTAACTTACAGCCTTACTTTTTTTTCCTAAGGATCAAGTGGAGGCATGCCTTGGGTTAAAACATTGTACAAGTAGTTCTCAAGGCGTTCGCTGTGTGCTCGACCTGATATCTGATTTAGAATTTCACGGTCACAACAGTAGTCATGTCAATTTGCACAAAAGGGACTGGCTCGGCTAGCGTCTGTGTCTGGCTGCACAATTGTAGAACGGATGACTAGCTTTGACTTACTGATGTGACTTTGTGCATAAGTGCAGCAGAAAACCGTCACTTCTAGGTGTGCTTCTGGTCTTCACCAAAGGCTAGGATGCCAGGTGGTTCAGACATTCGGACACCATGTCACATAGCGCCGAATTAAATCGCAGGCAGCTGACCACCCTGTAGGACATACTCTAGGGCGGTGTGGAATCTCACGGTAATCGGCATCAGCGTGTTCCTGTAAGGATCGGTATGCCGTCCACGGAGACCTAGGACGGAGCGCCCTAGGTCTCGATTGCAAAGTATTGTCAGAGAAGTGTCGTTCCCGTGCATCCTTTTCGATTGCAGCCAGGCCTAGAATGGGGATGGCAGCAGGAATATGGGTAGATGTCACACGAGCCGTGGCGGAGCAATGTTGTAGTTCAGGCCACAGATTAGTGAGGTCTCGACTTCGAACAAATACCCATGGTACGACAAGATGGCAAATTGCCACAAGCACATCAACGCACAGCATCAAGTCTAGAGCAGAGCAGAGCAAGGATGATTGTAAGGTTCCTGATAATCGGATCAGATCCGTGGCAGACAGATCTGATACAGACATTGTGCATCAAGATGATCGATCAGACGCGGCTGGTGGCGCTACCCGCGCGCCACAGTTCGCCACAACGTCTGCTCAATCGGAATGCAGCGCTGCATTGTGCACGGCCTCGACGAACCCGGAAACTCGTGCTCCGTTGTAAACGGCCGTTGTCCGCGGAAAATGATGGCCTTGCGAACGCAGCACTGCCGGCAATCAGAGAACGAAATCGCACTTCCGCCCAGAATCGGTGCTGTCTGAGTAATGGTCATCTGTGTCCCGCCGACGCAAAGTAATGATTGGAGCGGACACTGATTCCAGAATTGGCTCTCGTCGCTCGGCTATGCATGCACATGGTGGGGATCCCAAACACGGAGTTACCCAGTAAACACAAATGACCTCGCTCAAATAAGCCGTGCCGTCACGAGCGGTCCCTGGCGCTCGGTGATGCAGTGAAGCATGAGATGTAAAGTGGCTGGTGGTGGGCGCCGAGGGTGTGCTGGCTTTGATCGCGATGCAGGAGTAACTTGGAATACTCATGGCTGCAACCCACGTCATTCGCGAGGTGCAGGTGTAGTCAGGGCGCCGGGCTGTTTTCAGACGGGCGCGATGGCTCTTAATATCTCCGATGGCGATGCAGGAGTGATTTTAGGTCTGTGACAGTCGTGACGCGCAGCTGCGCTCGACAAAGATCCCAGTGCAAACCAAAACCGTATTCAATAGCCAGCTGGCGAGATTCGTTGGCTTCGGTGCTGAAAACCGAACGGGTGTAGGAGTAGGGGCAGAGGGCGCGCCAGATCGCAAGGTGGAGTGTGCATCGTTCCAACAGTTGAGGGCGGCAGGAATCAGGGTCCAATCCAGCAGCACACGGGTTTCTGGATGGTGTCGGCGGGGGAGGATGACATCAGCCGTCGATGTGGTCGTCGATGTCGATGCCGATGCCGATTTGGGAAGAGGAGGATGCCAAATTCGGCTGTGGAATCGCGATCTCTGCGCCTGGATGGCTGCACGCAGTGTGAACCGCAGTGTACTACACAAAAGCGCTCCGCGGCGTGCTTGTTCGCTTGCTGAGTGGACGCGAGCGATGGATTGACAATGGACCAGGGGACTCTCAGCAGGGCCAGGGTGCGAGCGTTGGGTGCAACATTCATATCGAGAGGCTGTATGCGAAGAGGCTCAATCGTCGATGTGGTCTGGATGGGCCGATGGGCAGCCGTGCGCTTAGCGATGATGCAGGGATGCCTCGATCGCAGGCGCAAAACCGTCAACCTCAAGATCGTGCAGCCATGGCCCATGGCTCCGCGGCGGTGCCCCATATGGGCTGCCACTCAGGCGCCGTTTTGCCTCTCAGGTCCCTATACAGTACACAGATCCATCGCAGCCGCCTATCCGCGCACATCCAGCATATCCAGCATATCCAGCATATCCAGAACAGCACATCCACGCTGCGCATCCCCCACCGCCGCCGCACACGCATACGACCGCCGAAAGTCTTCCCTAGCTCACCTATTACTCCTACGCCTGCTGTCGACCACATTTGATACCTGACGCCCCGTGCCAATGACGAGAGCGCACGCTCTGCACCTGTAGCACCACCACTGCCCCCGCCCAGCTCCGCGACATGGACGAGCGTCCGGGCACAGTTCCTGGCCTTGGCCATGGCTCCCAGAGCATCCACCCTCGTCGCCCGCCTGCACACAAGTCCGTCTCGCTCCGACACAGCCCGCCCTCCAAGCTGAGACAAGCCGCCTCGACTGTCGCTGCTTCTGCCGCTGCTTCTGCTGTTGCTGCTACCGCCACTACAACCGCCCCACAGTCGACCAACCTCAGCACATCGCCCAACGCCCCTGCCAGTGACAAGGCCAATCCGCCCTCCAGCGTGTCGCCGCGTCTGCACCTGAATAACCACAGCTCCGGCGAGAGCAGTGATGCTGCTGGCTGGTTCGAACGCACCAACAATGATGCCTCCCACGACGCCTCCTTCGTTGATACCGACCCGCCGTTCCTGCTCCACAACTCGTCCTCGTCGGAACGGACTCCTCCGGATGGCCACGGGCGGTACATGGGCATGCCCTCGTTGCCCCTCCGCCCCAACTTGATGAATCTGGGCACTGATGGCAGCAGCACCGAAGACTTCCGCAGCGTCATTGATGATCTCACCGTTGCGAACAAGAAGCTCAAGCAGCGCCTCAGGAAGTACGAGAAGGTCTATGACGCCCATCTGCAGGACGAGAAGCTGTTCGAGGTTCGCTTCCATGGCTTGCCCGACCACAAGAAGAAGGAGCTCGAGGAGACTCTGCGCAAGTTCGCTGCTGGCCTCGACGACTCCACTGACCGGCCTGACATCTCCTACATCCCACAGCTAAACAAGGAGGTCACCGCCTCGTCCACCTCTAGATTTGCTGAATCTGGCTATGTGTCCATGTCCGCCTCGGGTCAGAACTCTTCTACACCTTCCAATGGCCCCTTGAATCAGAACAACGACAGCCGTAAGATGACCAAGTCTGCATACAGCCGCCAGCAGCAGAGCATTCAGTCCTATCTTCACGACATCCCCTTGGGCCTGATGCCGCAGGACAACGCTCCTATGTCCGAAAAGGCAAAGAAGAAGGCAGTTGTTCGACGCTTGGAGCAGATCTTTGCTGGAAAGCGTTCTGCTCCGGGAACCCACTCTCAGCCTATGCAACAGGAGGAGGTTGCTCAGTCTGCCGCGATAGCTGACCGCCGCGAGAGAGAAGCTTCCGGGAGACATTCTAGGCCCGAAGGCCAACGTACAGCTCTCATCATGCCTAGTCGCGCCGACACCGAGGGAGAGGAAGGCGGAGCGACTTTGCATATTCCCGCACAGCAACGTGTGCAGGAGCAGGACTTTGCTGCTGTCGGTTCCGGCTCCCCTGACCAACGACCCACCCGACCCCTGGATCTGGATCCTTTCCGTGCCCAGGTTCCCGCAGCGAACATGGAGTACTTCCGTCACCTTGGCTTCTCCCCACCGGACATGGATGTCACCGCGGAAACGAAAGAAGACCATGGCTGGATCTACCTCAATCTTCTTATCAACATGGCTCAACTTCACACTCTCAACGTCACCCCGGATAATATCAAGGACGCCATAGCCGAGTACAGCACCAAGCTAGAAGTGTCCAGTGATGGCCGCAAGATCAGATGGAAGGGAGGCCATGACTTCAGCAAGAACAGCAGCGATGGCTCGCCTGAAGGGCGACTCGGAGACAGCTTCCCAGAGCAATCCGCGGGAATGCAAAGGTCGCCTCACAAAAGCTTGAAGACTGGCAACAGTAATAGCACCGAGAGTGGCTACGGTGGTTCTGATCAGCGCCGCAGCCGCAAAGTTACATCATCGAAACCTGCTACAGAGACGAATAAGTTTGCATACAAACCCTTGTTCTTCCGTAGAGAGAGCTCGGAAGAGGATGTGGACATGTACGACCCTACCGAATCCACTAGCTCGCTTTTTCAGCCTCAGCAAGCTGGCGATTCTTCGGGCATGGGTAGCTCGAACATGCAGAGCAACGGATCTGGAAAGCGACGCGACGATGGCCCGATGATCTTCTACAATAAGGCCAGGTTCTGTACGGACCTTACAGGAGATCGAGTGGGAGCATCGCTGACACTGCCGGAGAATTACCAGACGATCACAAACCATCCTATGGGTGCGAAGCTCAACCCGGAATCCAGTAAGAGGTCCGAGATTTGGGAGTCCAGGGGCCCCTTGGACGATGCAGCCATGGAGACGGACGTTAAGAGCGGGACAGGGACGCCCTCGACTGAGGGCTTAGGCTTCTCGCCTGCGGATTTGCAAAACAACACATCTGTAGATAGCACGAACTTGAAGGATTTCGAGGCCTCGGGCTTAGGCGGAACCCAGCCAGAAGACAATTTCTCCATACGCGTCCAGCGATCGCAGTTTCCTGCGGGTCCCACAGAGACTCAGCTCGACCGTCGCTCAAGCCTTTACCCCTCCAAGATCCAAGCCATCTTGAACTCGGATGACTCGACTCAGAAGGGTCGGCGCCGCTCAGCCGCTAGCCCCCGGACGACCGTCAAGCAGGAGATACTTTCTGCGGTGCGTCAGGAACTTCCCAGCTCTGTACTGCCGCCTCCCTCCTTCTTCCCCTTTGATTCAGCCTCGTCGGGCGAAGTCTCTGACGACGAAGAGTCCTCAGACGACGGCTCGGACACGGGAGACGGGCCGTCCACCGCTCTCCAGCTACTCAACATCGTTCCACCGGGGCGTATCATTGCCAGCGACACCAGTTCCTCTTCTTCTGAGGCCAGCCAGTACTCCTCAGACGACAGTGACGACGGCAGCATTGATTTGCTGGCCACAGCACGCCAACAGTACCCAGACACTATTCGCGCTTTCGAGCGTGAGTATGATGCCGCAGTCGCAGACCGCTTTGCCGAGGAAATTGCTGCAGGAAGCTCGGCCGCAACTGCGGGTGGCGGATCAGGATTCAACAGTCCTGCAAGCCATGCCGGTGAAGCCAGAAACGTTCAGGGCCAAGCGGGGCCCGCAGCAATGGAGAGGAGAGGAAGCAGCCGTAAGAGTGCGCGGAACAATGCGCAGAGTAGTAACAGCGAGTCTAGTCTCAGTCCGAGAAGCAGGAATCTGAAACGGGCGAGAACGAGCGAGAGCATCGCCACCGTGCTGAAAAGTGGAAGTGGACACAAGCCGACGAAGAGCCAGAAGACAGGGTAAATCACGAGACATTCATTGTACACTTTTATGTAGCGTTTGTTGGTTGTTAGCATTTGGATGGCGTTAGGAATGGACGACTGATACCCCCTGGTTTTATATAGGCGAGAATACAAATATATACATGAACAACATTTGCCTGACCAGCGTAAGTGAAGGACGCAACACTTCGGTTCAAAGTGTTCCAACCGCAGTTGTTACAATACATCAACAGCCCGACCTAGGTAGAACAATGGCTCGATGCTTCTCGGACCAGGGTTGCGGCTTACTCATCATCACGTGAGCACAGCGCTTTCCCTAAATTGGTACGGCCCGTCGTCTTCACAGCCCCGGTGATTCCTTCCTCCGCCTCTCTTACTTGAACATCACACACAAAGACGAACACCACAACAGCCACGCGACACACTTCTACCGCTGCTTGTTTCTTCGCAACACGGACAGCGGACCGCCATGTCGTCCTCGGTGTTCTACAAGTTCAAGAACTCCAAGGAGCCGGAGCGCTATGCCTTCGACGGCAATGAGATCTCCGTGTTCGAGCTGAAGCGCGCCATCATTGAGGCGTCGGGTATGGCCAAGAGCACCGATCTTAACCTCCACATTTACCACGAGGACGAGCCGACAAAAGAATACGACGACGACACAACAACGATCCCGCGCACAAGCACAGTCATCGCCGTACGGCGGCCGGCAGCCCGTGGCTTCAGCAAGATTGCGCGATACGTGTCAGGCAAACCCCCGGTGCGTGCCATCAAGAAGGATGCCGCACCCGTTGTAGCACCTCGCCCGAGTGGCGCAACTGAGACAGACGCCGAAGCGGCCTTCTTGGCGGAGTCAGCGCAGGTCTGGGATGCGCAGAAGGAGTCTTTATCACATGCAAAGCCTGTATACAATAAAAAGAAGCCTGTAAATGTCCCCAACTACGACCCTCCTTCTGGCTATGTCTGCCGCAGGTGTGGAGTGAAAGGCCACTGGATCCAGCAGTGCCCTGAAAACGACAACCCAGATTTCAAGCCCGTGCACTGCCCCAAGCGCACCACGGGCATCCCCAAATCATTCTTAAAGGTAGTTGACAAGTCCGAGGTGGATGAGGATGCAAAGGGAGTCATGTTGAACGCCGATGGCGAGTACGTACAAGTCATGACAGACACAAAGACATGGGAGAAGTTCCAGGAGAAAACCCAAGCAACCAAGGCGCAGGCCGCCAATGCAGATGCAGCAAGCAAGGAGGTGCGCGAGCGCGGGCTGGAGTGCCCACTGGACAACAGGATGTTTGTGCAGCCCGTCAAGACGGCCTGCTGTGAGAAGACCTACTGCAATGATTGTATTGAGTCCTCGCTAGCAGACAATGATCTTATTTGCCCCAATTGTGGAGAAGAAACACTCATCGAATTTACTAAAGACGAAGAAATGGAATCCCGCATTAAAGACTTCGAAGCCGAAAAGGCAAAAGAAAAAGCAGACGCAAAGTCCGCCGCAGAAGCCGCCCAAAAAGCAGAAGTAGAGGCCGCCGCCGCTGCCGCCGCAGCTAAAGCAGCAGAAGCAGAACCAGAAGCAGCTAAAGCAGCAGACGCATCCACAAAGTCCACAGAAACCAACGCAGCAGACTCTTCTTCCACACCCCCTCCCACCGACGCCACCCCCACGACAACCACAACCTCAGATGCCCAGCAACCCGCAAAACCCTCCTCAGAATCCGGCGACCCTCCTTCCGACACCGACTCAACCAAGAAACGCAAGTCCCCGCCCACAGACATCCAACCCCCGACAGCGCCCAAGGCCATGCGCCAACAGCAGCAACAGCAGCCGCAGAATACCATGGAGCAGGACTTCATCGCGCAGATGGAGGCGTTGAAGAACATGCCCATGGGAAACGTCGGTATGCCTGGGATGGGGATGGGGATGGGCATGAACGGGATGGGGATGGGGATGCCGGGGATGAATGGGATGGGCGGGATGATGGGTGGGTTTGGGGGCATGGGCGGGATGATGGGGGGTATGAACGGGATGGGTGGGATGGGAGGGATGAACGGCATGAACGGCATGGGCGCGATGAACGGCATGAACGGTATGGGAGGCATGAATGGCATGATGGGCCCCGGAGGGTTCGGGATGGGAATGATGGGCATGAACAACGGCATGAACGGAGGCGGGATGAACGGTATGAACGGCATGAATGCCGGCGGAGGTATGAACGCAAATGCACATGCACCCTTCAACAACAGCAACGCAATGCAGTCCAACTTACCCAATAACGACGCCTATGACCGCCAGCCGGTGAATCCAAATCGCCAGCGCGGACGGAAGCCTAGGGCCCCGGATTATCGCTATCTCTAAAGCGTGTATCTGCCTATTTCTTCATCCCAAGAGGGTTTTTCTGTAGGGTGGGGGGGGGGGGGGGGGGGCGGCGTCTGTTGAAAACTTTATAAGTAAGATCTTTTCTTTGAAAGCATGGGCAAGGGGCGTTTTGGGATTGAATCTTTGGGACCTTGGGATTTTGGGACTTCAGAGTTCTCGAGGGGTATCCAGGAATTTGTTTTTTTGGGACTTTCATGGCGCTTTGCTGGGATGCGAGGCGCAGCGCGTACTTGGGCATCTCTCCTCTTTCTCTTGGGGGTTTTACTTCGGCGAGAGATACAGGCCAGAACGGCAAAGTCTGGAGCGGTTCTGGGTCTCGGAAGCAGCCTTGGGGAAAAACGGCTTTGCCGAAGCCGAAGCGGGTAGTGGGGGTTTATGTGCGTAGATATAGCGGGATAAGGAAGAGAAATTTATATTATTAAGACTGCAAAGACTGCGAAGACTACGGAGACGGCGACTGCAAGGTGTGCGGGTGTGAAGAGTGTGATTGTAAAGAGTGGGCTTGTGGAAACAACTACTCTTAGGCCACTCGAGATATGTAAGAGTGTGCTGGATCATGTAGATGCTCAATATGAATTCTTTTTCCGTTTTTCATCTCCGACCCTTTCTTCCTTCCTATCCTATTCCCTATGCTTAATTAAAGAAAAGAAGAACAAAGCCGTCCCCCACATACAACCATCCAGCTCAAACCACCGAGTCCAAATTCCCAGCCGTGGTAGACCAGGGTAGCAATTCTCAGCGAAGAAAGAGGGCCTGCATAAAAAGGGAAGGAAGTTATGGAAGGACTTTCCAACTTCTCCTCAGCAACAAAACCCCAGAGCCTGCGGGACAGATATCCCAAACACCATCGTCATCATCACCACCCACGCAACTATCTCCAGTAACGCATACGTTCACTTCACCACCAGTATCTCAAACCCACTACAAACAGTTCCCCTTACAACCCCGAGACCATGCCGTTCCCACGGCAGCCCCTAAGTCACTCACTCTCTAGACTCGACATGTCTTAGCCAGACAGACAGACAGACAAAGACCTACTAATACCATAGACAGCAGCAAGCTTGCGCGCTGAGGCAGGGCCCACCGTCAGCGACGCAACGCGACGCTGCAGTCAAACGTCGTTGGCTCTGTCGCTTCGCTGCATGCGCTTTCGATTTGGAATTATCCAAAGCCCCAACCGGCCGGACTACGCAGTTCCGGAACGGGGTTAACAGACTCGAAGCAGGGTAGATACAGCACCTTTCCAACTTCGAGTAGCCGCTTGGCGTAATGCAAGATACTGGAGGCCTGTAAGCTGATTGGAGCAGACTGACTTCCCAAAAATTTATGGCTTTTAAGATGGCTACGCACTTGATTGGTTACCTGTCCCTGGTGCTCTCTCTTAGTTGGATCCTTCAGAATTGTTAAGTGGCTACTTGGCGCTGATAAGGTGCTGTAAGAATGTTTGTTTTCTGGATCCCTGAGGACGAAGTCGCAGACCTTGAATGATAGAAGGAGGTGTTGAGAAATCAAGTTGCACGGAAGAACAACGCTTGGCGGAGATGGTGGTGAATGCGCACAGAGGTGTGGAAGTACGGGACTGTTGCGATGGTAGAGTCGCGCTTTGTGTTCAAGCCTTTTTCTGGTTTGTTTCGGCGTGCTGGATATGGTGGAATACGGTTTAGCATTTGGAGACTTGTTGCGAATATTTGCGACACGAATGTAGTAGATGAAGTATGAAATTGAGTAGTTTCTCCCAGGTATCATGCACCTCCGGCCCGGATATCAAGAGCACCAAAACGCCTGTCTATCATAACACCTGCCCATTTGCCTGCTGCACATTCTCCAATCCCTTGGCTAGAGCATGAATACCCTACCTTTATAGGCCTACTACCTCTTCCTCACCGCCTCCTCCATCTTCCTAACCAACGCCTTCAGCCCGATCCCCTTCTCACAATTCCGCTCTAGATGCTCCTCCATCCTCTCCCTGACACTCTTCATACACTTCAGCGCTGGCAATCTCTGCCCCTCCTCCTCACCCACTTTAGTAAGCGGGTTGAGCAGGAGATCCAGACAATCAGCCCAGAGATCAGTTTGCCAGTACCTCTTAAGACTCTCTTTGATCCGGTAAGTTTTGGTTGCGCCGAGACCAGCTTTAGGATCCTTTTCCGCGATGGTGGAGATGTATTTGCCAAAGAGCAGGTTGTGCACGATGCCTGCGAGGCCGTGGTAATCGATTTGGAAGGTCCAGGGCCGGGCTTCGCGCATCTCGGCGCAGTCGGCTTCTGTGGTTTCCCAGTCGGCGATGAACTGCACGTCTGGCCGGAAGGCTGTCATGTCGATACCACGCCCGAAGTCGATGAGGGAGATACCTTTGGAAGCCCAGCCTGCGGCACCTGAGCGCTGGTATACGCTGTCCCAGTCGTCGGTTTTGTGGAGGGTGTCGAAGCGCACGAGGATGTTGTCGGCTTTGAGGTCGCCGTGGATGATGCCTTGGGTGTGCAGGGCTTCGACTGTGCGCAGCAGCTCGATGGTGAAGAACATGGCGAGTTGCTCGTCCATGACGCCGTTCTCGGCTCGCGCGATGTTGACGAGGTCGAGCAGTGTACCCTGGTCGCGGAATTCTTCGATTAGATAGCATTCGTCTTGGAAGACGTGCATTTCGTATGCGTCGACGATCGAGGCAGCCGCCCTGGAGGTGCCGAGACGTAGCTTGGCTTGCCGCATGATGTAAAATTCCCATGGTGTAGGAGGATCCTCCATCTTGAGAGCTTCCAAGTGACGGCGCCCTTGGCTCAAATGGATAGCAGTGTTCTCGTCGTCTGAGTCCTTTGGTGTGCTCTCGATGAGATATACTGGCGCAAATGCGCCCTTGCCGAGCTCGCGCTTGACCGTGAAGGTTCGCTCTGACCCGTCAAATATAAGCTTTGGCGGCGCAGACAGGTTTGTCAGTGTCTTGTCCTGCGTATTGGCTTTCATCTTCTTCACAGCTTTCGTGTACTTCTGAATCTCGAGACCCTTTCCACTGACCGCCTCGGTGTCTGCGAAGTAGCCGTCGTAGCTGTCGAGAGGTGGTTGGATCTCACGCAAAATGACGTTGCGAACATCTTCAGTGACAGGGTTGCATTGGGAGTCCTGGATGATCGGCCCCGTGGGCTTCGGGTCTCTGAACACACTAGGCTTTGCGGACAGGGGCTTGCGCTCCGGCTGATCAATCGCTTCGGCGAGGAGCTCAGATGCCGTAGGCTGCGACTGCTTGAGTGATAGCTTTGTTATTTTTCCTGGGCCGTCGATAGCCTGTCCGAGGAGATCTTGAAAAGCACTGCCGCTGGTATCGTCTTCGTCTTCATCGCCATCTTCGAAAATGATGAGATCACCCTTGGACCGTGATGGCGTCTTTGCGTTGAGCTGTTCTTTTTGAGCGCACGCAGTCGAAAAACCCAAAGACGACTCCGTCTTCTCCACAATCGGAGTCATGAATGGCAGACGGTTGTTAGCTGCCTGCACAGGATCCCGGTATGGTCTCATAGGATAATTGTGGTTTTCTGGCGGTACTGGCACGAAGCGAGTAGGCAGTGACGATGGCGCCTGCGGTGAGGTTGGAGTAGTGACCTCGGGCTCATGTCGTTCTCCTGGATTGACCAGAGGGTGTGTCACCTCCTCAAAGGATTCATCTTCTGAGTGTTCGGAGCCTTCGTTCGACCGGACTGAACGAACAGTATCGTTACCACCGTCGTTCTCATCATCGCTCGCGGCGCCTCTATTCTCAGAAAGGTCGGACCACGCCGATACACTTCTGACATCGGTGTTGTCGGTTTCCGTGTGGTCAACTTCGGTGTTATCCACATCGCTTCCGCTGTCGTTGTCCGAGTCATTGTCACCGATGACAGTTCCCAATGTGAAATCCCCGCCGATTGTTGTCTCGTCTCCAAATTCGCTGCGAGTAGCTGTGCTCTCTGCGCCGCTCGTATAGTCACTCTCGTCGTCATCCTCATCACTGCTCACCTCCTCACTCTGCGGCTCGGGAGCTGGCTCCTCCGACTTCAGTGGCTGGTTGAAAATCTCATAAATATCGTCCATCGCCTCTTTCGTGTGGAGTGTCATTGTAGCCTCACGGCCACCCTTCTTCCGGCGAACCTTTGACTTCTTCGAAGGGGAATCCAGTTTCGCTTGTACTGACACAGGTCAGGAGAAGTCAACACTTAGCTTCTGCAGAACTTACTTGTTTGCGTCTCTCCACTGATCTCCTTGACATCCATAACCTGTATCTTGCGTGTCCTGTTAGCACGCTCTTCCTTACGAGCCTTCTTTGCGGCCTTCGCCTTCTCGATGTCGGCCTGCGAGGGAGGCCTGTTCTCGTCATCCCCAGCCAAAGCATCGTCCTCGCCACCTTTAAGCGGTACAGTTTGAAGCTTTGGAGGTTTTTGGCTGTCTTGCTTAGGAGCTAGCGGCTCAGCCTTCGGAGCCAATGGTGCTGATTTCGATGTTGTCTGTTGCGCGGCGGCGGTCTCTTCAGCTAGTTTCTTGGCCTTCTTCTGTTCCTCACGACGGATAGCCGCCCAGTCGTGGTCAAGCCAACCTCTGTGTCTAGCTCGTAATTCCTCAAAAGAGAACTCTATTGACATCGGGTCCCTGCGGTTAGGATAGACTTGCTCCAAATCAACGAACACGACCTCGACTCTGCCAGTCTTCGGATTGACAGCTTGCAATTGTTCACGAAATGGGTGTGGAATTGGGGTACCGTCATCAAGATGCGATTTGGTCTGAATACATAAGGCAAACGCCAACCAATTAGTCCTGCGATCGTAAATATTTGAAGTGGGACAGGCAGGCGGCAAACTCACCTCATCCTTGAAAATCATCATCTTGCCTGCACCCTTGTTGGTCTTTCCACCCTTGAGTGTCTCGCCGGCCCAGGGGCGAGCTTCCTGCGCGTTCTCCTTCTTTCGGTCTGCGATAGTCCCGATGCTGTCCCAGCCTTTGCCGCTGCCACTTGAGCTCGTTCTCGCTGGCTCTCCCTCATCAGAGAAGATGGCCATCTTAGGCTTACCAGACTTTGGTTTTGCTGTCCTCGGCTGACTCTGAGGCTGTGGATCGGGCGACGCAGGAGCGAATGGATCGACCTTTGCAGCCAGGGCTGGTCGAACAGCAGGGATGGCCGGGCTTGACGGCTCGGGTACATCCTTCGGGCGGCTCTCGAATCGGTGCTGGAATTCGCCGTACTTGCGGATCAAACGCTCGGTCGGTCGTGCTTCCTTCTCGATACCCATGCTGTAAATCTCTTCTGCTTGCGAGAAGCGGCCCGCTCCCTCAAGCCATGCGGCATACTCCTCGTAGTAGAGCGCCAGCCCGTCGCCAATCTCGTGTCGTGCCAGAAACCTGAAGATCTCCTGCGGCGCATCCGCGAAGAGCCTGATGTAGTGCAGCCAGAGCTTCAGATAGCGCGGGTCATTCTTGTAGTGCGAAGACGATTGAAACGCTTTTGTCGCGCGTTCAAGGAGTGGACCAAGCTGTGATTGTTTGTCGTTCTGGGCTGACGGGTACGCATCGAGCGTCCACTTGACGTATCGGTCGTAAATGTCTAGCGGGTCGTCTGAGTCGTCAATGTTCATGAGCTCCTTCTCGAACTCGAGCCGTTTTGCGCTGTGCGCATCTTGTGTCTGCAATGGCGATGGGGCGTGACCTGGCTTCGCGCCGAGCGGCGGTGTGTAGAGTTGTGCAAGTGCTCTGGCGGAGCGGCCGCTGGGAATGGCCTGGATGTTCTCCTTTGAATTTTCGATGACCTCGAAATCGACAATGTCGTTGGAACCCATGACGCCGGTGGGGTATCTCAAGAAAAGAAAAAGAAGTCCAAAATCAATGTACAGAAAAGCCCAGCGCCTTACCAGGAGTCGTTGTCGTTATCGTTGTCGTTGTGGCAGAAAGATGTACGTGGGGCGTCTGGCGGGGCTATTATGTTGGACCCTCGCTGCGTCTTTCCTGATTCACTAGCGTTGCCAGGGCAACAACCATTGACCTTCACTTATTCCTCTCAGGTTGGGCAGTATTACACCGTTCTCCTATCTTAATACAACACACAGCACTCGTCTTCGAAGCTATTGGCGACCGCCAATTGCGCAACCCGCTCGTACGCCCTCAGTCCTCCATCCCATCCGGCCTTTGGCAGCAAACACTTGGTCTCTGCCTTGCGCGACTCCGATCTCACCCAACAAGGCAGCGCTTCGATCGGAGTCACTCAAGACAAATGGTGCAATCCATGTGGATTAACAGCTCCTGGGACGACCTTGCGTTTCATTTGTCCTGTCAGGCCTTTGTCTATTCTTTTGCTGAACCGTAGAAGTACGATGTGCCTACTCGGAGCTGACAAGGTGCTGCCGCTGTAGAGTGCTTTGTAGGTAATTGTGTACTTACGGACATTACAAGCTGCCGACCGCATGAGTGTCGTTATAGATGAGCTGAACGGCTGAGCTCGAATGCAAACTCTCTCAACTCGATCGATATTTGACCAGCACAGGGCACGCGAAGACACAATAGACAACAGCTCAGATGAATGGTGAGGTGCAGCATGAGATCAGCTTGGAAAACAATGTTAGACTTGGTTCAGACAAGACATCTGCTGTCTTTGTGAATGCCTTCAGCTATTCAATATTTTTGATTACTCGTCGCTTATTTCGTAATCATACAGATTGTGTCGTAACTAAACCCAGCAAACGGAACCTTCAACGCCATGCGAAAAAGAAGTTTGAATCCCTAAGCGGCCAATCTCATCATCTCGTCTCATCCCGTCATCACATCAAGAACGATCTAGGCGCCTTGCCTAGCTTTCTCGGAACAGATCAGGGCGATGATTCTGCTTAGCTCAGCGCTCTGTGCGAACTGCTCCTGCTTTGTCTTTTCGTCAACGTCCTCGCTTGCTGCAATGTCGTTGGAGACAGTCAGCATGCGGTTCTGCAGCGCAAGCAGCTTGGACAGAGTGTTGTCAAGGAAGGGCGCGCTGAAGGTGATGTTGGTGGGCGACTGGCCGTTGTTGGGCAGGCGCATCTCGAGCTTCCTTGGGGGCTTGCGCTGTACAGGCTTTTGTTCGATCTGTGGTTGGGAGGGTGTCCTGAAAGTATGTCAGTGGGTTGCACTTGCAGTTGGTGACAGAACTTGAATGTGGTGTAGCAGCAACATGAGCGAACGGGTAAGAGCATGCAAAGACTCTACCTCAGTGCATGCACCGATCAGTGCAAATACCGATTAGAGCGTGTACCGACAGGATGGTCGAACAGGTCGGGAACATGGTAGCGCACCGTTGTATTCAACGGCCGCTAGTGACGCATCATCAAGGGTCAACGTACCTTTCGCGCTCGACAAAAGTCATGTTCTCCGCCATCTCGGCGACACGGTTTGCGATTCTCGAGGCCATGATTGTGTAGGGAGAAGCGTGCTGCACAGCGCCGTTGGCAGCGCCGTTTGCTGCGCTCTTGGCCCCCGCAGTGGAGGCAGCTTTCCTAGGACGCGATGCAGCCGACTTGGCGGATGTGCGGTTCACCGGCGCAGATGCGACTGAAGCAGGCATTTTGGAAGACGAAGCTGATGTGTATAGATCGTGGTCTGAGGGAGGTCAGCATGTTTTCGACTGAGGCAAATGTCGCGTGCAAGGGACTCGGCATACGTCGAGCGGTGCTGCTGCTTGCAGGTGGAGCTTCACGAACCTTGCAGATCGAGTTTTGAGAAGCCGGAAGCGCGATGCAAGTGGAGGTGTTCAGTGCTTCGAGAATCGAATTTGAGGTATGATTTAGGATGAATGAACAGCTAAGGGGTAATGGGGATCCTCGATAACTTGACTGCTCGCAGCCCCAGAAGTTGGAAGAGGCGCGCCACAGGCGACGTCATTTGTATGCATGAGCAGGGTTGTTGCGGGATGCGATCACCAGCCTGTGGAACCGCGAACTTGAATCTCGACCGTTTGTCCGACACTAGGTGACGTTTGATAACCCGTCCCTCGCAACGACGTTCGCGTGCGGCAATGGACGACGTCTGAGCTTCATCTTGAGTCCTCTCCTTGCGACAGCGCTTGCATTCGAACATGTCGCCTGCAATCAAGAAGAAGAAGGATGACCTCGGCGCTGGGCTGCGCGTGTCGAAAGACAACATCGCAGCGCACCCTGCAGGACCCCCGAGATATGGCGAATTAACCCAAGCGGAACGAGCCTTCACCCTGGCGTCGACATTCCTGTCTGGAGTGCTCGCGTACGACAATCCCAACTCCCGAGCCTCTCATTGTTTGAGCTGACGATTGGCGCAGTATCAGCGCATCGCAATTCCTGGGCGCACCATTGAAGTTGATTGACCCCCAATTTTACGATGGGTACATGGCCTACACAAAAGAATGCTTTGCTATCCTGATTACTTGTCTCACTCAATGGTGGGCGCCTACTGTGGTCAGAGTCAGCGGAGACTCGAGTATGGTCGGGCAACTCATTCAGAAGAAAGACGGAAGCCTGCAATGTAATTTTGCGGACCGTATGGTTCTTATGGCTAACCACCAGCTTTACACAGACTGGCTGTACCTCTGGTGGATCGCCTACACTAACAACATGCATGGATTCGTCTACATTATCCTGAAAGAATCGTTGAGGAGTATTCCCATTATCGGCTGGAGCGCGCAATTCTACAACTTTATCTTCCTAGCTAGGAACTGGGAAGAGGACCAGCGCCGATTTAAGAAGGCCTTGTCCCGTCTGAACAGCGTGACTCAGCCCATGTGGCTGATAATCTTTCCGGAGGGCACGAATCTGTCAGCGACAACTCGAGAGAAGAGCAAGGCCTGGGCCGCGAAGAACAATCTGCAAGATATGAAACATCAGCTTTTGCCGCGGAGCACAGGGTTGAAGTTCTGCTTGAACGAGCTCAAAGATACAACAGAGTGGCTGTATGACTGCACAATAGCCTATGAAGGTGTACCGCCCGGACAATTTGGACAAGACATCTTCACGCTCCGCTCCACTTTTTTCGAAGGTCGTCCACCAAAGTCAGTCAACATGCACTGGCGGCGCTTTCACATCTCGGATATTCCTATCCAGAACACGAAGGCTTTTGAAGTGTGGCTGCGCAATCGCTGGAGAGAGAAGGACTACATGCTTGAGTATTTCCAGAAGCATACCCGATTCCCGGCCGAGAACTTCTGGAAAGACCATCTCGACATGGGGGATCGCAGCTCCACGAACTCACAGAGCATCCGTAGCGTTCCTAGACCAGCTGTTCAAATCGAAACAGAAGTCAAGTCCGGCAATTGGAACGAATTTGTCAAGATCTTTGCCCCTATCAGTAGCGTCTTGATGGCACTCACGGTTGCGTACGGAGCAAATCCAGCAGATTTGATACCAGGCGGTAAAGAATTCTTCGAGCAACATATGAAGCAATTGCTGAACGGCGGTGGAGAAATGGGAGGACTTCCAAGTCCAGATCAGCTCGAGAAGATGATCGAAGGTGCAGCGAAGCTGGGAGCAGCGCAGGCCGCGGATCCACAGCAAATGCCGCAGGTAGCGCAACTCACACAGGAGAATCTCGCTAAGCTAGTGAAGGAGACGGCTATCAAGAACGGAGCAGTGATGCCAGGGGGAATGAGACGAGCCAGCACAGCAATGCCACGGGCGCCCACGAAGACACTCGCAACACCTACAGCAGTACCGACACGTGCAAAGAGTGCAGTAGTCACACCGTCTGCTGCTCGGAAACCAGCTGGTACTCCAACAAAAGCAAAGTCAGTCAAAGCTGGACCTGTGAAACCCGCAACAACCACGCCAGCGAAACCCAAACCTGCTCCAGCGAAACCAAAAGCGGCTGCAAAATCTCAGTCTACGCCATCGTTAGGGGCCATGAAGGAGTTGACATTGGCATCCGGTGTCACAATTAAAGTGCCAGCCTCGACTGTTGAGGAAGCGAAAAAGACCGGCGCAACTACAATAACAACATCCAATGGTCTGGTCCTCAACATTGGGAAGAAGGACATCGAAAAAGCACAGGAGAAGAAGGGCGACACAATCATGACAGCCTCCGGTATACCGATCAAGATCACACCTGGGGGCAGCATCGAAGTAGCGAAAAAGCCTGCGCAAGCAAAGGCCACTCCTGCACCAAAGCCTGCGGTGAAGAAAGCTGCGTCGACACCGATCAAAGCGAACGGGACAATAAACACTCCAAAGAAAGCAGCCTCGAGCACAGCGGCGCCAAAGAAGATAATCCCTAAATCCTCACCTGCACAGACGAAGGCACCCAAGAAACTATCGACTTAGCACTTCCATCCATTACACAATACCTCTTCATGCAACACTCACACATATAGCATTGAATACAGAGCATTTCAGCTCAGGCGTTGGATACCCCCACACACATACATAGCCAAAGTAGTCTTCATTCACGAGTCTCACATAAATGAAAGCAATCACCACCGCTGCACCCCAGTAGCACAATGACATCTACAAGCAAACCCTTACCACCCGCACCTCGCATACACACCCGCGAACCAACCAAACACCAGCGGGCCCTACCCAGAAAAAGATCGCCCCGCATCCCTGCATTCGCTGTGGGTACTGGCAAACCCACCTACGTCATCATGCGCGGGGGGCTGGGCGCGCGTAACGGGGATCGAGACTTGCGCGTGTGGGAGCGGAAACAGGATCGCAGTGTGGCGACCTGGAAGGGGGGTCCATCCATGTCATCGGCTTGTCATGTGGAACCTATGCAAGGACGAGCAGGGAGTGGGGTTTCGATTGATTGAATAGGCCATCTGTTTGAAAGGGATTGCCAAAGTACTACCACGGATTCTATACTCTCTCGTCTGGAAAACAGATTTTGGGTTGGGATTGTGTTACCTTACGAGATCTGGGATTGTCTTCGCTGAACGAGCGTGTTCACGACGCAGAAAACGGACGGCCTCGAACGATACGACACTGAGGAATACATAAGTCACAATGGCAGGCTTCATCCAAAACATGCTCTGGAGCTCGGTTGAAGGCTTCGTCGACGCAGCGAAGAAGACGGGCGGCGAGTACGCAGGCAACGCGCTGATCAAGGCGGGCGATGCCATCGAGAACAGTGGACGCAGTGTTGGTGGAGGTATGTGTCCGCGACCTCAGACATCAAAACCCCATACATCAAAACCCTATACATCAATACCCCATACATCAAACTCAAGCCACCCCACAGTTCGAAAACGATGATACTGACTGAACACCAACAGGCATCGAACGCGCAGCAACAGGCTACGGCACCAAACTCTCCGGCCAAACCTACACCCCGTCCTCAGCCTCCAAAGCCCTCCCCTCCACAGCCCGCAAGCCCGTCGCCAAGCGCAGCAACTCGCTGCCCGCAAACACGAAGCCGTCTGGCTCACCCGCAGGAGGAAGAACGATCGCCGGGCCCACGAGCAGCGTGCCGATTGGGGGCAAGAAAGCGGTCGGGGGCGCGAAAAAGGCCGTGGGAGGGGTGACGGGGGGAGCAGGACGAGGCGTGAACGGGGTGGTAGGGGGCGCGACAAGGACAGCGGGGAGTGCAGTCGGTGGAGTGGGCAGGGCAGCGAACAGCACGCTGGGAGGGGTATCGAAGGGGGCATACAGTGGCGGCGACGGGCTCGCGGGTCTCACAGGCGGCGCGAGCAAATCCGTCGGCGGGCTCGCAGGCTCTGCAACGAAGTCTACCGGCGGGCTTGTCAACGGCGCGACCAGAGGCGTGGGCGGGATTGTCAACGGCGCCTCCAGACCTCTCAACGGTATTGCTGGTGGCTTGCCAAAGCCCTACGACCCCGCCTCGTCGGCCTCATCCTACTCATCCCCCTACCCGACTGCGAAGAAGACTGCTGTCAAGCCCGGCCAGAGCAAGCCTTTCTCTCCCCCCAATCCCCAGCAGGCTAAGCCGCAGCCCAAGCCTTACCCGGGCACGAATACGCTACCTGGCCAGGGGGGCAAGAAGACGCCCGTTAAGAGGACGTATAAGCCTGCTCCTACGCTGGGGAGCCAGGTCCAGCCGGGGCAGAAGATGACGCATATTGGGGCTTTTTGAGGAGGAGGGGTGGTTGGAGGGATGAGTGGGGGGTTCGGGGTGTTGAGACAACGACAAAGCGGCGTTTGGTGTAGTTTCTGGGTTTCAGGATAGTACTACTGGATTGTCAATGTTATTACATGCTGCTTACGAAACCAACCACGCATGAAGTGAAGACGGATATCAGCGCGAGATACACGGATAAACTGGCTCGCACCACTCTGACCCCACGGATCCAGCAAGCCGAAGGACACGGATAGCAACAAAGTGCCCACACGGATAGCTGCACGGATAGCACCCGCCTTTCGAGTACAGCATGCAATACATCCGTCGGAGAGCGTGCAGCGGGGAACTCGGCGACGGCAGAACGAGCTATTCTCCGCGGGGGAGATGATCCTCTGCATTATTGTATTTCCCCACAACGCCCCGCGCAAGCTTTCAGCTAAGCTCACGCCACTAGCCACTAGTGGAAGTTTCCAATGCTTATCGTGGCACGGCGTGCATGTGGGAGCCAGTAACGTGCTGCGTGCTGACGTTGCAGAGTGGTACGGCAGTGCGGTGCCGGGAGTTTTGAGCGTAGTTGAGGGTTTAGAAGGATGGGTGGGTGTCTTGGGGAGTCTTGGGGTGGGAGGCTTAAATCTAGGGATCTGTCCCCGCCGACGCTGGAGTCGCATTTACTCATTGTTTCTTGCGCCGTTCGCAGAATGAAGCTGTTTTCTAGAAACGCCGATGCGGTGTCTGTTACACCGCCGGCTCAGGATACGGAGAAGGATATCACTCCTTCGACTATTGAGAATGGCCCGCCTGTCGTGCAGACGGTTGACCCAGAGGTCGAGAAGCGAGTGCGCAGGAAGCTGGACAGGCACTTGATTCCTCTGGTCGCAGCGCTCTACCTACGTACGGGCCTCCCCATTATACATACGATTACTCGTCGCTAACCTTGTTCAGTTGCCTTCCTCGACCGCTCGAACATCGGTAATGCACGCATCGCCGGCATGGAGAAGGACCTGCACTTCAAATCCGGCGACTACGACTGGCTGCTTACCATTTTCTATATCTCGTATATCTGCTTCGGGTTTTTGGCCATAATGTGGAAAGTCGTGCCGCCGCACTACTGGGCCGCGTTCTGCGTCTTCACATGGGGCCTGGTGTCAACCGTTCAAGCGGCGGCGAACTCGTGGGGCGCGATGATGGCGCTGCGCTTCATCATGGGCGCATCCGAGGTCGCGTATGGCCCGGGCATACCGTTCCTGCTGTCCTTTTTCTACCTGCGAGACGAGCTGGGTCTGAGGAGCGGACTCTTTTTGAGCGCTGCGCCGCTGGCGAACACGTTTGCTGGCGCGTTGGCGTACGCGATTACGAGTGGCAGTCCTGCGCTGGCGAAGTGGCGGGTTTTGTTTCTTGTGGAAGGGCTGCCCACTATCGTTATGGCGGCTGTTGCGTTCTTTTTCCTGCCGGATAGTCCGGAGAAAGCAAGGTTCTTGAATGAGGAGGAGAGGGAGGTTGCGAGGGCTAGGGGAGTCAGGCAAGCTGGCGAGGCTCCTCGTATCGGCAAGGTCAACTTCAAGGAGTTCTTTGCTGGCTTGGTGGATCTCAAAGGGTGG
Source organism: Curvularia kusanoi (assembly GCA_011058905.1). NCBI lineage: Eukaryota > Fungi > Ascomycota > Dothideomycetes > Pleosporales > Pleosporaceae > Curvularia > Curvularia kusanoi. The sequence continues at coordinate 370,978 of SWKU01000027.1, forward strand.
ATTCTGGGGCTGATGTACTTCAGCTGTAACGTGGCGTTCTCGAGTTTGCCAGTGTTTCTGCCTACGAGTAAGTTATTGCCTGCATATCAGTTATACAGATCACGTTCGAGGCTGACGATCGCCACAGTTCTGAAAGAGATGGGCTTCAGCAGTGTCAACGCCCAAGGCCTGACAGCTCCGCCGTACTTCCTCTCGTTCCTCATGGTTATCGCGACCTGCTACATCGCCGACCGCACTCAGCAGCGTGGCCTTATGGTCGCAGGACTCACCGCAATCGGAGGCGTCGGATACGTGATTCTGGCAACATCGCACTCAGTCGGAGCCCGCTACTTTGGCATCTTCCTGGCTGCAGCAGGCATCTTCCCCGCAATTGGCAACATTCTGCCATGGGTCACCAACAACCAGGGCTCAGATACTCGGAGAGGAGCAGGCATTGTGCTGCTAAATCTGATCGGGCAGTGCGGTCCTTTGCTGGGCACTCGCATGTATCCGACGAATGAGGCACCGTACTATGTCAAGGGACAGTCGGTTTGTGCGGCGTTCTTGTTCTTCTGCTGCCTATTGGCGCTGACACTGAGGACACTGCTTGTGTGGGAGAATAAGAAGCTTGACAAGCAGTACGGGACCATTGCCCAGCAGAAGCTGGCCATGCAGGAAGCGGCTGCCAGAGGCGACAGTAAGGGCGGAGAGGTCGGTGTGGAGAACTATGGGCCGTTGTTCAGATATGTTTTGTAGATGTCTGATCTAGGATAAACGATCTCTGAAGAAACTGCACTGTGCAAAGCGACACCTTGCCTACTGTCGGTGGGTGACTCGATCGAATTTGCATACAGCCGTTAAAAATGCCCTTGATGGCACCAATTACAGCACCTTGCCAGCTCCGCAGAGACCCTTGGCAAAATGCAAGAAAGGCGTTTCTGTTGGACTGTTTGAGATCTGACTGGCGCAATCTGGAAAACAGCTTTTTAGAATGATGACACATCCAATCACTCATGTCAAGGATATACTTTGCGGTCAATGACTCCTCAAAAAGCGCCGAGTGTCTCCTTGAAGCTGGCAAGGTGCTGCACGGTAGCTGCTGCGCATCTGAAAGTCACGAGATCCCGCCCAATCATTGTTCAGTGGTAGTAGACGCCAAAGAACCAAGGGTCGTCGGGAAAGGCCTTGCTAAGCCAATAGTGGGAAATGATCGCGTGTGACCTCCCACATGATGCTGGCAATCCCGCTCAACCTCGGGAAGAGCTGCATAAATTTGTGAATCCTTACCCGAGATATCACGAAGCTCTGAAATGCATCGAGAGGCTGATTTACGAGGCTTTGGTAGTTTGTAAAGGCAAGGGAGGCTCATCAGCCTCAGCACAAACCCATGGTTCCCGTTATGGGGACTAGCGATAAGCTAAGCTCGACAAGGCACGCTAGGGGCACAGTGACGGCATCAGAAAGGAAGCTCTAGTGCTCCAGCCCGTTCTCAATACGCCCTGCAATCTCTGTCCTCCACAAGGCGCCTGAATTGAGCCCATAGTTCTGCAAATCGCACTTCCAGCTGGAGTACAGCTGCGAGACCGTCGCCAGCCTCATCTCTACCTGCTATTGTCTACAATGGCTCCCGGTGAGCCATCGCGTCCATCGGGACCTGCACCGCTCGGCGGCGTGCCTGGCGCCTCGCAGCAACAGGTCGCGGGCGCGTCAGCAGTCGGAAAGAAAAAGAAGCACCGCGGCGGCAAGAAGAGGCGCAACCGCCGCCAGTCGTTCGCTGCGTCAGCGGACTTGGGCCATGGCGACGACACCGAGAACCGCCCTTCCCTCGAGGATATTGCCGGCCATGGCAACTCTCGTGGCAGCACCAGCTTCTATGGCCTCTCGCGCAACCTCAGCAACACCAGCCTGGAGAGCGAGGCGCTGCTCGACCATCGCGACGTCCAGCCAGCGAGGGTGCGCCGCCAGAGCGTTACCGCTACCTCTATGTACGCACCACGCGCCAGTCAGCAGTTCGGTGCATCCCCTGGACGACTCAATGTCCCCTCATCATACGGAAAGTCGAGACTCTCTGGCACCGCGGAGGCTGACTCCAGCGACCGCGACCATGACCACGATGACGATGCCACCGACCGCACCCCGCTGATCATGGGCTCGCCTCGCGATAACAGGAAGGGAAACAGCTATGGCACAGGCGGTGCCGCTGTGGCACCCAAGAAGCGACGACCAAGTACTGGTGACAGCAAGCAGCGCCCTGCTATGTTCGGCCATCATTCTCAGACCAACATACATGATGGCTGGGACGTCAATAATCCTCCTTCTGTGCCTGCAAGTCCGGTCTTCGAGGCGAATCTGGGACTTGACGATGTTGCGCTGCCCATTGATTTGGAGCGCTCTGCTGAACATAGCAGATCTCGCGATGCTCTGATCGACATCGACGGGCCTTCTGGAGAGGAGGGTTCGAACTCTCCTAAGCAAGGCGACTTCCACCGCCGCATGACCCAGTCCTTTGCAGCCGACGATGATGTTTGCTTCCCGCATGAGACTATGTCTGAGATGGGCCAACAAGACTACCTCAATGACCCCACAGGAGAGCCTACAAGTCGCCGCCGTCGCCGACGCTGGCCTGACCTCAGCGTACTGGAATCGTGGTCGCATGAAGAGAAAGAGCAGCGCACTATGGAGGGCGTCCGCCTCCGCAAAATTAGCGAACCTCTGATGGTAGATGGGCGGCTGCGACCACGCCAGCGGCAATGGCACCGGGAAGCTGACGATGCTCCGTTCCGGTTCACCTACTTCAACGAAACATTCGACAACACCATTCATAGTCAGACGATCAGCGAGCTGCTGCAGCCTGGACAGACTTTCAGGAACCTTTTCATCCCCGATCCGGTCGAGCTTGACGACAGCAGCGATGATGATTCGGACTCGGAAGAGTTGTTGTCACGTGCAGCCACCAATGGGAATTCCAGAACAGCAACGCGCTCGCCATCGAATTTGAACGACAAGAACTCATCAGGCGAGCAGACACGCACGAGCACACCACGACCACAAGCTCAGCCAGTCCAAGGCAAAGACGAGGAGAAGCAAAAACGCTATGGACCGCGACCAGCGTGGTGGCTCGATGTGATGTCGCCTACCGAGACAGAAATGAAGGTCATTTCGAAGGCCTTTGGTATTCATCCTCTCACATCTGAAGATATCCTTATGCAGGAGCAGCGTGAGAAGGTCGAATTGTTCAAGCACTATTACTTCATTAACTACCGCACGTTCGAGCAGGATCAGAACAGCGAAGACTACCTGGAGCCAGTCAACTTGTACATCGTCGTCTTCCGCGAGGGCGTGATCAGTTTCCACTTCTCCATGACCCCACATCCAGCAAACGTGCGACGCCGTATCCGCCAGCTATCAGACTACCTCGTGCTCTCACCCGACTGGATCTCGTACGCCATGATCGACGACATCACCGACGCATACGCACCCATGATCCAGACCATCGAAGAAGAAGTCGACGACATCGACGAGGCCATCCTCCGCCTGCACAACGCCGACGACGAAGACACCTCCGACTCGGACGAGTACGACGAGAAGACCAGCAACCAGCAAAGCGGGCGCGACATGCTCCGCCGCGTCGGCGAATGCAGGAAGAAGGTCATGAGTCTGTACCGCCTGCTGGGCAACAAGGCCGACGTGATCAAGGGCTTTGCCAAGCGCTGCAACGAGCACTGGGACATTGCGCCGCGCAACGAGATCGGCATGTACCTAGGCGATATCCAGGATCACATTGTCACCATGACGGGGAACCTGAGCCACTACGAGAAGTACGTCCCCGAAAAAACACTATTACAATACCCAAACCATTCGCTAACACCACCCAACAGTCTCCTCTCCCGCGCCCACAGCAACTACCTCGCCCAAATCAACATCCGCATGAACGAGCGCCAAGAGCAAACCTCGGATATCCTCGGTAAACTAACGGTTCTGGGTACCATTGTCCTGCCCATGAACGTCGTCACCGGTATCTGGGGCATGAACTGTATTGTCCCCGGCCAGGATGTCGAGAATCTGAATTGGTTCTTTGGCATCACGGGGAGCCTTGTGGCGTTTGGGTTGTTGTGCTATATGATTGCGAAGAGGGTTTATGGGATTGTTTAGAGTGGGGTTGAGGGGAGGTATGGAAGTGTTGAGCCTCGCTAGCTTACCTATAACGACTGAGCATTGCGTTGGCTATATCACAGTGGCGCGTTTAAGGGGTAGGCGGTTGAAGCGAGCGATGGGTTTCAAGCGGCGTTGGTGGGTTGGTTTTGAATAACGCGTGCGTGCGTTTTGCAAGCGGTTTCTTCTTGTTTCTCTTTTGGATTAGATTGTTCCGAAAAGCACACGCATATACCGCTTATTGCGAGACATGGGAAGTCGGAGACGGATTGGAGATACCTTGGTCAATGGACAACGTAATCACACACATATACTCTGCATATCCCATCGCTGTTTCTCAGAATCCTGGCAGAATCCCATATGCACTGCGAGTGACGCTCGACCCTTTTCTTTCATCTAACAAAACGAAGCACTAGACTTATCCAAAATAGTCTGCGTAGGACAATGTACGTTACATTGGGACTACAGCATGCTGGATTAGTAACATCGTCAAAGTGTACTTGTAGCGCCCATTTTACGACAGTGAAAGATCGTGCAGTAGACCTTGGTAGTTATTGTTGTGTGGCTGCTGAGTAGTCCATACATGGGCACTGATAGGCTCCGTCATAGTGGGGCGCTGGCCCATGCTCGGTGATGGTAGCCTTGTCGTTGCCGGTCAGAGCTTCAGCCATATGCTCACCTTGACCATTTGACTGCTCTGCTGCGTGGAAGTCTTAGGAGTGGACCTGGCCATTTTCACTCTGACAGCACACCTCTGCACCAACGTCCCCCACCCCTTGTTTGCACTATAAGAAGGCGGCGCGCGAACAATAAGCTGTAGCCACCCCACATCGCCGTTCCCCCACAACACCGCCGCCTATACCTCGACCTACAACCACACGCACGCAGTCATGACAGTCGAGCTCCCCGCGCTGCTGCTGCAATTTCAGCCCGAGTCTGAGGAGCTGAAGTCGCGACACAAGTACGACCAAGCTGCCCGGCAATTTGTCAAGCAGCTCGACAATGTCTCAACACCACACTGGCTGAAGGGCGCAGACACACCGCAAGACGTGCTGGAGGTACGCATACCTGTACAGATTGTATTGGCTATCAGATTGACGAAATCAAGGTCCTCAACCCCGCAGCCAACTCGATAGCCTACGCTTTCACCCTCCGCCACCGCATCGCCGCAGCTATCGACGGCAAGTCGGACGCGAACGCAGCGCTACCCGGGGGCGCATTATGGAACAAGCTGGTACTCTTCCTGGAGACCTTTGACCCGATTCAGATGCGCTATGCTGGGCAGGAGTACAAGAGACTTGTGGACTACGCTGAGTCGCTCGCGCGCGATGCCGGGTCGGTATGTTTCCACGCCACCGAACATTGCGGAATACAGGGCTAAACTCATGACAGCCCGGCCTTGCAATCGCACCCGTACGATCGGCTATGATCCGGCTTGATCCTACTACAGGCACCTTCACATCCACACACGTCGACTTCGTCCGCCTCTGCTTGGAAACGCGATCGTACGCCGCCGCTGAACCCATCCTCGACAACTACATCCACAGTCTGCCTTCGCATATCCCTGCTATCGTTCGCGAGGGCTTTGAGTACTCGGTGCCATGTGCCGAGGTTACGCGGAGCGGAGAGTACATCCATCGTCTGTCAGGGCATTCGGATAAGGTCAATGTCCAGGACATTCAAGAGTACTATGTCCTTGGAGCCATGGCGTACCTTGGACTACGACAATTCACAAAGGCACTGCACTTCCTAGAGCATGTTCTGGTAATGCCTGCTGCTAATGTGGCGAACGGCTTGATGCTGGAGGCTTACAAGAAGTGGGTGCTGCTGAACTGCCTAGTATCGGGAGGTGCTAAGAGCGTCCCGCGGTCGGCCAATGCAACAGCGATCAAGCAGATCAGGTCTGCTTCAAAGGCTTACGAGGCTGTAGCAGAAGCGTACTCACATCTGAACAACATGTCCAAGCTGAAGGCTCAAATCAACGCAGGTGCACAGACTTGGGCAGAGGTACGCCGACCACGACTTTCTCCAACAAACGCTAACGACGTGTACAGGACGGCAACACTGGTCTCATCAAAGCAGTATCCGACAGCCAGATGAGAGCATACGTCTCGCGTCTATCACGGACGTTCTCTGCAATCCCCGTTTCAAACATCGCTCGCAACGTCGGTGGAAGCGCCGACGAGACAGCCCAGTATCTCGAAACGCTCATCGAGGAGGGGCATCTAAACGCGCGCCTGGAGCAGACTGATAAGCCAGAAACAGCAGGGATCGTGCTGCGTTTCTTCCTCGACCCCGCACAGGGCCCGCTCGCAAAGTCGGAGAAGCAGCAGCAGCAGGCCCTGTTCGAGCAGACGCTGCGGACCAACGCACTCGCGGATCAAGTCAAGGACGCCGACTACAGACTGACGCTGACCAAGGAGTATATCGAGAATGTAAGGCGTCAGCAGAAGAGACAGGGTGCTCAGGGTGATGCGATGGATACTGCGTGGGACGACGGGGCTGAGGAGGAAGACATCATGGTCGATATGTGAGAGTGGCGTGTAGTGGATCCAAACGACCAACCCGGTGGCCTCAGCGTGCTGCTCTGGTCTCTTATCAGATGCAACGGAGACAGTGGGGGCATTTATTGCAGAACAACACGGCCAGAAAGAGAAAGAGAGAGAGAGAGAGAGCAGAAGAACGACCAGGATCGAAGCACAAACAAACAACGACAACAACGCATGAAACGTGCTGCACATGCACCAACGCAATAACTGCAGCTGCTTGCCGCCATCCACAGTCGCACAACATTTCCTGTGGCGTAAAATCGTATAGGCGACTACACTCGAACCGGGCTGTCTAGGTATCAAGCGTTTTGTGGTCATGAATAATGCAAACATTAAGATCTCCCTACCCGGCTATCGTGTCGTCTGTGCTGTGAGCTAGAAGCTCTACTAATGGGAAAGGTTCGATCGGCATTTGTAGCCGTTAATTGTGAAGCAGGTGAAGTCTGGTACAGGTCCATTTAGCGCTGGCAGTGTGATTGCGATGACCTTGTGATGACCTCCTGAGTGAGGCTCCTGGATGGTGTCTCCTGAGTGGATATGTACGACGACATTGGCGGGCGAGTCGGAGGGCGAGTTGGCGGGCATAACGCATTGCCGGAAGAGCCACACTCCCGCCTGCCGAACTCAGGGTCTGCACGCGCAAGTTACAGGGACTTTGCCAGGGACAGGGACAGCTGCATGCCAGTGCAGCATCAACAAACGGCCCTGTGTAATCTACGCAGTATATGCAGTAGCAGAGGCGAATGGCACACAGCCGGCAGAACACTTGCAGTGCAGCGCAGCAGGCAGCGCGTCGTGTGCGCGTTTAACAGCCAAGACAGTCAAACCCGCAGGGGGCCACGCCTCGCACTGGCTCGCAGATTCATGGCGTGGGTCTAGCTTTTGTTTGAGAATACCCCTGGTTTGGCGGGCTCTCGCGAGCCTCTCGCCGCTTGGCGACCTCTCCACATATACACATCCACGGTGCTCCTCGCCTCTCCACTGGACATTGAAGGAACAGGAGAGAAAGCACGGCAGCCACCAACGGACGACACCCATTGACCACGGTCGCACCCAGCGCGTTCCCGCCCCCAGCCGCCATGCTGTGCATTACCCTGGTTTTGGCCTGAGACACTTGAGCAGCCTCACCGTGGACCAGCATGAGCGCCCCAATCGAGCCCGCGCCCAGCAATCTCGCGACCACACAGACGCAGGCACAGCACCTGCGCCGCCAGTCGCGTGCTGGCTCGCTCAGCAAGTCGGCCGTCACTGGCACTGGAAAGCGGCCGCCTTCGCTCGCGCTGAAGGACAGCGACCCCAGCGGAGCGCACACCGCCCCGAGCCAACTCCACCCCCATATCCACGCCCCGTCCTCCCCGCGACACCACGACACCACCAATGCGCCACCTGCCCGCAAGCTCAGCGTCTCCGCAACGAGCAATGGCAGCGCACCGCCTGCACGCCTGCCCTCACTGCCGCCCATGCTCCTCTCTGCTGCCGTCTACGACCCCTCCAACTCGCCCAGCAGCACCTCGACCGCACCGTCGCCCTCTACTGCCGGCCTGTTCACCCCGAGCGTCCTGAACACCCAGACCGACTACTTCAACAGCAAACCGCCTCTGGCTGCAGCAGCAAAGATTGACCGCACGCTCGGCCGTTCGCCGCTGGGCTCGCCCGCCATCCTCGTTGGCGACTCAGACCCAAGGCATAACCCCGGCGCTGCTGGCGCTCCCCGGGCCCCGTCTTCCAGCCGACCCCCTGCTGGACCGGCCCCAGACACAGTGCGAAACCGCGTGCCGAGTGGGGGGCACCGTCGCTCCGTCTCGCGGGACCACCAGAGGAGCGAGAGCAGAGACGCCTACGGCAGGAGTGAGAGCCGCGGCCACTACAGAAGTACGAGCAGGGATCACAACAGGAGTGAGAGCACTGGATCACGCTTCGACGAGCCGCACTCGCTGCCCCACCAAGGAACGCCTCCCCGTACACGCGAGCGCAGGGAGAAGGACAAAAAGACCATGCTGTCCCGCGCCCTGCAGAAAGCCAACACGGCGGTCCTGCTCGACAATGCGCAGAACTTCGAAGGCGCCATGGAGGCATATGAGGATGCCTGCAAGCTGCTCCAGCAGGTCATGGTCCGCAGCTCGCAGGACGAGGACAGGCGGAAACTGGATGCAATTGTGAGTAGTCTCAAGTCATTACGCTTGGTTTGGGTTGGACACTGCATGCTAACACCACCAGCGCGTAACATATACCAATCGCATCGAAGAGCTTCGTCGACTGGACCCTACATACATCAATGCCTCTGGAAAGTCACTGCCCGCGCGGCCAATGAGCGGCGAGTCGCTCGACGAGCAGCGCTCCATGCTGCTGGAAGACGATGACGACGAGGAAGAAGAGCCTGCAGTGATTGAGACGGCGACCGTATCACGAATCGTCAACGACCGCTCTGCAGAGAATCTTCCCCTGAAAGACCCAGAACCACCTCCTGCGCCTTCTTATCAACTACCGCTCCGAAAGCCCGAATTCGCCGGCCAACGCGAATCCGTCATCAGCACAGCGATCCGCGATGTCCAGAAAAATATGTCATCATCTCAATTCCACCTGCAACCGCCGCCTGGGCGGTTAGCAGGATCCGCACCGACCGAATCACCCATGGATCGATCGTACATGCCACCTCCGCTGTCACCAAAAAGATCAAAATCGCCATTATTTAGCGCCACGTTACCGAAGGAGCCATTTGGCTCGCAACTACTTCAACCACAACAACCGACACAGTCCAGACACCAGCGTGTCCACAGCAACGAATCAACATCGTGGTTGGATACAATTGACGAATCTGGCGGGTCCTCGTGCTCGTCTTCTGTGCACTCTGTATCTCCGCGATCAGGCGTGCGACGGAAGCACCTTCGAAATGCCAGCGGGGACACAGAGGCCGAGTTCGATGCAGCTCTCGACGCCGCAGTCGAGGCTGCCTATGATGAAGGATTTGAGCCGTTTGACGATGAGGGCGTAGCACCAGACCAGCTCGTCTCTACAAAGATGCGAAATATCGAACTGGCCAAGGAGAGAGTACGGCAAGCTGAGCGGGAAGAGGCGATTGCAGCAGCCAAGTTCCGTTTCAAGGAGTCTCAATTGCAGGGCGAGGCTTTGCCGCACGTAAGGGAAAGTGCCGAGTTGATGCTTAGTGAAGAGGCGGAAGAGGAGGAACGTCTGCTGGACGAGATGACTCGAGAGTACATGCTCGATGGATTCGACTTCGACCTTCAAACCAAGTCGTCACTACCGCGGCAATCAGACTCAAGTGGCTTCTCCGCATACAACAGCTCGGTGTCTTCACACAGGACTACCGGAGGAACTTCACTCTCTACAGTCGCAGAGGTCATGCAGCCACTGTCCGCTAAACCTCTACCACTACACTCGCCTCCTCCGGTACCTGCTCCATCTGGTGCATTACCAGCGCTACCCCCTCCACCCCCGTCAGGCGCCCTGCCTTCGGTCCCAGAACTTCAAGCTGCGCAGACTGTCGATCCAGAGACTACACCACGACCCACTACCGCCACCAAAGAGGCTGCTTCCGTTAGGAGTCGGAGATTATCAGGACAGAACGCTAAAACGTTGAAGATCGAAACATCCCTGCCGACGGTATCTGCGCCGCCGCATACGGAGAAACCTCCGGTTCCTGCGAAGAACTCACCCCTCGATGCCCCACCACAGCCCAAGTCTGCAGCGGCAACAGTGTTCAGCGGCAGCTTGGACCCGACTTTCAAGACCCCAGCTCTGCCACAAGTCCCTCAACAGACGAGCCTTGCTGCTCCATCCTCACTAAATGCTCTCCACAGCCCAGCTGATACAAATTCAGCGGCATCGCCTGCAACACCAGCCTTGAATAATGCCATTTCAAGCGAATCTGGTCTTGCACCGGGCTCCCCAATGTCGAAGCCCTCGGCTCTCGGTATCCGGAAGAACAAGTCGTCACTCAGTCTGAAGCAGAGGACGTTGTCAATATCGAGTCCAGACGGCTCAGATGCCTCGCTCGGCACACCGCTGAGCACGTCATTCTCTCTCACAGGCCGCAAGCCAAGCGTTGCAAACATTGCGCCGCTGCCGACACCGAGTCTCCCCACATTCAGTCTGGATGGACTCCCAAGTGGCGGTTTGCACCTCTTCGAGAGCGACATTCATTCGCCGTTCTCACCGGGCTCACCGAGCCCTGCTGTAGCCAATGCTCCTATCCCCCTGGAGCCCTGTCCAGACACTTATCTCCTGCGGCCATTCTGGCTGATGCGCTGCTTCTACCAGACTATCGTCCACCCCCGCGGCGGCTACTTATCCACAAAGCTCTTCATCCCCCGCGACGTCTGGCGCGTGAAAGGTGTTAAGATCAAGAACATCGAAGACAAAATCGCAAATTGCGACCTCCTTACCGCGGCCCTGCAGAAAATGGCGTCTATGGACACGCTCGACGCGGACGCGGTGCTGGAAGAAATGCAAGCCTTCGAACTCGTCCTGGACCAGGTGCAAGCCTCGCTGTCCAAGAAACTCGGCAATGAAGTAGGCGTAGCCAGCGTATCCACGCTCTTCAAAGACGCAACTTCGGTCGGCAGCAGCGAGAGCAACGGCAGCGGTGACGGGATCCGCGCTCTGCACAGCGCGCAGGACAGCAACAACAGCACCTCGCGCGCCATGGCGCAGGGCAAGAGCTACCTCGCCAGCTGGCGCAAGCTCCGCAGCAAGAACTCGGGCGTCAATCTGGCGGGCATGGCTGGAGGTAGTGGTAGCGCCAAACTCGCACCCCCGACTGAGGTCCCCGGCAAGGACTCGCTCACCATGCCTACCCTTCCCATGACTAGCCTCCCCTCGATCAAGTTTGCGAAGCGCGATACTTCGGGTCTGACTTTCGAGGGCCCGAATTCAGGGTATATGAGTAGTTTGTCGAAACTGTTCGACTCGGCGCAGATTTTGGGTATGTCTTCTCCTCTCCCACTTTCCCCGCTCAAACCACGCCGTCCTTGATACTAACGCTCCCACAGACCAAATCGCCCGCCAAGTCGAAGACCCAGGCCTCAAACACTCATCCCAGACCCACGTTGGGCTGGAACTCTCCTCGCGCCATGCTGCCGAGTTCTTCGGGTTTTATATCTGCCGCTTCGTGCTGGCAGATGTGTCGCTGATGCTTGACAAGTTTATCAAGAGGGGGAGTGAGTGGGTGCTTGTATAGGGTGCAGGCGCTTATGGGAGGGAGTATGAGGGGCAGATAGGGTGAGAGGGTGGATGGATGTGGGGGTTTTCCTCTGCATAGGCATGCTTGCTTTTGCATGGCGTTTCGCGACTCTGGTGTGCTTTTTTCTCTCTTTCTTTCATATCGCGGTGTTGAGGTGCGATACTGCAGTCGTTCGTTCGCCGGTTTTTGGCGGTTTTTCTTGAGATATCCCCGGTTGAACAATAGGAGGAAGAGGGTGAGAGGGAAGGAGGGAAGAAGATAGAGAGGGTCTGTGGGTGTAGGTAGGCGCATGAAGTATGAGTGTGAATGTGAACGCGAGTACGAATGAGATATGATCGGATTGGGTGAATTGAGCAAAGTAGAGTGTATAGGAGTAGGAAGAATGTGATATATGTATCAGACGAAACGAGCACCTGCACATGTTCTCAGACAAAGGCAAGACAAAACGAAAAAATTGCACATTCTGGGAGTAACTATTCGAGGGGACGGTGTACGTGGTGCCTTTGTAACAAAGGTGAATCAGACACCCCAACACACCATAGCACAACCTCTCATAAGAAACCCACAACACCCTACCCAACACCCCAAACCCCCTACCTACTACTCCACAGCCCTACGCTCACCCACAACCCATGACATCACCCAGCCTCCCCACCCCGTCCGTGCACAACAAAACCTCGGCTCCACCTTCCTTCCCGCCCGGCCCAAGCTACCTCGAGCTCGCCCATAGCTTAGGTATCTGACTATTTACTTCCCTCACACTCACACTCACACCCCAACAACGCCCACGCCCACGCCCACGCGCGAGCTGCGCATCCCACACCAGCACACACATACACATATACATACATACGCAAACCATGCCGGCCTCCGACCACAGCACCCCGGATACTACAGACCCGCCTGTGCCCAGGTTCAAGCGGCGCAAGACTACGCACACGAAGCGTGCGCGCGCTGATGAGAGGATTGGGGAGGGGCTTGTGGCTCCGACTGCGACTGCGACTGCGACTGCGGTTATGGATGACGATGCGCGAACGGACGCGCCTACACTCGCACCTACGACCGCTGCTTTGCCAACGCAGCTTTCAGGCGATAATGAGGACGAGGATGAGCATGGTGTTTCGGGGTTGAGAGAGGCGTTGAAGAGTCGGAAGCGGGCGCGGGAGCAGCAGCGGGGGAGGGGTGTTGTTGTTGTGGAGAATGGTGGGAGGGAGGAGGGGAAGGATGGGGTTAGGAAGGAAGAGGCCGGGTTGAGATATGCGAGCAGGTTTGTGAAGCAGACGGGGCAGGTGGTGGATACGGGGGATAAGGAGATGTGAGTGCATGCGTTTCTTTTGCATTGGGGTTGGGTTTGTGGAGGTGCTTGGGGCGTGTGAGGATGCGAGCGAATGCTTTTTCCTTGGGCATTGCGTGTTTGTTTCGTCCATGCGAGACTCTAGAGTGTTCAATTCGCACAGCGCTAATCTCTCAGGACGGCTTATATAGAAGCCCGCCTTGCTGAACAGCACCACGTCAAATACGGGACCCCCATTCCGGCACACCTCGCGGCTCTCGTCGGCGCCAACAGCAGCAGCAACAAGAACAAGAACACCTCCTCGACCGCATCCGCCACGACCAGCACCACAAACGACCCCGCCTCAAAGCCCCCTCAAAACACCACCCCCTCCACAACCGCCGCCCGCAACGGCAAACTCGAAGAAGTCGCCCTCCCCACCCCAACACCCCCCAATCCCCCGACCGCAAACCCACAGCCCCGCGTCCGCCTCCGCCGCGACGGGACACCCTTCCGCCCACGCCGTGCGCGCCGCACAAGCAACGACATGCGGCGCGACGCGCTCGTCGAGTCCATCCTCTCGGAATCGCGCATCGAGTACTTCGCACCACCCGCGACTTCAGGCGGCGGCGGTGCGCAGGGCGAAGCACCACTTCTGACCGAGGAAGAGATGCTAAGGCAGTTCGAAGACGAGTACCGGGATGCTGCTGAGGCGCGGCGTCCGAACCCGCTCCCTCCGGCTGGGAAAGCCAGTGGTGCGGGGGATTCAGCCAAGAGCGGGCCGAAGTTGGGGGGTAGTCGGAGTGCGAGGGCTGCTATGGCTGCGCGCGAGAAGGAGAAGAATCCGTGGTCGAAGAGGTAGAGTTTGCGTTGCGGATGTTGAACTTTTGTTGTGCTTTGTTTTTTCTGTTCTGTGGGTTTCGTCGCGAAGCCCGCGGCGCATGTTGTACAGCACAGTTGCTAATCTTATGTTTGTGTGTGCGGATAGGAACGAGACGATTGTTAATGATGGCCGGGTCCTTGAGCCCTGGGAGTGGAGAGCCATGCGTGGCGAGGGGAAGCCGTGGTACGCGAAGTGAAGGATCCCTGGCCCGTAGTCGGTCCATCAACCGGATAGCCAGGAACGAAAGGGAGGGGAGTTGAGTCGAGGCGAGGCGAGGCTGCGCGGTCAGGTGAGTTGGTGAGCGATCGATTGGATGGGGAAAGGGGGGAGTCGGAAGAACAGAACGAACGAACGAGGAAAACAAAGCGGGGATGCGGATGGGAATGCTTAGATGGGGAATTCCTGAAATGAATATGAGACTATAACAACACGTGAGTTTTATGTACCCCTCTCTTGCATGCGAGGGTCGTGGGGACGCAGTTTGTCCTGGTGTTTGGACCGCTTTGGTGTATGTGATGTTTTTTTGTGATGGGTGGTGGTGTTTGTGGTGTCTGTCAGGGGTTGGGTTCGGATAGTGTGAGGTGATGTGGCCGGTTTGGGGGTTGGTAACGGATGGGTTTGGTTGAGGTGGCGCGGTGGAATGGTATAGCTTGTTTTTGTCGCTTTTTCTTGCGTGTGAGGGTAGGTATAGGTGCGGGGGTTGAGAATGGTGAGTGGATGTATGTATGTAAGTTGTTATGTATTGCTGACTGTTGCTATGTACTACCGACTACCGTATGCCTGCTAATGTGCTATTCCCATCTATCTATCTACTTCGCTACCAAGCTCGTGACAAATTACTCTACTGAATTAAAGCGAAACACTGAAATACTGATGGGGGTATATACGAACGCTTGGAATCTCGAAATATCGCCGCGTGCGCTGCTCTGTCGTGTCGACTTCATGTCCTTCTTCACCACTGCTCTCTGTGCCCCCCCCCCCCCCCCCCCCCCCCCCCCCCCCCCTCCCCCCCCCCCCCCCCCGAACCACCAGCTCTTCACTACTACATGCCGCCTTGCATCCCCATCGCCCGACCTCTTCGGAAACGACGGTGAACATAGGAGTGATGCAAGCCATGGAGAGGTCAAGAATACTTGATTTTCGCACTGTAGAAGTGAAGCTGTGGCTGCTTCATACAGGCTTCTGAATGAATTGAGTATTTTGAGTGTACTTACAGCACCTTGTCAGCTCCGAGTGGCCACTTGGCGTTAAGCAGAATGTTGAAGGCCTTCAACGTTAATTGGTGCAGACTTCTCAAAAGTTCGAGCTTTTAAGATGGCTACACACCCCATTGGTTCTCTCGTCCTTGCGTGCTGTTCTAGTTGAATCCTTCAGAATTGTCGACTGGTCACTCGGAGCTGGCAAGGTGCTGTATCTCCATCAGTCGCATGCATGGGCTCCCAGCTTGGAACCACAGTCGACTGTCCCACACTCCCAACAAATGCACACAGCCCTGAACCCCTCTGTCATTTCTGAAGGTGGGATCATGTGCGTCTTGCCCTTTCCTCGAAATGGGAGATAGCCACAGATGTCCTCATTGTTGCGTTGTTCCCAAAAGTGTTTCAACGTGGAGAACATCAGAGATGCCATGAATCACTCTAGAATCCTGGTTCAGCACAAACTCACCCTGGCAGCTCGGCATGTGCAATGAACATGCATGAAAACATCAATGACAGACAGAGGCAGCTTTGCACCAAGTATACGTCTGGGTATCAATCCGTTCCATTCCTTTCCTTTTCATAGCCTCATCTCAACTATCTTGTCGCACATTTGCGTGCTCAGACAACACCTTCACATGATCTCACTTAAAACACGTACAACCCCCTCATATTCCAAATGGCTTCGTCAATCATCCCCGGCGTCCACTCCGCACCCGTCAACTGCGCAGCAATGCTCTCCCTCTTATCTCTGCTCAGCACGAGGAACCTTTCGATCAAATCTCCATCAATCGTGCTCTTGACCGGCGCAAAGTAGCTGCGGAACGCAAGGTGGTCTCTCCCGGACAACGGCGCGTCGTCGGCGCGCAGCTGCAGCTCCAGCTGCTGGAACATCTTGTGCTGGCGGCGCGACTCGAAGGGGATCAATGCGCCTAGTGTGCCCTGCAGCCCGGCCCAGAAGATGACCTTGTTGCCGCCTGAGAGGAGTACAGTTTTCTGGATCCTGACCGGGATGTCGTTGCAGAAGTAGTGCGTTACGAGGTCGAGGCGGTTGGGTGTGCCGCCCAGGTAGCTCTTGTCGACGAGCAGGTCCGAGCCGTCGGGGGACTCATCGCTGGACTCTGATACCTTCTGCGGGCATCGGACCACCCAGATGTTGCCGAACTTGTCGCCGCCGACAGTGGTGTCGTAGTCAAGCATCTCGGTTGCGGATGTGTGGCGCGATACGGTGTCGTCGATGAAGGGGATCAGGCGGTTCGGGTGCACTTGATCTTTGTGCACCACATATGTAACTGATTCGGCTTGGTCGGAGACGACGAGCCGGCTGCCCTGAGTCTTGATCTCCGTGACGCGGTTGGAAACGCAGTGTGTGGCTTGGGCTTTGCGCAGAAGCGAGCGCATACCGCAGTCATATAGACACAGATTGCGCCCAATACCTGCGATGAGCTTGCCCTTGAAAGCGAGCAGAGCTAGTGGCGGCTCGCTGACATCAGTTTCGTGGAAGAACTCGAGCTCCCGCCCTGAGGGAGAGATCTTGTAAATCTGTATTGAGGCACCAGAGAACTTGAACGAGGGGCTGAAGGTGAGGTCCTTCGCAGTACCCACAGCAAGGAAGGCGTCCTCGCCGCGGCTGTCGAAGTAAACCAGGGCAAGACTGACCAGGGACTGGTTTGTGGGCAGGTCGACGGTGTATGTTACCTTTTTGTCGGTGACAGGGTCCACAACCTGGATACAGGAGGCCCATCGACCAGGAACGCGTGGGTATCCGAAATCGACTGCGGGAAGCTCGTCACCACCCGTAGCGCCGTCGACATCCATTTCACCATCAGTGCCATTTTCGGTCTTGACAGCTCCATTTCCATTCTTCTGGGCATCCTGGATGAGGTTTTGCCGTGTAGCGTCGTTGAGGGTGTTATTCTCACTCTGGATCACGTAGAAAAGACCTAGGTCATTCTGCAGGACCATCTTCCTGGGTGTATACTTCAAAGGTATTGTCTCGTAAGTGGTGTTGTCCGTCAGATCGTTGAAAGTGAAGATTCTGTCAAAATCAGCCATTGTACTCAAATACAGAGCATCATCATGAGATCGAGTGAATGAAGACTGGATTTCAGCAGGAACAATTGGAATAAAAGTTTGGCCCACATAGTTCTTAAGGGGTACAAAGTATCATCATTGCAGTCACAAGAGGCAAGGAAATCATGAGAATGAACGTACCTGAGTTCAGCACCGCTTACGCAGATGATACCCTTGAATTGTGTACCTTCAAAGTTCCAAGCGGACTTGAAGGGAATGTAGTTCAAAGGCGTCAACTGCAGAACGCCGGTCCTGGGGTGAGTGTAGCCGAGCCACGGCCGCGAGGTCATGGCGATGATAGCAGGCTCATCAGCAACGGTCACCTTGGCAAACTTGATAGCCTCTGGGCCAAGGAAACGCCTTCGGGTGTCTCCGATATCACCAGTCATTTCGTCCAAAACAGAGCGGATGTATACACCACTTCGCAGGCCGATGTGCAGGTACTGGCTGTATCCACGAGGGGACTTGTCGGACATCATGTTTATCGTCAGATCGGTTGGGGGCGATGTGAGAGCTTGGACGGAAATGCTTCGCAGGATGTTGCCCTCCATGTCGGGACTAAGGTTGAAAATTCTCACAGTCTGGTCGCTGCAGCCGACTGCCATGAAGAAAGCTCGCACACTGCCCTCGGGAACGTCAGGGATAGTCAGACAGTTAATCGTGCTATCCAATGCGATCTCCTCCTCTGCCATGGCAAGCGAGCCGTCCGAGTCGCACTCGAAGTACAAGATCTGACCTGAGCTGAGCGCGATAGCGACCTGGCGGTTATTGGTCGCGCAAGCAACGATGGTCCTGTGTGCTGGTGGCTGCCAGTCTGTCAGGCTAGCGTGTGTGGCATTTGCATCGCCGTCGGGGAACGAGATGCCCTGGATGTGACGGATACCCTTGGGGTGGATCTGAATGATGCAGTCCTCTCCAAATTGCTGTACGCCCAGCGTGTTGGTGTCAGCAAGGAAGCCAGTATTTGCTGCCTCCTCGACGTCGTCACCGATCTTCAAGACGAGTGTTCTGCTGTGCAGGCACATGACGATAAGTGTATCAGTCTCATCCTCTGACGTCAACTTGGTGGTCCACACATCGGACGCAGTCTGAGGCAGTGGCGACTCAATAAGGTCGAGTACCTCCAGAGCGTTTCTTGTGGTACGGAACGTGCTGCGGCCACCCGCACCGTTGATGGTGTAGATCTGCGGCGCGTCTTCCAGCGCCGGATTGGCAACTTCCATGCCCATAATTGGATTCAGACTGGGGATAGTCTCAATGGGTGTCAAGTTGGTCAGAGCACGTGGCTTGAAGAACGGAGGTGCGAAAGCGGCCTCGGGATCGACTGGGAATTGACTGCTGTCAAAGAGAGGGTCATCAGTCTCGTCACCAAGCGATTCCAGCTCGTAGAGAATCCTGTCGCCCGACTCGCAGGCAGCATATACGAAACCGGCTCTCAAGATGCAGATACTTGTCACAATTGGGATCGTGTCAAAGTACTTGATCTTGATCTTCTCCACTGCACCCTCAACAGACTCGACGGTGAGCTTGAACAGATCGCCATCGTCAGTCTGAAGCAGATAGAAGAAGTCACCGCCCTTCAGAGAATATAGCGTGCCTGCAACAATCATTCGCTTGCGGTTGGGGTCCTCGGTGGCTCCCTCGCGGCGCGGGATGGCCAGACGGCGGACGCTCGATTTGTTGTTGAAGATGCGGTGATATGTGATGGTGTCTTCGCCGCAGACCAGTACGCCACTGGGTGCATTTGGGCCGCCTGGGACGCGGAAGAGGGTATTCGCCGTGCGGTCGACAGGCTCCGCCCATTTGCGTACAATGTGGTTCAGACCGAGGTCGAGCTCGTAGTAGACCAACTCCTTCTTGATGTCATTGAAGGCGTCGTCTGTGGGGTCAGCCTCAGACGCCGAGTAGTCGATCTCCAGGGTCGCGAACATGGGGTTGTCGTATCCCACGTCCAGGCCCACTAGGCAAAAGACCAATGTCTGCGGCTTGTGTGCCTCGAGCGGCGAGGAAATGGCAATGTCGGTCTGGCCGCTGCGGGTCAAGATGTAGACGAGCTTGTTCTTCTCGGTCGAGGCTACCATGATGGCGCGCCCTTTCGGGTCAGCGGCCAGGTACTCGCCAGGCACGACACGCCGTATGCCTGACTTGCCGTATGTCTCGAAGTGGACCGTCTTGAAGGTGTTCTCGTCGGGCACGTATTCGTAGGTGACCAGGCGGCCCGAGTCGGTGGTGACGACGATGTGGTCTGTTTTGTCAGCGCAGGTTCTCATCATATACATAGATCCTCATGGGCCAATGCCAGCCGCAGTCTGCCACAGGCTCGGGGAGCTGGAGCTGCTGCTGCTTTCGAGAATCACTAAGCTGGCTCGTAGCGAGAGGAGAAGGAGCAGGCGTACCCTTTGTGCCGCCAGCGACGCGGAACTTGGCAATGCGGCGCACAATGCCAAAGACGTCTTGCGAGTAGATTTCCTGGAAGCCCTTCTGCCGCCGCGACACCTCGAGGAGGGTCAGGCGCGAGCCGTTGGCCGTGAGGATCTGCTGCTTGCCATTCCCGAGAAAGTCGCCAGAGATGGCATCCTGTGTAGCCGACGGCTGCTTGACCGTCAAGGCATACAGGGACATGGAGGAGAAGGTCGTCATGCTGGGCGACGGCGGGCGCGGCGCGGGCCCCGGCTGGATAGAACGCGTCTAGGTATGGATGGCGGAGTGCGCAGGAACGCTGTCGCAGGAAGGGCTCGGGCTCGTGGGTGCAACGCGGCGCAAATCTGTCCTGCACAAGTAACGCCGTAGACAGAAAGGAAATGCGCGGGCGCCGGCAACGGGGTGGGGTGAGTGGGTGCAGCTGTCAAGGTGTCGGCATGAGCATGGGAGAAAGTTCGAAGTGCAAGCTAAGCTCCGCTCCGCTCCTGCCCATCGGAGGTTGTAACCGCCGACAACTTTTTTTTTGACGGATAGTTCGACCCTCGACGGCCGTATAGCAACTGTTGTACAGTCAAACACTTAACCTTCACACCTCCACCAAAATGAAGCGCAAGGTCGGTGCGCTTGAGAAAATCGAGGCAGACCATGCTGCTTTGAGATTTAAAATCAAGCGTGACCCCCAAAGCTACAGGGACGATTTCAGCAACCAGTGGCAGCAGTACGAGACGCTACGCGATCTGTTCCTCCAGAACCCCAGCACGCAGGGAACTGGCCTCGCCGACCTCAAGGACCTGGTTGATTTTGTCTCGCATGTGGCAGATCTGTATCCGGATCTGACTGGTGCTTTCGCCAATGACCTGCAGCAGATCCTCTTACAACACCACGCCGTGCTTGAGTACGAGCTGCGCGACAAGATCGTCGGCAGCCTGTGTCTGTTGCGCAACAAGGATGTCATCGATAGCGTGACGCTCCTGAACACACTCTTCCCCGTCCTCATCGCCACCCCCAGCAAGTCGCTGCGCCAACTGCTCTTCACCAAGATCCTCTCCGACCTGCGCGCCTCCAACGTCAAGTCGACCAACCACAAGCTCAACCGCACCATCCAGACCGTTCTCTACAACCTGCTCGAGTCCGACAAGGAATCGCCCAAGGGCCTGTGGGCAGTGAAGATCACACGTGAGCTGTGGAAGAAGCAGATATGGACCGACGCACGCGCCGTCGAGGTCATGCGCCTGGCTGCGTTGAGCGAAAACGAGAAGGTTATTGCAGGCGGTGTACGCTTCTTCCTTGGTGGAGACAAGGAGCGCGAGGAGGCGGCCGACGATAGCAGTGATGAGGAGGATATTGACATGGCAAAACTACGACACCAGGTGGGCATCAACAAGAAGACCAAGAAGAAGGCTCGCGATCTCAAGAAGGCCGCCGCCACCGTCAAGCGCAAGGAGAAAAAGAAGAATGCCCCGCACCCGCTGAACTTCTCTGCCCTCCATCTCCTCCACGACCCCCAGGGCTTCGCTGAGAACCTCTTCGCCAAGCACGTGCAGAACACCAAGGCGAAACTGCAGCTCGAGACTAAGCTGCTGGTTCTTCAGCTCGTCTCGCGTCTGGTGGGCCTGCACAAGCTGACGGTGCTTTCGCTGTACTCGTACTTCCTCAAGCACCTCACCCCGCGCCAGGCCTCGGTCACCAGCTACCTGGCCTGTCTCGCACAGGCAACCCACAACTATGTCCCACCTGACGTCCTCGAGCCGCTCGTGCAGAAGATCGCAAATGAGTTCGTCTCCGAGGCCTCGGCCTCAGAAGTCGCTGCCGCCGGTCTCAACGCCATCCGCGAAATCTGTGTCCGCCAGCCGCTCGCCATGACCGACACACTACTACAGGATCTTGTTATGGTTCGTTCACCCTTACCTCAGTACACCTAATGCCTCCAAACTGAACTAACACTCCACAGTACCGCAAATCCAAGGACAAGGGCACCATGATGGCTGCGAAGGGTCTCCTCTCGCTGTACCGCGAAGTCGGCGCCGAACTGCTGCACAAGCGGGACCGCGGCAAGGACGCAAGCATGGGAATCCGAGCAGGCACCATCAAGGAGCAGCGCTACGGCGAGGAAGCCCTCGGCGGCATCGACGGCATCGAGCTGCTCGCGGCTCAAAAAGAAGCCGAACGTCGGGCGAAGCGCGTCGCCGCAGGACTGGACCCCGACGGCACAGACGGCGACAGCCAGCTGGACGAGGCCGAGGCCGAAGACTGGAAAAAGTGGGAGCTGGAGAGCGACAGCGACAGCGACGAAGAAGGATGGATCAATGTCGAAAGCGACGGCGAAGACATCAACATCAGCGACAGCGAAGACGAGAAAGAAAAGGAGAAAGACAAGCAGAAAGAGGACAGGCCAAGTGCTGCAAAGAAAGCGAAACTGGCCCCGACCGCTGCCGACAAAGAAGCAGAAGCCGCCGCGCTCGCCGCAAAACAAGCCCAAATCGACAAACTCCTCACCACCACCATCCTCACGCCCGCCGACCTCAAGACCCTCAAAGAACTCCAAGCTCAAACCCAGACCCTCGCCCACCTGCCCTCCCACAAACGCGCCGCGCTCCTCGCCGCCCGCCACGCCGACGAAGCCATTACCGCCGAGACCATCGAGGCCGCTGCCTCGCTCGGCAAGAAGAACACCAAGGAGGAGAAGATCGCAATGGCCAAGGCAGACCGCGAGACAAACCACCAGTCTACAACTGCGAAGAGGAAGGCCAAGAAGGAGAGCGAGGGCAAGTCAACTACGAATGCGGAGAAGGCGCGCAAGAAGAACTTCTTGATGACGCTGGGTAAGGCGAAGAGCAAGAACAAGAGGAGTCTGGGCGATGTCAAGAAGAGTATGCAAGGGCACATTGACCGGAAGAAGAGGGGCGGGAAACGTGGAAATAAGGGCAACTAAGCGGCGTTGTTGCTGTTGGCAGATGGATCTTAGAGATACCCTAAAAGATTTTTTTTGCTTTTTTCATTTGGGGAAATGCGATCGTGAGAGTGTTGTTGCCAGTGTGACGATGCGTTTTGGTTAGCTTTGACCGCGGGTATGTTGGAGGCACACAGGCTTTTTTTTTTCGTAGATGGAAGCAGATGAAGGACTATCCCGCACCACTCTTCCGCTATCCCCGCTCTCTTCAGTTGTTGAGGGTTCTTTGGAGTTGGAGTTGTCGAAGGGCTATGGGGAGCTGGGAAGGGTCAAGTGCTGTAAGGTGCCTTCTTGGTTGGCTGTGGGTTGAGACCAATGCGGCTGCGATTTTAAGCGTGCTTGAGGGGTGAAGTGGATTTCAGGGGGAGTGGGAGTGGGATCGGGGCGAGGGAGGTAGTGTGTGTGTGTGTCTCTTGTCTCTTGGTCGATGTGGGTGGATGCGAGGACATATGTTGCGTACGTAGCTGAGCGCTTGTTGGAGTAGACAGAAGCAATGGATTTTGCTGTGATGATACGCGCTTTCATGGAGATATGTCTTGATACTTTGGAGGAGGAGGAGGAGGAGGGGGGGGGGGGAGGAGGTTTAGTGTTCTGGTAGATAGGGGTGATTTGATTATGTCTGATTGAACTCGCGTTCGCGGTGGAGGTAAGGTCCCAGCCCTGTCCTTCCGTGTCTACTTAATCGGGGTATACCTGAAACGCCACACAGCAATAGACATTATCGTCCCAGTAATCATAGTCTCGTCATAGCGATCGCTCGTCTCCTGATAGTATTCCCTCACACCGCGGCACTGGCCCGTTTCGCCCGCTGGGGCACCACCGTCCGACCGATCTCGTTCGAGTCCACCGTCAGAGCTCGGCCCCGTCCACCCACTCGCTGCACCTCGATCACTCGTTGGACATCGCCTCTGCCCCCCATGTTGAACGTCGGACTCCAAGGATCATCCTCCTTGGCTGCTTCCACGTCTCTGTCGTTGACGTAGGTCCTATTCGTCTCCACTGTCGTCAGCGCGATGATACTCTCCCCATCAATGTCTTTCGACACCTTCGACGATTTCCGCGTGTGGAACGAGTTGATGGTAGGAGTCGCGATGGCGGTGCTGGGAAACAAAGAGGTCTTGCGGGCTTTGTACGAGGAGATGTGCTGGTGCGTGTTGGAGGCGAGTTGACGCACCAGCGGGCGCAGGACCGCGATGGAGGCGGCGATTATGCCTGTGCCCGGCTCGGTGGTGGCGAAGATGGTGGCTTTGACGGCGTTGGCTGGGTGAGGGTTAGTGGTGATATTTGATGGGGAGGGAAAAGGGGGAAATTACGGTTTAGAGATGCGCCGCCGCGGGAGAAGAGAAGCCCCTCGAGATATACCATTCGTAGCACGCTTGACACGCTGCCGATGGCGCCGAGGCCCATGATAATACTGACGCTGATTTTGGAGCGCCGATTGATGTTGCTGTCGAGTAGGATGGCAATCGGGATGAGCACGAAGGTCCAATCTGCGACTACGTTGATGATGCCGTAGATGTAGCCTGTGGAGAGGATAAAGCCGCGGGACAGGCATTTCCGGTCAGAAGAAAGGCTGTCGGCTAGGCGGGCGGGGTTCCCGCAGACAAAGACAGTGGTAAGGGTGTAGAAGAGGCCATAGATTGTGCTGACGGCGAGGATGGAGTGGAAGATTAGGGTTTGCCAGCGTTGTGTGAGGACGCGGAGGAAGAAGAGACCGAGGGAAATTTTGAGGAGTGTGGTTGTGAGGATGTAGAAGACTTCGCTCAGTTGGACGAACTGCAATGTTTAGCGGAATGGAAAAGTGAGTCTCGGATGGGTGGCGTACGACTAGGCTTAGGTGTTTTTCTTTGTTACTGAATAGCTTGCCTTGGCCACTGCGTAGCGTGATGGTCAAAATGAAGGCGCAATATGTGGTGAATAGCAACTGGAGATGTTAGTTTTGAATGGCTTCAGGAGTTACCGACTTACCAGAGTAGCGATCATGGCCGCATCATCCCATCCTGGGGATTTGGTAATTCGGAACCGCACCCATAGGCGGAGGCCAACGGTCAGCCATGCTAAGGCCGTAATTGTGATAGACAGAATGAAAACGATCCTCCCCAAAGTAAACAGCTCTTGAATTGCAGCCGCCGATATCATATTTTTTGTTACCACGTGTTGGTGGGGGTTGCACAGAAAATCACCTCGTACAACATCAGCAGACCTTGTGAGCCTTAAGACTGGAATCCCTTGACAGGCTTCCAGGTCCGGAGATTCGAGACCCCGTGCTCGCCGTTGTTTTTTCTGTTCGAGGTCACTGAACTCTATTTCAGTCGAGCACTTTGACATGGAGCGTCATTGGCTGCGACACTCGCCCGTAACCTGGATGGTTCCGCATGGACACCCCAGACGTTGGACGTATAACGCCATAGTCGAAGCGGATTATAATCCGACCTGCCGACCTGGAGCAAACTAGCTGCGCAACAAACCATATGCCACGCGGTGGCTCAAACAACGGTCCGGGAATGCGCCATCGACACTCGCTGCGGATGGTAGCTTTCACGATAGTGCCGTGCGCGGACCCACTCCAGAAGTGATGTTTGTCGATGGCAGGGCCGTCTCTGTGCCCTCAGCTGCGAGCAGTGACATTAAGTGAAGCATGGAATGTCATCTTTTTGACACACGGCATTGCCGGTGCGCACTTCGCAATTTCAGCCTTTTGTGACGAAAAGCAATTATGTAGAAGATATCCTTGACTCGAGCTGCAACAGTCCACCAGCAGCATTTGTCAATTGACTTTGCTTATTCCTGTCAGTGGCCCAAAGCGGCACTCGGAGCGCGATGGGGTCGGAGGCCTGCATGTTTCGCCAGACTCGAGGTGTGGTCGCTTCACGTTTCAAGAATCCTCGAAGAAGCACTGATCTCAAACAAAGCCCGAGTCAGTTGCAATGCGCACTTGATCACTGCTTGACCCGGCGTACCCGGAGAATTATGTGACTGAGGCGTGAACTGCTGTTTGGACAAGGTCAGGGCGTTTGTCCTCGTCGATGTGAGGTGGAGATGGAGGTAGGCACGTATCGATAAGAAGAGGAGCTGCTTAGTCATTAGCGTTCTCGGTAAATTTCTTCTCCTTTGACCTTCACAGCGCCGATTCTCTTGTCCAACTGCCTCGTAAGACCAACAATGATGTTCACTCGCAGCATGCACCACAGGCGCTCCAACATCGTGTGTCGTGGCCATTGTGCGAGCTGAACATTGCGCTTGCCGTCTGCGCAGTGCATCCCGTAATCGCAATACTAACATGCTGGCAACTTTCTAGCTTAGTGCTTGAGCACTGCGATCGCGCACGAGGTATGTACAGCTATTTTCTCAGTCCCTCATTCCCTGATGAAAAACAACAAATCAATATATCACAGACCTGTTCCAAATACATTATGTGGATAACGATTGTAACATCTCCTGATTACACTTCTCTCTTGCCTCTGGTTCTGCTCATTTCACATGACACAAGTGCTAACGTCTCGAGAAGGTCTCCGATCATTGTGCGCATCTGGTTTCGATCTCGACGTTGTGCGAGCCAACTTTGTAGATTTAGATCGAGTTTTGCGAAAGAATACAACTCTTCGATTTTGAACAAGGGCGCCACACCCGAACAATGTGTTTCTTTATACCTCGACATTGTCTTCCACTCCACCCCGACCTCGAGACGTGCTGCACATTGCCTCCTTGTCTTGATTCTATTTTGGTACAGTCAACGACGCGATCAAAGAGCGTTGTCCGCCCACAACTATGTATTCTGCACAGCGGCTCTGCGCCCCTGCTTCTATACGTTCGTCCCTTTCCCTCTTTACAATAATCATACAATTCGACAAAACAGTTGCAGGTTCAACTACACAGAGCAATCTCCAGATCACGGTCTTTGCTGAACTGTATCATACTAATAATCCGTTCTTCCTTACTATTCGACATAATTCCTTCCTCTTCCTTACCATTCGACAGTATTTCCTCCCTGTTCAGCATGGAGAACACATCTAATAACACGGATGGTGGCCGGCCCTCATCCCGACGCAGCGGCGGTGTCTCGCTCGGTCTTGTGGGTGTGCCGACCCTATCTGAAGATTCACAGCCTGCCGCCGAGTACGAGGGTTATTTCGACGCGAACACTATTCCCTTAGATCCAGCATGGTTTGAGAGCGACGTCTTCTCAGAAGCACTTGACGCCCAAATCCAGTCAATTCCAGATTCAGTAGAAGGCACTCAATCATCGTTCAACCCGGACGAGTCAACCTGGTCAACTGAGGTTGATCTGGCACAACAGAACCCATACATTCCTCAGCCTCCCTATGCGTATCCTCCGCCCCAGGGTTACTACCAACCTCAGGTCAACCCGTACTTCAGCAATGGCTTTGAGCCGTTTAGCCTTGCCGCGATCCCTGGCAACAATGCCTTCCCTCAGGCCGCACCACAAATGTATCCATACCAGATGAACTATTTGCCTATGGCACAACCAGCACCAGTCCACCATGGGTATCTTCCTATGAATCAATTCCAGCAGGTTGAGTATATGCCGATGGCACAAACGGAATACCATACGGGACATGTGCCTATGGACAACTCTTACGAGGTGCCGGCAATGCCGCCTCAGACATACCCTCTTGAGGTTCCCCAACCTGTCACAGCAGTGCCAGCTCCCGCACAGGTGCCCGTCGTGCCAGCACTGAATGCAAACATCAAGCGACGTCAGATTGAGTACTCTGATTCTGACTCTGCCTCGGATTCAGAATATCGTGAGGATTCACCGATCACCACCAAAGCCTCCAAGCAAGCCACACGAAAGAAGGCCCGCAAGAACTCGATCGACGATGTTGCTCCCACTCCTCAGAAGCGGGTGCGATACACGCCTGGCGAGAAGCCCAAGAAGATCGAGGGTAAGTCGTGGGTTCGCATCAATACTAGTACCCAGGGCGATACCCGAACTGCCAAGATTAACAACTGGGTAAACACCTACGTCTATCAGCCTTTGCCGCTTGGCTCATGGAACTCCGGCAAGTACACTTTTGAATATGCTATGTACGAGAACGTCGATTTCCTCACAGATTGGCCGATGAAGACGAAGAAGATCAAGGAGTACATCTTCAACTACCCAAACGATGAAGAGAAGCGCCTGACCCTCTGGATCCAGAAGATGCCGAGCGACACAGCGTCCCGATATGGGTCCGACCACCATTCAAAGTGTATCTTTGAGGACTGTCCTGTTGTGCGTTTTATGAAAGGTACCATCAACACGGGTGAGTACCGTGTAGCATTCGACGAGAAGTACTTTACCTATAACGGTAAAACTGATCCGTTCGACTGCGTTGCATTTGCGCATCTGTATTGCATGGAGCGTTTCCTCGACTTTGAGCAAGTGTGCCAGGTTGCTGATGTGCGGGTCGATACCCGCTTTGACATGAAGCTGGAGCCAAATGGCAAGGCTGCTTTCTCTATGGTAGATGTGCCTTCTCGAGACGAGATGGAGGCCTTCGTCAAGGCTGCTTCCAAGGGACAGCTGCGTCAGCGCTCCCACTGGGCGAACTACCCCGTTGGTGCCAACTACAGCAAGAAGGATCCCAAGCCCCATGAGCTCACCCTCACCTACTTGGCCCACTTGATGTATGATAAGTATCAAGATAAGTCACACAAGCGGCAAGCTTACAAGCGTGCCGAAATCCGAGTAAGCCAGCGGCGCGTGCATATGGGCGACCTGGAGATGTCAGTGGCCGACAAGATCATCGATTTCAAATACAACAAGGGCAAGTCGATGGAGATGGAGGACTACTATGATTACTACGACCAGCATACCTTGAACGAGCTTGCTCGAACTAAGCAGACGGCCGAGGAGCTCAAGGCCCTTTGGGACGCAGAGGACGCAGAGAAGGCTGCGGGGAAGAAGGGTAGGGGTAAGAAGCGCAAGCAGGTTGAGCTTGAGGAGACGGACGAGGATGAATCCGCAGGTGACCCAGTCTATGCCGCCAATGCACGAGTAACTCGCAGCAAGAAGCAGCGGGTTGATTACGCCCAGTCTCCCCAGGCGTCGTTCGTACAGGCTCAGCCTGCTCAAGCTCAAGCTCAAGCTCACGAGCAACAGCTGCAGCTTGTGCAAGCATACGTGAACACAGGCCTCGAGCCTGCTCCACAGGCAGCGCAACCGCAGCTGAGCATCGACCCAAGCCTCGAGACCATGGGCGGTCCCGTCGCAGTCCCTCAGACCCCAAACTTCAACATTGATGACTTCCCGAAGAGCGAAGAGGATCTACCCGAGGACAACCTCGAGAAGCTCCTCGGTCTCGACCGCCGGCAATCGAACATCGCAAGCATCTTGAAGAGCCCTCGTGCTACCCGGAGCGGACGTACTCCTCGCTCAGCCACTTTTGACCGACGTGCAATGTTCAACTCTCAGCCTGTAACTGAGAACGCTGAGTACGGCGTCAACGACCCGCCAAGCTCGGTGTCTGGCCGCCGTAGCGCGCGGCTTGCGAAGAAGGACTCGGTTGGTGAGCGCCGCTCATGAACACGTGCAGAGTCGATTTGAGGGGTGACCAATTTTTTAGAATCAGCATATCGCATTTGCATTTTCAAAATGTTTGGTGTTCAGGTGTTTGAGAGAAAATTTCTGTATCAATAGGTGGGGAAATAGGAATGAAGATTTGTATGGATATTTCAAAACTGCATGCATGATCCACGTGACAATACCACATTGAAATGACAATCGCATATCATAGTCCACGACCGTGTGCCTCCCTCACAAACCTTCTTCCGAAATCGATAAGCGTGAGGCAGAATCTTGAGTCCACAGCAAATGAGAGGTAGAGAACTCTGCTCGGCTAGTGCCGAAGTGACAAACCCAGGGGCCAAACCAGCCCCCACTATGGTGCGCATGTGTGCTGTCACCGTATATTGCGCAGAGTCTATCTGGACAGTGTATAAGATGCAGCTTCGTCCTGTCCGCAAGCCATGAAAGGTCACAAGCCTCGCTGCTTTTCACCGCTATGTTTCAAGACTCCTCAGAAAAGATCGTCGCTAAGCTGCTAGACGCTCGGGGAGCGCGTTCTCGATGCCGTGGGACCACTGTTCTTGCCTGACCGACAGAACGGTGAGTGTGAGCTGTTCGAGAGATGCAGCAGGACTAGCTGTGGCAGGGATGGTGTGAGTAGCTTCGCGGCAACTAACAGCGCTAGCCGTCTCTATAGGGTTTAGGTTACCCTGAGCAACGACGATGTTGTTGACCGCTGAATTGCGGTGGCTGGCCTGCTCTGTGCGAGGTGCTCTGTGCTCTGAGTCCCAGCCAGCGCATAGATGTCCCGCGGTTCGCCCAAACAATGGCAGAAGATAATCCAGTTTATCCCTGATCGCGTCCCCGTTCTTTTCTTGAACGTTCGCAAACTTGAACCCTGAGTGACACCCGCCCGTTGTTGCACATGCTGTCACACAACAAAAACAACCACCACCAGCTACGATTATGACGACACTTGACGAGCTGCGGGAACAGGGCGTTACTTCCTTTGCGCTTCGCGAGAATCAAGAGTTTGGTGAGCCATTGTCACCGGGCACCATGTTCGAGGGTGACACTTCGTTCCACTCTGACCTCGCCATGTCCATAGACGGCGATGAGTCGCCCAGCATCGAGAGTGAGCGCGATGAGCGCAAGTTTGGCGACGAGCTCCTGCAGCCCTACCAAAGTTCGTACACATCGAGGAAGAGCCACTCACGACGTCCCTCTGCGACGACACACTACAGCATAATCTCGGCCATGCCCTCTGAGAGCGGCTCCATGTCCAAACCCGCGTCTGCCGGGAACCAAGCCATAGACACACGATACACTCCGCGAAAGGACCGGCCGAGGTTCCGGAACCCCGAGTCTGTACGCGCAATGCAGATGTCATCTCCACAGCCCATGTCGACCTACGAGAGCAACCGCGAGAGGATGAAGAGCGCATACGGTCTTGCAACACCAAGCAGGACCGGGCGGTCGGAGACACCGGTATCGCGACATTCGGGGTCACGGAGGGGAAGCATCAGAAGCAGCCACCACAGCCCCAAGCCCCCGCCAACCCCACAACAGGCACCCCTTGTGCTGCTTCACGTTACAATACTGCCTATGCAGTTTCCCTTCTCGCACGATGTCATGGCGAGAGTCATGCCAGAGTGGCTGGTGGAGAACTTCAGGCTGCTGGAGGAGAAGCTCCAAGATATTATCTTGATGCGTCGGGGCTTGCTCATTCCTCATCCCAGGGACGAGTATGAGTTGCTCGAGGAGCGTATCTTGGAGAGTCTAGAGCTCAAGACACCGCGTCTGCTCAAGTGTGGGCATTTTGTGGGCGACGCAGAGCACGAGGATGACGATGACTCTGCAATTGGCGCCGACGATGGAGCCAGTCGCATGAGTGGAGGCACCATGACCGATGATCATGATGGTATGCACGCCAGAAGGGACTCGGCCATGTGCCTGGACTGCCATCGTGAGCTCAAAAGGCCTGGACAAGGTGTTGGTGCTGGCACGCGACGCTTTGACATCAAGATATACGCCGCCAACGGTTTGATGCGCTCCGAGGCCTGGACAGCAGCCTGGACCGAGATGGAACGCTGCGATGTCGAGATCACACCTTGGATCCCTGACGATGTCCGTAAGACGTTGGAGAAAAGAGTCCTGGAGGAGCAAGAAGCAGAGAAGCGCAAAACAGCCTACAATGCTGAACTCCAGCGTAGGATTCAAGAGGATGCTGTTCGACAACAGAAGTTGGCTGCTGAGGCGGTCGCAAAAAAGAGGCAGGAGGAGGAGCAGCTTCAAAAGAGCTTTGAAGCTGCCACCGCTGCTCTTCACAGGAGCGTCGAAGAGAGGGCTGCAGACAAGGTGAACTTCGAGAATACTCTGGAGGAGAAACTCGAAGAGGCCAAAGAGGCAATCCGCTTCGAGCTCGAATCGCAAGCAATGATGGAGTCCAATTCTGTCGCCGAACGATTCCGTGCCATGGAAGAAGCCTTGAGGCAGTACCAATACGTCTCGTGCCCCCAGTCACCACTGCCTCCCTCGCAGGTCTCGTCGCGCTCAAGGGCGTCGACATACGATCTGGATCTGCGCAGCGTGTCCCGTGGCCGTCGTGGATACACTTCCAGCCGCCCTCACGCGGAGCAGATCCCGCTCAGCACCCTCCTGAGCAACTACATCATGGTTCAGCTAGCCGACCCCAAGAACTGGGCAATAGTACTGCTGGCTGTTGCTGTCGGATTCATGTCCATGAACATCACAACCCAGCAGCCCGCCAAACCTCTGATCAGCGACGTGCCTTCAGTCGCTGTGTTCTCCAGCTCTGCTGCCATGGCAACAACCACCGCCTTCTCAACATTGACAGTCACCGAGACACAGCTCGCGAGCAGCGTCTACCCAACTGCATCATATTCCACCGCCGCACACCCCACCGCATCATCCTCCATCCCCTCATCTGCCCTCCCCACCATCATCCCCGACACCAACGAACCCCAATTCTTCGAATCCTCCTCTACAGTCGACGACGAGCCGCTCCGCCGGGACTCGGAGACCTCGGAAGCCGACCCGGAAGAAACCGTCGTCGCAGAGGACCCTGTTGTCGAGGACCTCACTGAGCCTGCGAACCTCGACTCCAACCTCTTCCAACATACCTCGGAATTGCTCGGCGCGGCCCACGAGGACTCGATGGTCATGGAGGATCCGGTCACCCCGCAGGCGGAGGACTCGGCGTCTGAGACCGAGAGCATGGCGGATGCGGACAGTAACAGTGTTGCTATCGAGAGCGATGATGAGATGGAGGTGTGCTCGCTTCATAGCACTTTTGGGGATGAGGACACTTGCTCCATTGACGGGCAGTGAACCTTTACGACCCTCTTTTTCGTTCCTTTCTCTCATTGACATTATGTTTATAGCGCCTGCATAGCGTTGCATTGCTGCATTTGAGCGCATCTTTAGCGGGCATTTTCGTTATCTGGGTCTTCGATACCTCACACTCCATCGTTATCGCGATCTGTAGATAGTTGGCAAATATATCGCTGCGTATCTGCGCCTCTGGCGCTTCCACCCAGATTACATCGCACCACAGTTCTCATGATAGCCTTTCACAGGTGACCATTTCCCAGCAATGGTTTTTCGATACCAGTCAAGATCGCACCGACTTGAAAAGCAAAGTGGAGATATTGTGAAGTACGTAGCCACGACTTTATCGAGTAAGCTGATGACTTGATCTGATCTAATCAATAAATTACAGTGCGTTGTCTAATACGACTTGACTCCAGCCAGCTTGAGTACAAGATCAGTCTCTTCCGGCTCGAAAGCCGGCCGATCTCTAATATGCAAATCTGGCTGTCCGAGTCGCATGTGCTTGTCTTCCTGCCTAAAGATATTTGCATGCGGCCAATGCGTGGTGCCAAACCGCTCCTTAAAGTACAATGCCTTCTCTTCGAGATCTTTCTCCGAGGCGAAGCTTGCCGGAGTGTAGCAGATATACATGACCGCTCTGAGATTGCCCGAGCTCGGGACTTTGTTGTAGTGGATCTGGCGGCTATCCCAGAGTATCAGATCTATATCGCACAAGGTGGTCAGCATATGTGAGCGGGACCATGGGAGCGAGTTTACATACCTCCAGGCTCGGTGCAGACTTTCACCTCCTCGCATCCACGGCTCTTGAACCATGCGACCTCCTCCTCGTCAAAGCCATGCCAATCCATTGATCCCCAAGTACCCGCTCCCTTCGTCTCAGGGTGCAGCTTGAAGAACGTCTCGTTCGCGTTGTGCGAGCCCTTTAGTACAACTAAGCCGCCGTCGTCTGGACCATTGGGAGCCAGATTGAGGATACCCTGAACACACTGCATCCCCTTGCGATTGGGGTTTTGGTCGACGTGAGGCCAGGGTGTTGTTGGCGTCATGGCTTTTGTGGGTAGAGTTAGGTTCATGCCGTCGAAGGAGACGAGGAGTTCGTCTGTGCCCCAGAGCTTTGCGAATGCGGAGATGATGGCGGGTTCTCTGGCGTTCTCTTTGTTAGGGTTTCTGGTTGAAGGGTGAGGATGCTGAAGTGGCTTACGTTCGGGCATCCCAAATAACCTTCTCGTGTTGGACTCTGTAGCCGTGGTACATTCCACCCCTGCATCAAAGGATTAATACATACAGTTTGGTTGATCACGAGGTTGCGAACTGACTTTATATGTTCTGGCAGATGTTCCTTGCCCCAGGTCGATGCATCGTTGGCCTTGAAGCCGTATGGGAATGTCTCAAGCCATTCGAACATACGCTTCTGATAGCTTTGCGCTTGCTCAGCAGACAGCACCCCTTTGACAACGACGTATCCATCTCGAAAAAGGTCATCACGCCAATCGCCAGTAGCGGCACTCGTGTCGATCTTCGGCTCGCTTTCGTAGTGAGGCATAGTGAATGAGGCTGTTCAGTGTGCACCCAGGCTTGTAAGCTACATACAATAAAACGCAAAATAGCAGCTTATCTGTAATAGCTTTAACTTCTGAGCTGTCTTGCCAGTCTCCACAGATTGCGCGTTGTCGATAAGATACCCCGGCGGAAGACGACAACCGTGTATCATCGAAGATGCACTGTGATTGGCTAAGAAACAGCTCGTCCGAGCTAGTCGTGGAGGAGTTCTAACTACCCCAGAATATATGCGGTGCGATAGGCGATTATACTCCGACGTTGGAACGAAAGTTGCCGAAGTTATCAGCGAAGTCTGTAGAGGTGGGGGTCCCGAGGATTAAAGATGGCCTGGCGGCGATTGATCAACCCTAAGTTCAAGTACTTCAATTCACGATCAAAAGGTATATCGGAATTGAGCAAAACAATGGTCGAGTTTCTTCGTGGCACAACGCCGACAGGCGTTCTGTGCATGGCCCTCGCGTCCGCAGGTGCCTTCTTATTCGTAAGTTGTGTCGGTTCCACCTCAAGGGACACAGCTGAACGATGACTAGGGCTTCGATAACGGCTGGTGGGGAACCATTCTAGGATCTCAAACCTTCTTGTCTGAGTATGGCTCATGCTCAACTGTGAATGGAGTCGCGACGTGTAATCTGTCAACGTCGCAGCTCTCTGCTGGGAGCTCAGTGCAGTCTGGCGGTATAAGTAAGATAACTACTCCAGCACCTTGGACATGCTGACAGCGGTGCAGTGATTGGCTGCATGATAGCGATGTATCTCAACGACTACCTGGGTCGGAGACTGTCGCTTGCTGTAACGGGCATGATCTCAATCGTTGGTGTTCTGATCGAGATCACCAGCTCAGTCGGTGGCAAAGGTCGATTTGGCCAATTCGTTGCAGGCAAAATCATCGCTTCGATTGCCATGGGTCTGGCGGTCAACATCGTACCAGTATATCTTTCAGAGACCTCAACCGGTGCCGCCCGAGGCTTCGCTGTGAGCCTGTACCAGAACGTTCAGATCTTGGGTGTTAT
This sequence comes from Curvularia kusanoi, assembly GCA_011058905.1. Lineage (NCBI taxonomy): Eukaryota > Fungi > Ascomycota > Dothideomycetes > Pleosporales > Pleosporaceae > Curvularia > Curvularia kusanoi. The sequence goes on from SWKU01000027.1 coordinate 406,089, forward strand.
ACTGGCTTCTGGCGTGGTGTATGCTTCATCTAGGAGCAGCACTTCTTCGGCGTATCTCATACCCATAGGCTTACAATTGGTCGCGCCAGCAATTATGATTACGGTATCGCCAAATCTACCAGAATCCCCTCGTTGGTTGGTGTGGAAAGGGTATGTTTTGTTCTAAAGTACCCAGAGCGTATACTAACACGCCAGCCTTAGACGACATGAAGAAGCCAAATCAGCTGCGACGCGACTGTTCCTATCTAGCACAAATAACTTCGACGCCTCGGAGTACATTGATGAGATCCAAAGCGCAGTCGATGCGGGGCGTAGTACCGACGAAACGGCCAGTTGGGTGGATCTAATGCGCGGTGCTGACTTACGCCGCCTGCTCATCGCCGTCGGTGTACAGTCGCTGCAGCAAGCGCAAGGCTCTTCATACATGAACAGCTATATTGTGTCTTTCCTTACTTCCACCGGTGTCACCAATGTGTTCCCCGTCATCATGGGCCTATACTCCCTGTACTATGTCGCCATCCTGACCGGCCATTTCCTACCAGACACAGCCGGCCGTCGTCCGATCTTGATCTCGACAGCTTTGTTTTGTGGAGTCACTCTGACCATAGTGTCCAGCCTGGTAGTTGCCGATTCAAATCCACCAGAAATTGCCAAAAAAGCGTCGATCGCGCTTATCTTCCTCTGGCAGACTTCCTTTGGCATACAGTCTCCGCTCATCTGGATCACTACAGTTGAAGCGGCGCCATCCCGTAATCGAGAGAAAGTACAGGCGATTGCGTGCTTCTTTGGGTTCGGCGTGTCGCTGCTCATCACGTCTGTGTCGCCTTACATACAGGGTGAGGGTCATGGAAATCTCGGAGGGAAAATTGTAAGCACCTTCTTTTCATTGTGTAGCTGTGTGACTGACGAATATAGGGTTTTATCTGGGGCGCGTTTTCCTTCATTACGGCTGCTTGGGTGTACTTCTTCGTTCCTGAGATGAAAGGGCTTACTATTGAGCAGCTCGATTACTTGTACGACCATGACACGCCAACTAAGAAGTTCCAGAGCTTTCGATTCGAAGATCAAATCATCGATGGCGAAGCGATCAGCGTCCTTGACGAGACAGCAGATGTACAAGACGCGAAAGGCAATATCAAAGATCGGGCCATCTAATAAATCTAGCAAGACATGGCTTGCCTCACGGCAAGACAATACATCTATCATTGTTCTGTTTGTGCGTACCATCATCTGTATCTATCCTCTAGGTGGCAAATGACAAACGAATATAACAAAATCTCAAAGTCACGACAAGCAAACAATCCTTTGACGAGGGTTGCTACCGGTAATTGGGAAGATCTCACCGGCACCTTCTTGAAATGGCTATATCGTCCGTACGATGCTCACACAATGTGGGCTACCACGTTGCTATGTTCAGAGAGCTCAGAAGCCTCTGATAGGTCGAGACACTGACGCGAACATGAACATCCAGAGCAAGTACGACGTCGAATTACCACAGCACGAGGACGGTGATATTCTCCTACTTTGCTCAAGGACGATAATATGTTCGACGCATCCACCTTAATCATCTAGCCCTATGATTTCACTCTGCACGCTGTTGCCTTTCATGAAAGTTTGCCCCACGTAGTTGATTTACCATAACTCTGCTCCTATAACTTCATTTCAAACCTCTTTATAGCCCGTCACCTCAACGCAAAAATCTCTCGTCGTTTAGTAGACCATATAATCTCATTACCATGAATATGGACCCTCCACAAGGGATAAAGCGGAAACGCCAAAACGATGACAGTCAAACGTCCCAGACTGACAATGCCACTGACGAACGTACCAAAGAGTACACCACATCTCCCACTGAGTTACCCACTAAATCTCCCACCCCCCAACCTCCAGACCATCGCAGAGAGTCGGTAGCACTTACCCGCCTTACGTACTCCGCGGCTGATATCCGTGCTTTCGAAGCGGGCATTAGGACCATCAAAGACTGGTCAAGCCCGACCATCGACGCTCGGAAAGTTCAGGTAATCTACTGGTCAGACGTACAAGGCCTCTCTAGACCGGAATGCGCCAAACGATACCTTAACAAAGAGGGCAAACCTTGCTCGGCCACTAATATTCTGAACATTTACAAGACATATGCGCCAAGGTTCTATAAGGAGAAGGGGATCCCATATGTTCCGCCGGGCAAGCGGGATGTATCTAAGGTATCGGAGAAGAGGAGTGAGAAGATTGGAGCGTCACAGGAAAAGCGTGAGAAAGTCGAAGCACCTACGGAAAAGCGCGAGGAGATCAAGTTACAAAGCGGTGGGCGGAAGAAGCAGTCTGCACCCCCGAAAGGTCTTCGTGGTTCACAACTCGACGCCGAGCTGGAACGAGCCCTCAGCAATGTCTCCTCGGCCGCCTCCGCAGCACCTCTCGACTCAAAGCCTCCCTTCTTGACATGTCTGTACCTAAGATCTCCTTCGAGGACTCCACCTTCGCTCTTGCCCCACGATGGCACCCTGACCTTCATCTGCGCCCAGTCCAACATCCTCTACGGCCCCCACAACGGCCCCGAGATCCCCTCCGCCTCCCTCGCCCTCCACAGCCCCCTTATCCGCACAGCCCTGACCCAAATCCCCGGTATCACTATCCTCTACCACGGACCAGAAATTAGAGCAGACACCGTGTCGCACCTCGCCGCCTGCATCACAGCCCTACCCTTCCCAGTTCACCTTCCCACACACGTCTCCACACGCTTCGGCACCTTTGAACAAGCATGGACCCCTACCGACCTCGAAGATCTGTACATCCTCGCCGCATGCCTACGCATGTGGCGCGTGTGCGATCTCGTGCTGGACCGGTGGGTCGAGGAGCTCCGCCACGCGCTTTGGGATCCGCGGGTCGTAGACGACTTGAGCGGGGAGCTGTTCAACGTGTTGGGGTTTGGGCCTGAATTGCTTGGGTTTTTGGAGAAAACGGGGGATAGCAAGGGGTTTGCGTTCTTTCTGGGGCTGCTAGCGAGTTGTGGGCGGCTGGGGTGGGAGAGAATGAAGGAAGTGGGGTTGGTGGCCTGGCGGACGAGGTGGAAGTGGAAGTTGGTGAGGATGACGGATACGGAGGGAGAGGGGGCAGCGGAGAACGATCTGTTCACAATGTCCAAGGCGGAGATATGCGAGCGGTTTCATCACCATGGGCCACAGCACGAGGGCGCATGCAAGCATCTGATTGCTGGTGCGAGGGCGCTAACGCTCAGTGTCCCGCGATTTCGTGACAAATATGGATACGGGAACGAGCCTAAAGACCTGGTGTACGAGGCTACACACAGACCCGAGCGCGTTGCAAAGAGGAAGAGGGACGATTTGGCCGAGCGGGGAAAGTACGCGAACCCAAAGTTCAATGCGCATCATGACAATGTGGAGGTGGCTGAGGAGAAACTGCAGATAGTGCGGGAGAAATTGGCGCTGTTCGAAGGGTGGCCGACGAAGTTAAGTGATGAAGAGGCGGAGCAGGTGATGGGGCGGCGGAGGGACGAGAGCCAGGAGGGAAGTGAAGACGAGAGCGAAGAGGAGAGCGAGGACGAGAGGGCAGAGAGTGGAGATGATACTGGAAGCGAAGGAGACGAAGAGAGCGACGAGAGCGAAGAGCCATGAGAAAGCCGAAAAATTGGTGTAATGTCTCTGGCGATATCGAATTGATTTTTGGTAAGGACATGAAGGACATGTTGTTATGATATGTCCCAAACTTGTCACATTGGCAAAGTAATGATCCTCGGTGTACTTCGTAGACACGCAATTAATATTAGGGCCGACCAAGCAACTTGTTATGGAAATGGCTCGTGCGGCCGCTGCAATATCGGAGACGAACCCGTAGTCTATTACGAAGCCGGCTCGTGCGACGAGCACATCTCGCCGATGATTAAGGTTATACGTAGCAAAAGCTTGGAAAAGCTTGACTCCGTCTCTGCCCTACTGGTCGAAGTTCCCTATGTGCTAGCAGCTCTACCAGCAGCCCTTGCACTCCGCTGGCTTCTTGTGAAGTTCCTTTGCAGCTGAAGAGAAACACAAGGCATCGTTAATGACGTCTGTTTGATCCATGTCAATATCGTCATTGCGCAAAAAGATTCAAAATACTGACCGAATTCTTCCTGGGCCAATGCAAGGGCGCATGTTGCAATAGTTGGAGCGAGGACTTCCAAGCAAGTCTTGAACTTGCAGCCCAGATGGATAAGCGACTGGACTGTATCATTGGATGTCACAATGAAATGTTCGACAGGATCGAGTGTATGAGCCGTATTGGGTGCAGTCACGACTGTGGTGGATGCAGTGGCTACAGCCATGCTTGACGAGAGAAGAGTAATAAGAGTAGTAAGCTTCATAGTGTTGAAGTTTGACTCTATGGAATTAGATAGAGAGAATTGAGCAAACGTATGATGATGGATGAAGGCAGAATTTGAAGGGCGCTGGCTTTATATCTGCCCATTTGTGACTTCATGTGGTTTGAATGGGTGAAGCTGCTATGCTCGACCGGTTGGTTATTCGGCGATGACAGACTTGCAGACACGACTCGCCCCATCTTCACGAAGTTACGCGTAAGCATTTTGTGTTCATTTGGAAGGAGCTGTAGGTATTCTATCGTGAGATGTTGAAGCTTTGCTCGCTCGTATTCGGGCGGATTTTGAATACGTGTTGGCCTTACCCAAAGAACTACCCCTCCGCGTAGATGTGGATTCCAAGTAAATCGCGCGGCAGAATTGAGATAATTCGTAAGACAAATGTACATTATTTTTGGTGTACGGAATATCCGGGCCGTGGGGTGTTCGGCCAGTGTGGATTCTGCTCTTCAACATATTCGGTCCATTCCACGTTCGGTCCATAACATCCCTGCCTCCGAGCCCTACTGGCACCACATCCGCCTGCTACAACCGTAGGTATTGAGATCTTGTGATACGAGATCATTGAATGCTCGCAATAATGGCGCACCTGCAGTTTGAGCACAGCGAGCGGCCAAATGTATGCTTCCGAGTGTTACGCTCTCGGAGACTGGAAAGATATATAAAGTCGGGTCTATGACCTGAGTGACATTACAACTCACTCAACGTCTTTGGCCAAGCTCAAACAGACATTTTTGACAACATGAAGACCTCAACCATTCTTGCCCTTGCCACCCCCGTACTGGCGGCAGCCAATCCCGTCAACTTCGGCCGCGATATGACAACTCCAGATGCCGTTCTCGACAACTATCAGTCAGTTGCCGATGACACTGTATCTAAATTGACAATTTTTGGTTGTCACATCAAGGGTCAGTTTCGATAACTGACTCGCAAGGCTCTCGATCTAACATTGCCATTTTCCAGAATGTGTTGAGGCTCTCGCCCCGACCGTCGCAGCTTGCGGTATCGCAGCCGCCACCGAAGGCAGAAGTGAGTCAAATGGCTGGAAACTATTCAAGTTTGAGTTAATAATCATAAACTAGACACTGCAAAGGACGCTGCTTGTGTTGCTCAAGCTTACCGTGACTTAGTCCCGAGCAAGAAGGTAAGAATGGTTGCCTGGTGGTTCATCGCTAACGATGCGCTAACATACGACAGCCTGCTGAATGCGCCCACTGCTACAAATGAGCGGTATTCAAGAGCATAACGGGCCATGCGATCAGGGTACCACATTGACATACTTAGCTTGCATCACCGTATGGCTTGGATTGAAGTCACCGGGCTAGGCTATGTCGCTGCAATATCGCTTGTATTACCCGTAGACACTTACGATACTCTTTGAATCAAATCGAGTGCATGAAATGACTTTCCCCTTTTCCCCGCGCTGTTTGCTGCCCTGAACAATTTGTTCATAGTCATTTCACTCATGTTCGACTAAGATGGCTCGGAGTCTTCACAAGATAGAGACTCCAGGTCCAAGGATAACGTTTGCGCATCGATCCAAGTCTTTGTTCAAAGTATAGAAGTTCTCCACTCTTGGTATAACTGCGCCCCGAACTGTGTGACATTGCGGTACAAGCTACCTTCTAGTCTTGGTCCAATACTTGAAGGACCGAAACTCCTCCAATGTATTTGTAAAGTTTCGAGTACGAGCTACATTCAACAGTAATTACAATATCTTTGGGCCTCTCAGAAGGCACTACGTAATGTTGTGCTAATACGACGGCGCTCCTACGATACCAGCTCACTTAGTTTTAGCCGTGTGGCGGGAGTTCGGTATCACCGCATCGGATGCCATAGGCCTGATGCTCAACTATGCCTATGTTCGACAGCACTGGCATCATCTCTAGACTTCCCAATCAATAGATGTTGATATGCTCATTTTCAGACTCATCGAGATCCCTGCAGATCCCTACAGTATAGTCAGATCAAATCTCGGCATATATCAGGTCAAATTTCGTACCATTGGCTTGAGTGATTTCTCGAGGAAGAGAGTCAAACTTGATGCGGTAAGCGACCTTCCAGAAGCGCTCGGACTCAGCTTGCGTTTTAGCAATCGCATCATCTCCCACGATTAGAGAATAAACGCCTACAGCAGCCATGTTGAGGAGCTGTAATGATCTAACGTGTTCCATTCCTACTAGGATGCTTCTTCTCAGCGCGTCTCGGGTCTTCTCGACCAACTCCAAGAGACCTTTGATGTCTCCTGTACCACTTCCTGATGGATTGCCCATGTCCTGATCACGTACTTCGACCTGGACGAGGCTGCTAGTATCGATGCTTTCGCTGAAACAATCAACTATCATGCGCCGAATTGCGTAACATAATCCAAAGACTGCACGACAAATATCATGGCGTATGAAGGAGTGGTAAAAGGTCCAGCACGATATCGATAAATTGTTTTGTCCCTCAATGTAATCATGGTATGAAGCGAGAAGAGCGGTCGCAGCTCTGATAAAGTGTGGCCAAGCCAAATGTGGTCCTTTCGAATTTCTGCTGAGGCAAGTCTGGTAAAGAAGCATGCGGGTCCGGCACCAGATAACGTTCAGGTAGAGATGCTGGAAAGTAAATATTGAAGGCTGCCCACATGCAATCCAGGCAGCAGACAGATCCGAGATTTCTTGATCGAGTTTTGACTTCAATAATGCCAAGCTTGCCTGGAAACGCGCGCACTGAGCGACGACCTCTGCGGCTGATGTAGGAACTCGCTGCTGAGCCGTGAGTACAAGCGAAGCCGATGCTGTTGTCAAACTCGCCAGGGCTTTGAACCAGGTCGATGTATATCTCTCGTCACCAGCAACATGTTCTTTGATTTTCCAGGTCGATGGAGAGAAATTTTTTCTGTCAGCTCGAAGGTCTGGTGAAGTTCCAAAGCGAATCGACCGTTCTGAATCCAGGATGCGTAAAACGGTCCACAAGCGCCGTCCCTTTCCCCGTTGGTTTTCTGAGACACCTGGATGGATTGTGGGTGTGAGGTGGAGGCCTAAGGTAAGGGACACCCTAAGAGCGATGGCAAAAAAGGGCCCCACTGCATCAGGTCCGTCGGTGTCACTCAGCAATGAGTCGGCAATATCAATGAGCAGATAGAGCTCTAGTAGAGAGATGCTCGGGTTCCGGAGCATGTTGTGAGTCATCACAGTGGCCTTGCTTATGTTGACCAGATTGCGAGCTTTGTTCTGCTTCAATGAGAAGTCAATATCGAGCCCGCCACCTGATGCATTGACCATGTAGCCTATACCGAAGACTACGATTAGCTGCAAAGAAAAAATGAATTCTTCGCAATCTGCACCTGAGCACAAGTCTCGGAAACTCCTCTCGAAAGAGGGCTTGTCCAGAATCGGGATCATCTGACCTACAGACGACCAAAAGTTTTCACAAAGTGTGTCCCATAACTGGTAGTCAACATCGGATGCCAAGAGAATGTCACCTGGGCTCAGGTTCCACTCAAGCAGATGAGGGCCTAGAGCTGTTTGCGAAGCCTGAAAAAGATCTTCAAGACTGGAGGTCAATTGCCAAGATTTCTGGAACACGGGGTCCTTTTCCACATAAAGACAGATCTCAGGCATCTAATGGTCCATCAGTCAGAGAGATGTGCAGGGTTGCCATAGCGCTTAAATGAGAGCCTTACTTTCTTTGTTATGGACCTCCAATGTGAAGTTCGAACATGATCCCATCCTGATTGGTACCCGTGAAACGGTTCACAAACCACACTTTCTTCTGCGGAACTCGGGACTGGAGGCGATGGTCCTTCGTTCGTAGCAGGTGCGAGTGTCATAGTCCCAACATGTCCGTTTTGGCTTGGTGGTCCAGCCACATGCGCGTTTAAGCCCTGAGAATCAGGCAAATAACGCTGTAATCCTTTTGTCGGTGTAAGAGCAACTTCCAACGCTGTGTTCTCACATATAAATTTTGTAGTCAGATTCGTTGGGTTAAGGGTATAGATACAATCATCCTGTCGTTCATTGATGACACAAGTGTGACATGGTCTCCCTTGATCACATCTAGTCTTGGCTCTTCGACAAGGCAGACATGAGGTCTGAGCACGACCTGATCTTTTCTGTCGTCGCTGAGAAGGGTTCTGATCATACGATGTCGGAGTTACGACTCTGAATGGCTGCATGATTCTGCAAGCTGCAAATTCAACATTGGGAACATGCTGATTTATGTTGACATGGGAATCAGCATCACCCGCCTTCAGGCCGGTCAGACGAGTTCGTAATCAGTCCAGCCTAGCCTGGAATAGGTAAAGTCTACCGGGTTGTAAATGACACTAATGCCGGTGACACCGAGGTATCGCGATGTGCTAAAATCCAATTGTATGCTCATTCTTTGCGCTTGCCCATCGGAGAGATAGTCGTGCCGCATTGTGTTCGCTACGGGTGTGCCAATGGCTCGCAATGATGACCATGGTGGTGCATCATCTCGGCACTGTGTTACATAATATACAAGTAGTAGTCGTGTATTCAGAAGGTTTTCAGCTTCAGCACCTGATTGCATTTGCTTTCTTACCATGCAGCCCCGCATCTCGCTCAGAATAGCGGAGACCTCGTCTACCTCTACAGTACAGTACAACGATACAGATCCCTATGCATTCACGCCTTGACGAAAATGTCCCAACCAACCTTCAGCGTTCTCGTTACCAGCAAGGACATGGCGCCCAAAGAAACAGTGCATGCGCCCCAAAGCAGAACTCCCCAATAAGTTTGGTGCCCTAAAGAAGATTGAACACCTATGATGGCACCGCCAATAGGGGAGCCGACCAGAAGACCAAGACCGCACATGAAGAGAGTCATTCCAATCCGAACACCAGCTTTCGAAAGATCGGGTGCAAGCCAAACCACCACTGAAGGTATCAGAGCCTGGGCTGCTCCACTAAAGAATCCAAAGAGGACGGAAACGACAATCAGACCAGCCAGTGACGTTACGGCAATCCAACAGAACAAGAGCAGTGCACAGATAAGTGTGGCTGGTAGCATCACATTGACATTGCCAATTCTAAAAGGGGCGAATCAGCACAAGATATCCGAGCCAAGCTGCGATGTGTAACTTACTTGTCCGCGAAATATGGCGGTAAGATTCGACCCGGAATACTCCCTGCGCTCATTATGATGAGGGTGTAGAACGCGATATCTTTATCGATCCCAAGACTGAGGGCGTAATCCGTTATGTAGAAGAATGGAATATAGAGCCCCATATAGGTGAAAAGCATCGAGGCCAAGAAGAAGGCATATGGAATATCTCTTAGAGCGCTCAAATCAATGAGAGGTCCAAGCTTTTTTGGCGGCATGCGCGGTCTGAGTAGCGCAATGGATATCGCGAGTGTTCCTAATACCACAAACCCCATAGCTCGAACAGCCCAGGGAAAACCAGCTTGACTTATGAGCTGCCGTATAATAACGGGATATATGATGCCCCCTGAGAAAGAGGATAGATTTCATTAGACATCTTCAACCACGGGGTTGCAGAGCACTGGTGACTCACCGACAGAGCTTCCAGTAGCTGTCAAACCCATCGCGTAGGAACGGCGCGTCGAGAAGTACGTACCAACGATTGTGAAAGCACAGACCAGAAAGCATCCTGAACCTATTCCGACACAAACACCTTGAGCAAGGACAATTTGATAGTACTCAGAGCTGAGAGATGTCATCATCATACCGAACACCTGGAAGAAGAGTCCGACTGTAGCAAGTACGAAGAAGTGACCTGCGTCCAGCGCCCAACCACAGATGACGGCAATTATGAGCATCAGGAACCCTTGCAAAGAGCCTATCCAAGCAATGTCAGATGTGGAGCTCTCTGGAATAAGCGTTGTGGCGTAGTAGGTCTGGAAGACACCGAAAGCGTTCGTCAATCCCCTTGAACGAATAAACGCATTAGCTACTTGTTTGTCCAATTGTATCATTATGTAGTGCTTGAGAATTATATCAACGTACCAAGTGTTGAACATCAGAAAGAACCCTCCCACAACTTGACTCCAGGCTTTCCATCCGCCATTGGGCGGTGGTCCGACTCCCAAGGGACCACTGGGCGCTGGGGCTTTCGGGGCCGTCATCATCTCTACGTCTGCGGGAGTATCCGAGGAAGATTTGGAGGAAGGCTTTTCGATATCGTTGGAGAGCGTCATTGTTTTGGATTTGCTGGACAGTCGTAGGCGCTTAGAGCTTCACAATTGGATCGATCAAGCTTGATTGCACTGATCGAGGCTGAGAGCTGTTAGGTTTTTAAATTTCTCACAGCGCCTTCAAATCTCTTTACAATCAAAAAGCATTGGGCACGAGCCGCTCACTTGTTGTTAATAATGAAGAACATTTTGTCAGCCGCTAATCAAATCATTTCTCTCACGCGCCATGGCTTCATTTTCCATGTTGCAAATGCCGAAGTACATACAGAGCTCCATAAAGGTTTCGTTACCGTGTTATGAGATTACTCCATTCGGTATTACTCCATGCGGAATTACTCCATTCGGCACTACCCCATCGGTCGTTACCCCATCCGGAGTATGCCCCGTCGAACTATCAGCCATCGACATCTGGCCTAAAATTTGCTCGCCCTACCCTGATTGCGTGCCTGACCCTTGATTGTGTTTAAGTGCAACATGTGTTACACTTGAAGATGTCTCAACTCGAGCTGCATCATTTCTGATGGGATGATTGGAATAACATTGCTCAGGATCAAACCACCTACCTGCGAATAGACCTTTTGATCGTCAATTCGGATCCCGTATATGCGGAAGTGATCATACCACCAGGTTGTGCCTATTAGGATTCTCACTGCATGATTCCTCAAGCCACGCGCCGGAGGAAGGGCCTGAAAGTCACAAGCGACAACCACCATCGTTGACTGGCATCACTCAAGAAGCTACTATGGATTAAAAATCGGACCTGTAGCATAGAATGACATCTGGAAGATGGGCAAGAGAGAGGGCGCACTTGCTTGCGTAGATGTGGTGCCTGGAGGCCTGAAGCGTGCTATATAAACATTTTGACAGTACACTTGTCATTTCGGAGCCACCAGGATCTGCCACAGAATCACTTCATTATACTGAGAAATGTCTCAAATGCACCAAATAATTTCCTCCTGGATCCAGGGAGATTTTCGTATTGTTCAAATATTGCTATTCTGCCTCTCATTTATCTCGTCATACGTGTTACTACACAATAAATTTGGGCATGGGCTGAACAAAGTCCCAGGCCCATGCATGGCTGGATTCACGAATCTGTACCGCCTACAAAGAGTCCTGACGGGAAAGGCTCACTTATTGGATATCAGTCTCCATCGAAAGTATGGTAGCGTTGTACGCCTTGGTCCAAATCTTGTGTCTATCGGGGATCCTTTAGCCATTCCAACCATCTATGGTATCACAGCAAGTCTTCCAAAAGTCAGTCTTTAAAAGCTTTCTACATGAATATCTGGACTGATAAAGCCTGTAGTCTAGCTTCTATCCCGTGAACTTTACCTACAGCAATGGAAAGCTGATTCCAGGTATTTTTGCAACAACCTCCGATGTACTGCACCGGCAGATGAAGCGACCCATCGCCAGTTTCTACTCTATGACGAATATCCTGGCTTACGAACCTCTCGTTGATGACACGATTCGTGTATTCGTTGATCAATTACAGGAAAGATATGCATTGACAGGTACGCCATGTGATCTTAGCGACTGGCTTCAATACTACGCATTTGACGTGATCGGGGCTGTCACCTTCTCGACTCGGATCGGATTCCTTGAGCGAGGTCGCGATATAGACAACGCAATGGAAGGTATATGGCGTCGTTTTCGATACTTTGCATTGGTAAGTTCGAGTTTCACCCAAATTCGATCCACGGTTGCAAAGAACGGGTCGTGTATTACTTAGATCCTCTGCTAACACAAACACAGATTGGTCAGATACCATGGCTCGATTGGTTCTGGGACAAGAATCCTATATTAAATAAGATTTTTCCGGCCAAGTCATCACCAATTGCCAAGTTTGCTATGCAGTTGACAGGCAAGAGACTTGAGCAATTGCGACATAACAGCTTCCCTATAAACTCAAATTCGGACCCAGTTACCCCGAAAAGGGATCTTTTATCAAGTTTCCTCGATGCCAAAGCGAAGGCTGGGGAGAAAGTCCCTGACTGGTGAGTGAAATACCCAACACAGAAGCTGAGGTCTGTAGAAGTCTTACTGAACATCACGCAGGTATCTTACTTCGTGGACAATCTCAAACTTGCTGGCTGGGAGTGACACGACGGCGATATATCTACGCTCTGTCTTTTATTACCTATTACGTAACCCTACATCCCTTTGTCGAGTTTTGGACGAATTGAAGCTGGCAGAGGATGAGAAGCGTCTATCGGCGATAATCAGTTACAAAGAGAGCAAGTCATTGACTTATTTGGATGCTTGTATCAAAGAAGCTGGTCGTCTACATCCTTCTATTGGCCTGCCTTTGGAACGTGTCGTCCCTCGAGGCGGCTTGCAGATCAATGGCTATTACCTCCCGGAGGGTACAATCGTGGGAGTCAATGCTTGGGCTTCGCAGCACGATATGACGCTTTTTGGCCGTGACGCTGATGAATGGAGGCCTGAGAGATGGCTCGTCAATGCCGCTCGCTCCAGCGAGTTAGACCGCGCCATGATGCTGGTAAGTCTCGTGATCCGCTCTACTGGTTTCTCAGCATTAACGTCCTCTACTACAGTTCGGGACAGGTCACAGATCATGCCTTGGAAAGCATATTGCGCTCGTTGAAATCTACAAGGTTGTTCCTCAGATTCTCCGAAATTTTGAAGTAAGGCTCTGTCACTGTAACTCGATGCAGAATTATTAACATAACACAGATCAAATGGGCTGATCCGTCTCGTGATTGGAAAACTGAGAACTTTTGGGCAGTGAGACAGACGAATATGGAGGTCGTATTTTGCCAGAAACCAGCAGCTTTGGAGCAAGAGACCCAAGCGGCAAGAAAGGCAAAAGAGTGTGTGTCATGAGGTTATTTTGCAGGCGACTTGCTTTAAAACCTACTGGGTCACAATCTTGTCATTGGCAATAGGACCATATGAGTGCCTACTTGCGAGACCCGCGAACAGGGAGAGCCATGATCGATACACACAATGATTACCTAATTAGTCTCCTATCTATTAGATACGTGGCTGAGGGCGATTATCGCCGCCTGCAAAAAGTTGCAAGCAATATCGACTCATTAAGATAAATTTCAAATCAGACACAGCGTGTGATTATTCACTCAAGCATTCTCGACCTGAACCCACTTGGTCGGTGTGACAGTCTGCGAGGTACCAGATGTGGACTTGTGCAGCAAATCTTGAAAATTGAGGACGCGGAAAGGCTTAAATATTATCTGCTTGGAGATCGACAAGAGAGGGATTCGCTATACGCAAGCCTGTTCGATTCGAGTTCGGGTCTCAAAGGTGCTATTCTTTTTTGCCCCAAGCTGTGAAAATGAGCTCCTCGACAGTTGTAGGCCTCACATTGGGGAAATCTCCGTTTCGTAAACCCACTGGTGACACATCCATTGCCCCCTCAGCAGCCATAAGACCGAATTCTGCAGCCATTTGCCGCCCTGCAGCTTCAGGCATATTGTATGAGTCTGGGCCTGTCGGTTGCTGGAGAAAGGTGACTTTCCCCTTGCTCAATTGCTCATGTGTGTCGTATGTAACATTCCACTTTTCTCCTTTAGATATGACTGTCAGTGAGGTCGCATATATTCATGATTCGCTACGTACCTGTCACCTTCTCTGCCAACAGTACTAATTCATTCCAAGTCAACCGGTCACTGGCGAAGGCACTAAACTGTGGCCAGTGCTTTTCATCGAGCAGAGCAACAGTATATTTCGCGACATCCTTGGAGTAGAGAAATGTTGCAAATGCTTCACCGTTGCCAGGAACAGCCGCTCGCTTGTTAGCAAAATCCATGAAATACGTAAATTGTTTCATGCAACTTGATGCGTGCGGATAAGCGTAGTGATCCGAGAGTTGCCCAAATATGATACGTGTGAACTGCAGTCGAGATCTTTGAAGTGTACCTGCTGCATCATTGAACCATCTCGCCCCCGGATGAGCCTCAGCCACGGCGGGCCGAGAGTAATCAACTCCAAATTCGCTTGGGATGTCAAAAATGTCACCTTTCGAGGAAGGTACTCTGTGGTAAGACCTCGTCTCCAACAGCTGATTCTCTGCCGTTCACTCGCATCTGCAGTGCGATTAAGGCAATACACATGCTCAACACCGGAGTTCGACATGAGGATCTCGAGGACGTGCGATCCTATGGCGCCTGTTGATCCAGTCAAAAGGACTGTGGCGCCCGCGGTCGAGCTAGATGAGATCAGTGTCTTTTTTCGGGATGGAATACAATCAATCTTTCGACTGAAATCATCCAGCACAGTTGCGAGAAGATCAGTCGAACTGTCATCAGCACAGCTTGAGTTGTGTAGCCTATTCAGGTTTTCCTCGGCATCTCCGGCAGCCTGCTTTGTCTCCTCTTGCTCCTCTTTGATGACTGGCCTCTCCGCTATTGTGATTGCACCTTCCAATGCTTCGAAAAGGCCCCTGATGGATGGGTTGTTGTACACAGTGCTGTTGGAGATGGTCGCCTGTGGCAGAATCTTCTTGAGCGCTCTCTGCATTCTAAGCGCCCCAAGAGAGTCCATACCGAGTTGAAAAAAATCAATGTCATCGATGGACAACACCTCAGCGACTGCATTGCGGATCAGGTCTTTCACGCTCTGTATCTGCCTTTGCTGTTCTGGCTGAGCATCAATAACCTCTTCCTCGTAGAGATGATCAATCTCTGCAGCATACAATGCGAGGGTAGCAGCTCGTTGTACTGTGCCTTTGCCAGCTCTCGCCATCGGTTTTGCGGCATCGACACAGAGAATCCTGTTTCTAGCGACTCTTGCGTGTGCAGGTGTAACCTCATTTGCCTTCTCGACCACAGGCCAGACCCTATCGATGAGTGTCGCCTTGTCCTTCGCCGTGAGATCAGCATTATCGGTAGGTTCAATGAGTAATCCGGCTTCGAAGCGCTGCGCCCCAAGCACGAGCGCCGCCTCGACATCTGGATGTCCTGTTACCTGGTGCTCAAATGAGATTGGATTAGTCTTCTCGCCGTTCAAGAAGACGATCACGTCGTCAATGCGACTGTGGTACATCCAGAGTCCGTCCTTGGAAGGATGCGGCCTGAAGAGATCTCTGGTACGAAATTCCTTCTCGGCGGGGAAGAGCGTGAAGACAGGCTGAAAGCTTTCTGATTCTTCGCTGCGAATAAGAACAAGCTCATAGAAATCGTCATGCAGATGGCGCATCTCGGATTTCAGTGCAGGATGGAAGCACATGTACTTCCAATCATCGACATTGTCATACCCGTGCGTCCCATGGACCAACGGCATCATCCCGGCCTCGGACGAGCCAAGAATCGTCCATACTGGCAGTCTTTTTGCGACTGCGTCCCCAGAGGCGGTCGGCACGCTACCGCCGGCGTAGAATATGTACTTAAGATGCGTGGCAGCAACATCTAAGAGGTCACTGCGCTTTCCTAATTCGTCTACCACCACAGGCGACACGCAAGCCCAGTCAACATCAGTGTGGCTGATGACCTCCACCAAGACTTCAGTCGTTGGAGGTGGTCCTGGTCGCAGATATACCGTGGTATACCCATGAAAGAGTGCCAAGATCAGGCCTAGACCTACACCAGCTAACTGTGCGCTGTGAATATCATGTTATCAGAAGAGAGCGATCATACTGACATGAAATGGCGGAAGGGTAAGCAGTAGTGTACCCGAAGTGATGTATTCGCTGAAGTCTACAGTACCATCAACAGTCGGAATGGTAGAGGAGCCGAAGCACCTGGAAACCCAGCCGTTGGTGTAGATCAAGGGCTTAGGCGTACCTGACTATATGAGCAAAACCTCAGTGAAAGGCCACTTGAAGAGCTTACCAGTAGAGCCAGAAGTATGCAAGATGAAGATAGGGTCGTTTTCCACATCAGCGAAAAGCTTTGGTGGGGTTACGCCGTCTGTCAATGCGGCTCCAAGCAGCTGTTCAAGAGGTGGAATCACAACAGTCTGCACATCTGATTGTTTCAGTATCGCTGGAACACACGGTACCAACGGCTCTGTGACTGCTAGCTTTGTGCATTGGAGTTCGTCCAGGAGCGCGACATGATCTGCCACGCTATTCCTTGGCGAGGGAAGGAAGACCTGTCACACACTCGGTCAGGAACGTGATCTGTCTGTTCAGCGACATATACATACTTTGTATCCAACTTTCACTCCGGCTAGCATGACAATGAAATATCGTAAGTCTGTCGGGGCGATGTAGGCTAGAGTATCAAAATTCTTACTCTGACCATACGCATTCGAAAGAAGACTGGCCGTATAGTTGACTGCATTGTGCAACTCATAGTTGGTCACATCCTTGAACCCATCTGAGTATGCGTGTCCGATAGGGATACGTGCGTAGATCCCGTGCGGGTGTTGTCTTGCTCGCTGGTCGACAAGCTCTGACAGCGTAATGCGAGTAGCTCCGGAAACTCTCATTATGAGAGAGTGTGCGGATATAGGGATATGAGGAGAAGTTATCAGTGAAGCTAGCATATTAAGTTGCCGGTTCAATCGCATTTTATACCCAACGATATCCTCCTCCACCTCACCACTGGAAGGGGTTGTCCGGTGTCGCCATGATTGACTTCGAGCTCTCATTGGCTGAGTTCTGTCAGAATGTACGCTAGCCTGCAGTCTCACAGCGAAGGCGTCAATGTGGCACACCGGTCATGCACATAGTACCCCGTCTGGTCAGCCCTAAGAAGCCTTCCGGCATAAGTACGTCGAATGGACCTTCGTATTACCTAGATAGCGCTAATCTCCTGAAATTTAATAATCGGCATCAGTTCAGCCGGCCTTAAGTGGTCCTGCAGCTTGCCAAGGGGCCATACGAAGCTGACAAGGCGCAGTATGCGCGACGCCTGAAAAACGCGCGATGGATGCGCCTCCTGGATTGTCTCCACGACGCCAACCTCCTTCCGCATACGGACTTTCAATGAGATGATAATCTCCTAATTTTGACTTGTCCACGTTTATTAATCAGACTTCACAAACAGCATGCGGTCGAAGCAAGCAGATCAAGACTACCCGGGTTTGAGGTTCGTCAACATGTTTAACTGCGGCTGAATGGCACGGCACTGATACTGATATTACAAGAATTGTACCAGGAAAGCTCCGGCACCCTAGTCTGATTTCCGGACGATTGGTGTGCTATGTTATTCGCGACGCGGTCAAGGTAGATCATTGTGTGGGCAGCCTCCCTATTGGTCAGTCAGCCTGCCAGCGCAGAGCGCATCTTCCAGTACTGCCCTGTATTTGCCGCCTGCCACAAACGCCTTGTATAACAACAACTGCATAAGCCCACTTCCCATATAACTGCCTTTGGATACCGATTCAGATTTTCCTCATTGATTCCGCTTGAAATGCCGGATTATACAGTCAATCCTTGCACCGGGGCAGACATGCCTCGCGTCTTCGAAATCGTCTCTCTAGCATTTGGTCACGACCACGAATACATGGACGCAATCTTTCCGTCTCATGACACACCCGAGGGCCGCAGTATTGGGGCCGAACGCATGTTGCAGATGTTTCACGGCGACTCATACGGGCACTTCGTAAAGGTTGTTGAAGCGGATACTCGCACCATAGTTGGGGCTGCGAAATGGAACATCTACGAGAAAGGCATCATTCCTCCTCAGCCTGAGTTAAATGGAGATTATTGGCAGAGCGAGGATGACAAGGAGTTCGCTCAAGCGCTGTTTCATGAGTTCTTTGCGCCAAGGCAGAAAGTTATTGAACGGACAAACGGCAATCTCGTTGGTACATCCAGGCTTTCATTGCGAAGTTGAGATCAAAGACTGAGAGGGGCAGCACTCGAGATGTTGATGGTCGATCCCGCATATCAGTGTAAGGGTGTCGGCAGATCATTGGTCCAGTGGGGTTTGAACCACGCTAAGGAGTTGGGTGTAGAGGTATATCTTCGATCTTATTAGAAAACAGAAGGCCAAGCTGATATGACTAGGCCGTTGTCGAAGCATCGGAGTGTGGACGTCGGTTGTATGCATCTGAAGGTTTCGACGGCCCTCACTATGTTGTACCCGTACCGATCAAGTTTGCTGGGAGACGCAAACAAACTTACTACTTCATGAGGCGGCCAGCTCAGCTTCAATCCAACTCTCACGAGTCAGATGACTAGGTATAGAAGGTATTTCATCGTAGGGTGACCTTATCTCCTCTGCTGTTACGATTTAGCAAATCTAAGTCCTACTCTCCTGCTTATCACCTCCACCTGCACACAACATAGAAGCCTTACTTGGCTTGAACGTAGGGATGTATGTTTAGAGTAGAGATCTTTCATCAGTGATAGGTATTCTACAACAGCTGTCGACAGCAAAAACCGATTTTAATGAAAGTAGAGAACTGCCGCCAAGCCCATAAAGTAAGCCACCCAATTATGTCATATCTTTATGGGAAACTTCAAGGAAGAAGGGTATCCATGAGATCCACGATCCTCTTGCCCTTACGGGAGTAACCCTCAAGGTACTCCTCACCAAAGTCTCCTTGGAAATTGTTGTATGTCGTCTCTGGCTTCATTGAGCAAAGACGCACTGTAGTGTCGATTAGGAAGTCCTTCATCCCGTCCCTCGGAAACTCTGCAGCAATAGTATCCCACTCATCCTGAGTCACAGTGATGAGCTCACCCTAGTGATCCATCAGCACACTGCGGTATAAAAGAAAACCGGCGTCGGAGGAAGTCTGCTCACCCAAGATTGCTTTGCGATTTCCGGGCCGACCAGCTCGCAGAAGGTCCCTCCTGATACGAGAGCCACTTCGATCTCTTTGAAAGCTGCAATGTCAGGGGAAGTATGCAAGGCGACAGAGTCCCACAGGAGCTGCTCGCGATGCTTGTCCCAATTTGCACCCTGCTTTCGTACCAACTCTCGGGCGACATTTGCACCATCAACCTCGAAGCGCTTGTCGCTGGAGACATACTCGGTGTCGAAAGCCCTATCGTAAGTAAGCATACGACGCATTGCTCTGAGATGTTTCCATGTTCCAAAAATCAAGAACATACCAGCCCATGTCGTGAAGAATAGCACCCACGGCGAAAGCTTCCTCGTCAATGGCTGCTCGCTGCTCAGACGGCATCTTGTTGATGATGGTCTGTCCGTTCAACCATGCTCGCATGACATGATTGTATGGTCGATCAGGAAGAGCATCGCGGGCAAGAGAGATTGAGGCATTAATGAGAGGAGTGTCCGGGACTGTAACACCCGCAATGATGCGGGTGGCAAGTGTAGCAATTGCAACCATTTGAGCGAGAACCTTCGACGTTTGTTCTTGATGTTGTAGGCTCGAGTGATAATTAGATGGCGATGGAGGTCCTGAATATATATAAGTTTCTCTTTGCGTAACTCCAGCGCCTCTTCCGCAAAGTCTTAATTAATGCATGCTAGCTATAGCTCACAATCTGCTCTTATTACCTCTTCCGAGTCAACCTTAATTCTGACTTGTACTTGGCGTTCTTGCAGTCGGCTTCCGTCAATTACCGATGCCGCTTAAATTGCTCGCGGCTGGCATGAACTTACGTCTATGACTGGCGAGATTATCCTGAGTATCACTTCATAGATAATGCTAAACCGTTTCAGGATATACTATCGGAGTTCATGCCCTTCATTACCTCTAGTCTACTCACTTTGAGTTCCTATGGGCTCTCAAATTCTATTTCAACGGACCGGCTACGGTAACTAGTTTGACATCCGATCCGTAAACGTCAGTGCTACATGTCGACCGCTTTTTGTATTGAGAATATTTTGAAGCGGCACGGGATTAGTATTGTTAGGCAACAGCGTGATGAGCCAAATTTAGAGTGGTGCGAAACTAGATCTAATGGGTGACAGTGTATCGAGTAGGGTCCCGCCATAGAGGGAGGCTTTTTGGCGTCCTCTTATCCGTCTGACGGATGGCCCGGCAACAACGCTCGTAATGGCAGAAAAGTATCTGGCATGGGAAATGTTGTTTTAGTGAATTTTAACTTTTTGAAGGCCTATGAAAAGGCCATAGATTTGAAAGTCGTAAACGAGCAAGGGCCGAATGGTGAAGGTCAGACCAGTCAATTTCATTCAGAGATTGACCATACGAACATTTCAACAAGGACCCTATTCGGTGAATCTTGCTAGAATGACTCTCTTGACTTCTGACAGCAAACGGTTCGAGAACGCGCTTTTAGACAATCCTATTGATATTATGAAGCCTCCCTCTACATCTCGCGGGTACTGCACTCGTATGATTGTTATTGCAACAGAACACCTGCCCGGCCATTCGTAGGTCGTGTTCAGAGCTCTCGTGTCTTAGACGCTATATGTCTGACCATGTCAATGATTTGACTAGTTGTCCCTTAGCAATCCGCGTGACGCCGTCTCTATGTACTTGAACCAATTGCAGTCGAGCCACTCTTGCCTTCCTAGGTTCTCGAACAGACTCAAGACTTCCGCGGTAGGTCTCTAGTCACCCACCTGCCACTGCACCACAGACGAACATTGATCATTGTGAGGCTTATTTCTGCTACTACCACGCCCAGCGATGATCTTGACACCCGTTTCGTAGCGGGGATAGACCATAACACCCCCTTCGTCACCTGAGTTTCTCGGCAGATCATACCCCTTGGTCTTCATGTCATGTAATGGCGTCCACCACAGGTGTGTGAAGATTTCGGCATTATCAAGGCAAGGCATATTACCGCAAGTCACAGACCTCGCGAACGGGGCAAGCAGAGGCTCAATTCGCTCCCTGCAGGGCTGGATGCGGAACATGTCTAAACGGTAACTTTCATCGCAAGCCTCACCAAGATTATCGTTCAACTCTTCATGAATAGCTGTGTCTTTATCAGTGTCCGTTTCGCCGGGATAATAGTCTGGGTTTGAAACCTTATACCCTCCTTGTTCCGAGTCGTGCGGATCCTCGCCTCCTGGTCCAAAAAAATACCATCGTCCGTCAGGGCGTAGGGGGTGGAATTCGAGCCGAAAACGCCGCATCTGTGACCACTGCTGATTCAATAATACATCGGAACAGGGAAACAGGTCTGCAGTAACCATAGCACGTATGTTAAAAAATGATAGCTGCGCACCAAGCTTGCAAAGACCTAATAAAACCAGATCTATTCCCGCAGGGTGGATCAGGTTTGGCCGAGCAATAGATTGATCATGTCTAGGAACATCAGAGGAAGGTCAGAAATGCAGTGTAGCCTTTGACAGACTAGTGGGGATCCTTCTTCCGCATAAGTGCTTCTCCTAGTCCACAATTGCGGCGCCAAACTCGTGGCAGGCGTCTCGCAGTGGGCCCTTATACGGCCAGGTGATGTGCTCGCGTATCACCCTACTTATCCTGCTAGATAGCATGGGCCGTTCCCACAACCACGGGGCATACCATTCTCGAACATTTGGCAGGTAGACGAGGCACTGCAGCAGCACCAGAGAAGACAGAGGGCGCAAATCTGCCGCAGTCTCAATACCAGAGTCGCACAATGACGCAATAGTCATTTCGCTCACAAAGAGAAGATCTGGCAGCGCCTCAGGGTCTTGCAGATAGAGGCGGCGCGAATAATACCTGCGGTAATCGCAATCTGGCTTCCTAGGGTCAAATTTCTGCGGCTCAATCTAGATCTCGATGCCCATGCGGGCTGGTGGATGTTCAGTCTCGCTATAGGCAGTAGCCAGTTGCTTGTACAGGGCATGGATGCGTAGCAATACTTAGACGCTAACGGCGGTTGTTTCCTTGGTCGATTCATGGCACGGCAGTTGCTTTTCTGCATCTTTGTCAACCAGAAGAAGCGGCAGTGGGAGCCAGTATTGGAAGGATTCAAATTGCTCGCTAAGCGCGGCTTTAGCTTCTTTGAAAAGCTCGCTCTCGAAATTGGGATCGCTTTTACGAAGGGACATCCTCGGCATCTTGTTCGAAGCCGGGCTTGGATGGGGAGATTGACAAGGCGAAGGTATAGGTCTGAAGGACGTGGTGCGGCAAATGGAAAGACTCGAGTAGCAATGGCTCTCATTGACTCCAAAACCTAACCTACGTGAAGAGACACGCAGAAAGGCACTGGAGTGAAAGTGAAATTCAAGGATCGTGATCAGAAAATGGTGCACGACGTGCAGCAACTCTAAGTCGGACCACAGCTTCAAGATATATTATTATTGCTGCATTCGACAGTCGACTTGAACTCTAAGGACGAGTGTTTGTTAATAGCATGAAGGAGGTGGGATAGAGAAGTAGATACGATGATCCCGAAACGCCACAGAGTAGCATCCACGATGGGGGATATACACTAGTTCCAATTAGGACGATCATCATCGTGACACGTCATGAGATCTTTCACTTAGCAAGACGTAAGGGGATCCGACCGAGGATTTGAATCCTGTTAATTAGTGCTCAGGAACGAGTACCATGAGCTCAAGATATACTTTGTGCCATGCATGGATTTATTAGAGCAGCTTTGCTAGCGTACATATTACTAATGAAAAACTATCGGTTCGATCTTCTTGTCCGTTCTCTGGTATTCAGCTGATCATAGTAGCATGTGCATGTAGAACTCCTCCGCAAGTTGAGCCGACGATCCGAATCAATTCATTCTTACGCGATTCAGGTTTGCTTATTGGTGAACATTCACCGCATTCAGACTGCTGACACCAGGACCGTTCGTCGAATTCCGGTCGCCCTGCTTCTCTGATGACTGGAAATCGGAAACATTAGTTGACCAAGCGTCTCTGAATTCTGACAGAGATTGTACCTTGTTCTGGATGACCTGGCCATTCTCCAAAATCTTCTGCACGACGTCTTCAATCTTGTGCGTGCCGAACTCGCTCTCCAGCTGCGCATTTGAAGCATGATCCAAAAGGCCCTGTGCTCCATGCCTATCAAGATAAATTATAAAGACAGATACTCGTCGTGACCCAGGAAGGGAGCTTACTTATGTGAGACAAACACGAAGAACGCGTCAAGTACGTCTACGAGTGGGATTGTCCGATCGTTCTTCCAGTTTCGCATTGCCTCAGCGCTCGTAATGTAGATAACGTAGTCATCCCCAGTTATTGGGCCCTTGTAATGCATCTTGACCTCTTGAGTACTGCCGCGCGTCATGTTTGCTGGATTTGTTTGAGTTGTGAGGTGTGCGTTTGGGATGGGTTTTGACCGAAAGTTGGTGTCGTGTTATTCTGCGTATTTTGTTGAGGCCAAAACAATTCCTTGGTGTTCTTTTGTGCTTAATTCGCGATAATTTAGTCGTCATGGCGGGGTTTCGGTGCAAATATGATGTGCTTGCAACATCACAGCGTACGGCTTTTCCAACGCTGGAAGTAACAACGGACCTGTTATGATCGTCCGGAGCACACTTAACTATTAAATGTTGGGGGTTAGGATGATAATAATGACGTGAAACGACACTCTGCCTTGTCTTCATACGAAAATGCATATTCTGTGTACAGCCACAATGGTTCAAACGTCTTCACGCTAAAGCCCGTCCAATTACACCGTAATTCTGGGAATAGAGAGTTACATAGAAGCTGTTTGCATGAACAATATAGCTGCTGCGTCTGTTTCTTTACACTGCGAAAGCCGTCTGCATGTTTCTCAGGCTTCCTATGAATTTTCCCTGTACTGCTTCGTACAGCGACAGGATCAGAGCGACCATACAATCATGTAGACCCTAGAAATCTTCGATATCTGTGATGTTTATGGTTTTGACCAAGCAAAGGTCATAGAGACACATGGGTTAGCACCGCGAAAATGACGTCATTCGGAGACAGTATGTCGGATGTGGCACTATTATGGCAGACCCCTCGGTGCACTCTCAGATTGACGAAGGGATGATTGCATACCACGGCCGACCAGGCACTGGCATCATGCTACATTATATAGCCTGCTCTCCTTGGACATGCGACACGCTGTGCTTCATAGCCAGAACAGGCGCGTACGTCAAGTCCGACCTGCCAAAGAGACATTGTTGAGACGAACTCTCTTTTCAAAAACTGCCAAAAAGCACTGCTTCCATCCATGATGAGGGTTAGGGTTAGGGTTAGGGTTAGGGTTAGGGTTAGGGTTAGGGTTAGGGTTAGGGTTAGGGTTAGGGTTAGGGTTAGGGTTAGGGTTAGG
>SWKU01000028.1:0-374809 GCA_011058905.1 Curvularia kusanoi
TCACCCACCTAACTACTAATCCGCCGGTACGTTGCTTAAATAGGGCTGAGCGAACGGGAAGCCTTGTTTTCAACGTCCTATGGTCGTATGTGGAAGATGAAGGTATGGTTCTGATTATATAATGCAAATGGTATTCTATATCTGTAACGTCTAGGGCTTTCTATCCGCCATCGCCAAATTCTCTGCTACATGTACTGTTTTGGACTTCTGAGTACAATAATTTAACACTTAGCTATCTGCAGTTACTGCTAATTATAGTGCATGTCGCGCTACTTCTAATACTAGTTGAGAGCATGCATACGATTTTTCCAGAAGAAGGAAGCGAAGTACTATAACGATAGCGGCTAAGAGTCACGGTCAAATTACTACCTGGATGATCTGGCAATGAAAACTAACTTTAAGTGATAGCAATACTCTCTTTCGTTAAAGCATAACATGAGTTACAATTATCATTACCTACTATGCAATCCAATACTAGCTTACAGATTTCTTACTTAATCGTCAAAACAAGGCATCAATCTCGCAGACCTGCTTGCGGTCTGATCTAAACTTCAGCAACGACTCTTCTAGTCCTGAAGAGCCGATCGAAGGCTTTTCTAAGTGCCATTAAAGGTCCGCTCTTCGTCGGCCTTGGATTCGATCCGTCAGGCACAGATGATAGACCAGTGCTCTGGTGGCGCATTCCATCCTGCCAATCCCACACGTCGTTGTTTGGTAGGGCGTCAAAATTGAGATCCCCATTGATGATGTTGCCAACAGACTGGTCGATGTTCGGTATATCTTGAGGAGTTTGATACCCATTCGATGGAAGAAAGGGGGGGTTTGCAAGAGTGTCTTGGTAGTATCCATCGGCCTCACCAGGTGCTGGAAGATATGGTCGTGCATTTGGCAGTGAACAGAAGGATGCATTGGCGGGATAAGTAGCCAAATATCCAGTCGAAGTAGCATCGAGGTTTCGATACGATGCGTGCAAATCTGGGTGCGATGCGTAGAAATTCGGCTTGTTGTAAGGCTGGAAATTCGAGTCGCCAATCATGATGCGGTTCCCAAGGACGGAGTTGCTGTCGAGACATCGCGCAGCATGAGCGATTTCTCGGCGTTCGGTTTCCAATTTTCGTTTCGCAATGTATTCTTCGTGGAGATCGTTGTCTTCGCATACGTAGGGGTCGCACTACGATTAGTTAGTGGCTGTGATAATAGGAGTTGTAGGGCGGACCTTTGTGCGTTGTTGCTTGTGCATCGAACAGACGTGGCCTCTGACGTCGGCGATTTGCTTCCGCTCGATTGCATTGAACTTCCGCCGTGTATTATTGCGTCGACGAAGTTTGCGGCCGTGTGCAGACGGCGCCTTCGACGAGGATGTTGAGCCTTGTCGTGTCAGTGTACGCACTGAACCTTCTGACGATGCAGTGTCTGTTCTTTCCACCAACGTGCCATAAAGAGAGGTCGTTGTTGCTTTGCGATGATGGTATGCAACGATGGCTCTCCTTATCCGTGACTCTTGGTCTTTCTCCTCGGGGAAGTGGTAGTGCAGTGCATCTCGCAAATCCGTCGTGCCTCCCTTAGGCGTGAACTCGAGATCTCCGACATCGTTGCGGTTGAGGAAGTATTCAAGCTTGTCTACCTCGGTATCGGAGTAACCGAGGAATTGAAGGATGGCTTTCTGTATCCACGACTTGTAGTCGTGCTGGGATGGGAATCTGAAGTACAACGCGTCTCGCAACTCCTTTGAATGCTCGGGTGGATTGAACTCCAAATGTCCATTGGCGTTCCGTGTGATGCGATAGCAGAAGTCACCAGGTTCTTCGCTGTGAGTACTCATGGCTTGCTATATAGGTATCGAAAGTGACTAGACTGAGAGGTTCGAAGGACCGTGGGAGATAGGAGGTCGTGTACAATGCGCGAAGTAACAGACACTTTGTTGTAGCTGCAAGCGCATCGCAATGCATGAGTTGTCAAGGGATCCGTTGACATGGTCTGCAGTCAATAGGGGTCGGTGGCTAGGTGCAGCGTCGGTGATAAGCAGATGCGATTTCAAGCACAAAGGTGTGTTGCGGCCAAAATATTTCACGTCACGCGCGCAAAATCCTCCTGCACAACAAAGTGGCAGACTCTCGGTGCTGTTCCACACCTTACTCCAAAAAGCCGTGTTTCTAAGCGCTAATGAGTATGAGTGGGCCAGTATGGCTTTCAACAACGTCGTTTGTCTTCGCAATTAGGAAGTTGCCAAGCTCTCACCTAACCGGTGAAGAATCGCATTCCGCGGAGCTCCAAACATTGTCAGAACGCATATTAAGTCCGCCTTACCACCACACGATGAGATGCGACGATTTCGAGATGGTGCTTCTTGTGTTGTCTGCGCAGCCTTTGCGAACGTGTTAGCTTTCTGAAGTGATAATATTCATGTATCTCAACAGCATATGTACGTTGGAGAATTGAAGAAGTGGTACGGTACATGGAGGTGGTTGCGATGATGCTCTGTGTCGCAAGGCTAGAATTTCATCTCCGTGCTGCAGGTGCAGTTTTCTCAGCCCTGCTGTACCTCATCGATTCGGTACCGGTGTGAAAGGGGCACCTCGGTGTGTCCGTTTTAATTCTGCGAGGATCTGACTGTGCGCATGTATAAGGAGTAGATGGTTGCAGCAGTTCAGCGTCCGCATCTCATTCACATACATTCATTCTCTATTCGCTTTTCAATCGTTCAATTTCAGCAATCCACACTCTTTTACCAGCAGTCCTATACAAGCCGGTTGCGCAACTACATTCTATCTTCTACGAAAACACAATTCAGGCAACATGCATTGGAGACCGTCCGCGGAGACATGCTTGGCCAATGATTCAGAATTCTCTTGCACCTTGCCTGATCACTTTGAAGGCGACGGTGATATTGCTGGGCCTGGCGTACGTGCACCTACATTCAGACTGTTCATTACAGAGCGCTAACGAAATATCTCCAGGTCTTCTGGGCCTTTGTAGTTGCAGCCTTTCTACCAATCATCCCAGCTGGGCTCGGGATGGTGTGGGAAGGCCTCGAATACAGAAGGCAACTCAAGTGAGTCTGTGCAGCCGTAGCATTTGCTTTTGCTGACCCGAATCAAGTCGGCAATATTTTCCAAGTTTGAGGAACTACTTCGATGCCTTCCTGATAAGCGTCGGCGACACACAGATTGTGACTTCGCTCGCGTTGTTGATCACTGCCGATTTCTTCATGGGCTGCAACATTTCCGCCTATCACTACAACCTGGCTTGCAAGCTCGTTCTCATATCCAGTGCTTCTCATATCGCATCCATTGCATTCGTGCATCGATATTTTAAAAGGAGCTTGATTCTCGGGGCCATTCGCTGCTCTCTAATCCTAGGGACACACGCAATCGGGTGGGATCTCATTGCCCGCCGGGCTATGTCACCTATCTTCCCCAATGCTGGACCCAGTAACAGCCTTCTCAACAACACCGGTCAGAATGGAACTAGTCTGGTGCTGCCGGCTGCCTGTTTTTTCAATCATCCAGGGGTGTCGGCCGTCAAATCATATGACAATTTCACAGCCTCGCCCCACTGGATATTGAATGTCACGGCAACTCCTGCAACGAACTCTTCTATCGGCTCGAATGGTACAGCAACGCTGAATTTCGAGAATTTTAGCAACAACGATGATCTAAGCAATGATGATCTTGGGGCTTACGTCGCCATTGCTATCGCAATATTTCTCACATTGTTGGCAAGCTGCATACTCAACGTCTATGAGAGATCAGACAAGCCTCAACGCAGGCACTGGACTGCCTGTTGCTTTCGGTGTTCATCGTTCATCATCGTTTATGTTGTCATGTTCTACGAATTCACCAAGTTTCGAGCCTTGCAGGGTTGGATGATCGAATCTGGTTTATTCGGCGAAGACGATGGGGAGACAACATTTGGATCATTCGGGCAAGTCATGCCAGTGATCTTGCTAGCCTTGCCTCTTTTGGCAGGTTGTGAAGAGATATTTGGTAAGTTCAATCCTCGAATGTTTCTGCTCAGCTAACTGACAATTTTCTTACTTCCCAGCTGAGAGCAAGACCTCCAAAGCCAGTACTGACGATGAGAAATTCTGAACGGATGAGCACGATAAGAATGGGACGACAAGGTATCTAATATCTGGAAATCTAGTTGAGCTCATATCATACTGATGAATATGACTGGTGTCGGTAAAGAGCGATGATGGAGTGGCGCACATGCAGGCCAGGCGGCAAGGGCCTTTGTTGGAATTCAGAGACACACTATGTACTGTATCTTTTCGTATTTGCTGGTAGAAGCAAGTTGAAGCAGATAATCGCGCCTAATAAAATGCTTGAACAAGATGATTTGAGTCGTATGCTGCTTTGCTTGGCTATACTTTTACAAAACGAAGTGAGTAAACACATGTAAGTAAAACCGGAGATTTGTGCGTCGTCTTTCTGTGGAATCGGTGAGGCAAGGGTATCTTCAAGCGTTGTCAATGGATCAGTCGTACGTCCCGCATGCTGTACTGCCATCGAAAGCGACAAGAGCGAAAGCCTTGGAATCCCGTTATGCTTGGTAAGTCAGCTCATGACTCTGCAACAATAGCGATTGCTAGACGTTAAACTGCATGTTCAGACAAAGCCTGTGCTAAGCACCGTCCACCCCATCCCATCACATCTCAAAGCAAGCATCACGTATCAGAAACCAATCGATGAACAGCGCAGCATCTATTCGCCCTGGACCAATCCGGTCCACTCAAGGCTCAAGCTACAAAAAGTTATCATAAGAGATTATACACAAAGAAGCGAAGACCATCGTCATCATCACGATGCCTCTCAAAAACACCCATCTCATCTCGAAGAGAAAAACACCCTCTTATGCATCCACATCCACATTTTCTCATCTAGAAAAGCGCGCGAGCGTGACGGCGAGCCTTGCTGGAAGAACCAGCGGCCTCCTCGAGCCAGGCAACGAAAGTCTCGAGAGTGAAAGTCTTGGGGAGCGAAGCACCAGAGGAAGGAGCAGGAGTAGCGCTGGCAACAGGCGACGCCTCAGCAGCAACGGAAGTGGCGGCGGGAGCAGTGGCGGAAGCAGCAGCGGAGGACGCAGCAGGAGCAGAAGTGGCAGTGGGCTTGGGGGTGGAGCCGGAGCCGGAGCCGGAGGCGCCAGTCCACAGAGCAGGGCCGGGGATGTTGTACTTGATGGTGGCGGCGTAGGGGTTGAAGATGATGCCGTCCTCATCAGCCTTGTACAGGCTGGTACCGACAACACCCTCGGGCTTCGCGGTTCCGGAGCCAGTGACCTCGATGTTAAGGCACTGGGGGTAGGCCTGGGCGCCGTTGGCGGACGAGGCGCCGTGCAGCGCGATGATCTCGTGGCGGAAGACGTACTTGCCGGCGGCGAGGGACTCGGGAACGGTGACGGGCCATGTGTTGTTCTGGCCGATCATCTTGACGGCGGCCCACTCGCCGTTCTCATAGCCTGCGGCATCGATCTTGGTCCACTTGAGCGAGGTCTTGTCGACGGAGGTCACGTCGCCCTCGTAGGGAGCAACGTAGGTGATGACGGGGCCGACGTGGGACTCGGGCCAGGTGTTCCAGTGGAACTCGACGGTGCCGCCGGCTGCGACCTTGGCCATGGAGTCGGAGGAGCCCTTGGGGGAACCGGCCTTGTGGCAGATGATGTCGGCCTCGCCGAAGGAGTTGGGCTCAACGAAGCCGTTGTCCAGGTTCTCGGCGTACCAGCCCATGTGGTCGGGGGCGCTGGCCTGGTTGTAGTAGTAGTCGAGGAGGAAACCCTGCTCGAACTTGCCGTCGATGGTAACGCCGTTGACGGAGCCGTGGGCAAGAGCGCCAGCGGCAAAGGCGGCGACGGT
This sequence comes from Curvularia kusanoi, assembly GCA_011058905.1. Lineage (NCBI taxonomy): Eukaryota > Fungi > Ascomycota > Dothideomycetes > Pleosporales > Pleosporaceae > Curvularia > Curvularia kusanoi. The sequence goes on from SWKU01000028.1 coordinate 5,855, forward strand.
AGCGATCTTGGAAAGCATGGTAGTGGTTTTGGAGAGGGTTGGGAGAGGTGGTGAGAGTGTTGAAGACTGTCGTTACAAACGATGGTAAGTTCTGAAAAGAATGTGGAGCCGGCTAGCGGACTGAGAACGAGAGAATGAATGAAGGTAGGTGGGAAGAGAAGGTACTGAACAGTAGCGATGGAGTCTGGTATTCGAGCATTCCTCTCACCTTATATTGCAGCCTCTGAGCCATCCAAGATGAAAGCCCAGCACGCACTGATTCATGCCGCGCGCACAACACACCGGCTACCCACCCCATCATCCCTGAGGCTCCATCCGGCAACACCGTTTTGAGGTCTACAAGCGACATTGAGGGGACCCAAGAGCGCCCCGTGTCTGCACGCCGGGCGTCAAAACGAAACCTCGGGACTTGTTCGCATGGCATGACATCAAGTACTCAGATCAGTACACCGACTACGCTGTGTTCCTGGCCAAAAGATCGAAAGTGGCAGGCATGGTGTGGTTTCTCGTGCTCGGAAAGCGGGTCTAGCGAGCGTGTGAAACCGCATCCCAAAGCTCCTAGGTAATCTTGCCTGGCGGGAACTGACGCCCGCCAAGAAAATGGTTGTTTCTGTGAAATGCTGTGCCAAGAGCGCCGCATGAAGTGGGGCGACCTGCCAAACGCCTCGTTTCTCGATCGTGCTGGGCGCGTTGACGTGAGGTGACAGGCAGACAAGGTGTTTGTTCATGCATGGATGGCACTTCATGCATCTTTGTTCACCGCAAAGCGATCGAAACATTCGCAGCAAACATGAAAAGCAGAGAGAACCGGAGACCACATTTCATCTCCGCCAACGCATCCCCTATTACCTACCACCGCCTCACAGCCCGCTCAGTCGTCGACCAAGCTCCCCACCACGACCCAGACCGCGAAGTGCCAGCACAACGGTCGGGCCGCGCACGTATGTGCAAGTAAGCTCGCTAGACCCGGCGGGGCCGGCGCCAGGAACAGGCAGCGCGACGCCGAAGTTCCTCCAGGGGTCATTGAAGTTTCGAACATGAAACGACTGATTTTCCTCCAATAGTGCGCGGAACAACACCCTCGATCGAGTCTGGCTTGCATCTTCCAATACTCGAGAACGCTCGAGAAACGGGTATCACGGGCGCAGAAGGACGTGCGTCCGGAGCGCGGCTGCGAGCGAATGAAGGAATCATGGTTGATGACGTGCGCGAGATGTTGGTTCAATACTCTGACTCCATAATAAGTTGATGAGCGAATCTCCCGCGGGCGGTGCTTTGATTAGGTACGGCATTCTGGTCCGGAGAGTGGAGGCTGTGTACCAGAGTGTGAAGTGGAGATGGGGAGGAGTGGAAGCGACGTTCGTTCAGGAGCTGTCCAATCAGCAACGACTACGCATGGTCAGATAATCTATGGCGATGTGGCTGAGCATGAACGCCGACTAAACAACGTCGTTCTCCTTCCCTCTTCCGTGTTCCTTTCCTCCAATGTCAATGTTTCCGACGCCGTTGCTCTCTTTCCACAGAGAATGCAATGACTCTCTACAGCATATTCGACGTTTGTCATGTCCCATGAAGTATCAAGACAGGTCATCCTGCAGTCCACAGCCTCCACAACAGTACAACACGCAGCCATCATCTTGCATCCGCATGACTTCCATCCAGACCAACTGCCACGCATTCCCATCCACTGCCCCCTCCACCTATCCAAACGAGCCCTAACAACCTCCAACACCGCCCGCAACTTCACACGACAGACTATCCAGCACCACCACACCTCACATAGACACGCAAAAACAAACACACCGAACTTCACAACACCCCATCTTGAATTAACAAATGCCTAATTACATCCCCCGCCCCAATCCACCTTTCTCTCTGCTCCTCAAATCCGATCCCAAACCCCCAGCCCCTCCTCCCTCATCCTCCGATACCACTCCTGCACATACGGCAGCCCCGTATGCGGGCCATATGGATCCCTCTCCCACTGGGGCGTCGGCGCATCAAGCCCCGTTTCCAGCTTTGCACGTGCGATCAGCTCGCTCATGCTGCCGCCGCGGTCGTAGCCGACATCAGAACCACCCTCACTATCATTCGCACTACCGTTGAGCAGCTTCTTCTTCTCGCTAGCATTCTTCTCGCTCATCTCCTTGCGCAGAGTCAAGGTGGCCGGTTCGTCGACGGTAAAGTCCGGGTTGACAACGACGCCGTAGTTGGTGCGTGCGCCGGTGAAGGTAACAAGGCGACGGTGTACTTCCTTTGCGACGATTTCAGCGGGCCGGGTTAGGGGGTCGCCGAGGCCGCCGCCGCCCCAGGTTATCCATTCGAGGACGTCGCCTATAGGCCGGTTATTAGATCTCATCGTTCTGCGGAAGGGGCGGGGGTAGGGGGAGGAGACTTACCGGGATAGACGTGGAGGTAGTCCATCTTGCTATGCACCAGCTGCATGTTCTCGTCCTGCTTGTCCGTGCCATAGCTGTTGTTGCGATAGATAATCTTCTTTGACCGCGACCCGGGCTTCCCCCCGTTCACGCCCCACGGCTTGACCAACCACCGGTCATCATGGATACTCACATCCCCCTCGCACAACCAGCGATACAGCGTCCTCTGCGCATTTCCACCTCTGTAGTACCCTGGCCCACCGGAATCCGCAAGTGCCTCGTTCGCCTCGATAATCACAGGGAAATACAATTCGATGTTCTCCGCCGGAATACTCTTAATCGCCGGGAACAAACAGTGACAGTCTGGTCCATCTCCAATCGGGCGCGCAGGGACACCGCCAAACCCGATTTGGTAGAGCAGGTAGAACTCGCCGGAGGGCTTGAAGCCCGAGTAGAACAAGTGTGGTGAATCGGAGAAGCCGGCGGCGCAGCGATAGGCCGGGTTACGTTGTCCGAAGAGCGCTTGCATCACGTCCATCACGCGGCCCAGAAGATGAGTACGACAAGACACGGCTGCAGGGCGTACAGGCCGCAGAATCGTGCCGGAGGGGATGCGGATGTCAAGGAGGGAGTGGAAGCCGTCGTTGACGGTGACGTGGGGGTCGTAGATGGCCAGCAGGTAGTAGCCGATGAAGATTTTGAACATGGTCTTGCTGAGGTAGAAGTTCATGGAGCTGTTGGACTGCGGAGACGTGCCGTCCCAGTCGAACACGAGCTTGGAGCCTTCTTTGTGCATGCTGCAGGATATGGCGTAGGGTCCGATACCCTGGCCATCATCGTCGATGAAGTCGGTGAAGCGCGATGTCTCGGCTCCGATTTTCGTGTCGATGATGGTTTTGATAGCTGTGTAGTTTTGAGCGAGGAGGTAGTCGGTGGCGGCTTCGTACACTTCCACGCCGTACCGTGTGCAGAGCTCGTTGACGCGCGAGGCCGCGGTGCGGCAGGAGGTGACGAGAGCGGTCAGGTCGGACTGGAACCAGCTGGGCATGCGGGAGTTGCGGAAGAGAACAGTGGCAAGGGCTTCGTTGTAGACGCCCTGTGAGTAAAGCTTGACGATAGGGATCTGCAGGCCATCTTCGTAGATGGTGCTTGCGTTGATGCTCATGGAGCCAGGGACCTTGCCCTGCACGTCGGTCAAATGGCCGAAGTTCGCAGCCCACCCAACAAGGCGGTGGTTGTGGTGGATGGGCAGTAGAACAATTACATCGTTGAGATGCGACACGGCGCCATCGATCTGGTACACATCGTTGGTGACGAAGACGTCGCCTTCCTCGATAGTACCGTTCCACCCGTCCAGAAACTGCTGAATGAAGCTGCCGAACTGACCCACAAGCATCTGCCCGCGCGTGTTGGTAATGACGTTGAATTCGTCTTGCTGCTCGCGGATGGCGGGACTCATGGCGCAACGTAGCATGAGTGTGTCCATCTCGCGGCGGATCGAGGCGAGGGCGGAGCCGACGAGAGTGGGCAGGAGTGGCTGCTCGTGAACAAGCTTCTCTGCAGACTCCTTGGTGTGTGTCTTCTGCTCTCTTGCTTTTCTTGTTTCGGGCCAGATCAGTATGTTCCCCATAGCGTCTATCTCGCCAAAGTGCCCAGGTAGAATCAACGTGTTCGAATCCATTTCCGTGACAACGGCTGGTCCAGGGATTTTGATGCCCGCCTTGGTTACCTTTGTTCGATCCCAGAACGTAGCTTCGACCTTTTCGCCCTCGTACACAATGGTCTTCCTAGCGATGATGGCATCTTCAGATGGCATCGATGTCTCGGCCTTCTCAATAGGTTTGATTGCGACTTCATCAGATGCGTCAACGACCCTGACACGGAGTCGCATGATCTCGAGCTCGACGTTTGTATGTGAGAAAGCGAATTGATGTTCGTGTGCCTCATTAAATCGAGCGCGCAGATGTTCGAGAAGGTGCGCAGTGTCTTTCGCGTCTTCCTCGCTGAAGTCCACTGTCAGTGTCATAGCCTGACCTTGATACCGCATGTCGGACTGGTAAACAATTCTCAATGCCGCTTGTTCGTCTGCGAGAGACTCCTTCATCGTCTGCACACAACTGTCTTTAAGATCACCCAGAGTCTTTGCAAGATCCTCGGGCTCAATCTCAGCAAAGACTTTGATGTACGTGCGACTAGTCTCATGGGACATCTTGGTGATAGCGTCACCCTGTGCGCACAGTACACCAGGACTCGGTGGGACGATGACTGGCCACGAGCCTAGCAGTTTCCCCAGCGAGTTTCCATGCATAGGGCCTGCTCCACCCAACGCGACAAGTGCGAAGTCCCGAGGATCGTAGCCTTGCTCGACCGAGACAAGCCGCAGAGCGCCGTGCATAGATTCATTGACAAGATCAATGATGCCTTCAGCTGCTGATATCGTATCCATGCCCATCTGCTTGGCGATCGACTCAACAGCAGCGGCTGACGCAGCGACATCGAGCTCGAACTTGCCACCAAGCAATTTTGAAGGCAGATAGCCGAGCGTCAGATTCGCATCTGTTACCGTCGCTTGGGTGCCTCCTTGGCCGTACGCTGCAGGTCCAGGCGTTGCACCGCTGGACTCAGGACCCACGCGGAAGTTCTTGGAGAACTCGTTGTAGATGGCTATCGATCCACCGCCAGCGCCTACGGTCTTGACATCGACAGATGGTGCTCGTACCGTCAGCGGTCCGACTTCAGTCTCGCGCCGGATAATGGCCTCGCTGCCAGAAAGCAACGCACAGTCCGTACTTGTGCCACCCATATCGAAGGTGATCAGGTTTTTATAAGGAGTATTGCGAGCCACCAGATGCGAAACGGCCTTGACACCGCCAGCCGGGCCGCTCATCAAGATATGCACAGGCGTCTCGCCTGCGAGGTCCACTGTCGTCAGATCGCCATCTGACTTGAGAATGCGGAGAGTATCGGTGTCTTTCGCCAGCTTCTTCTGGAGATTCTTCATATACTTCTTCACAACGGGCTTGACGATGGCGTTCGCGGCCGTTGTCACCGTCCTTTCGTATTCCTGGATCTCAGGCAGTACGTCGGTGGATGTGACGACCTCAACATCTGGACCGAACTCGTCAACAAGTATGCTGCGTATTTTCTCCTCGTGTATCCTGTTGCTGAACGAGTTCAATAGCGACACGGCGATGGATTGGGGCTGTTGGCGCTTCAGATCCTGCAGACTCTCTCTAAAGTCGGCCTCGTCTAGCTCGTGGAACACCTCTCCGTTGATCTGTATGCGCTCTTTGGCCTCGACGGTCCGCTCCAGAGGCACCAGAGGCTCGGGCTGGACGTAATTGATCCACGCGCCCAGGCCACCTGATATCTGACTTCGCCGCACCGTGAGAATGTCCTTATGCCCCTTAGTAACGATCAACCCAGCTCTTGCGCCTTTGCCCTCGAGCACCGCGTTGGTGCCTGTCGTCGTGCCATGGTGGATATATTCGAATTTACCGTTCCAACTGTACTTGTCCTGCAGAATGCGGCGCACCTGCTGTACACCATCCTGCACGCCAATGGACTGATCGGTCGTATTCGTAGGAACCTTTGCGCGTATCGCTTCACCGTCGGGGGTGATTACGCAGACATCAGTGAAGGTGCTGGGCGGCTGTCAGCGTGCATCCAAGGGATACAACAGTAGCAAACCCAGGGTGGTGGTACGACAGCGCCACACCCACGTCCACACCCACTTACCCTCCCACATCAACGCCTAACCTGTACCCAGGAGCCATACCATGGGAAGTCGATCACAGGTCTATGATACTGGCGGAGAGCGCAGCTCTTTGCGCCAGCAACGGCCCTGCGTCATGCTAGGTATATAATAAAGGGCCACAATTCTGAACCTGCTACGTCCGGCCGAGCCAGAACCGAATGGGTCCCTCTCCCAGTCCCAGTCCCAAGACTCGGTCTTGTCACCAAACATGATAGCGCGCACCCATGGTTCTACCCGCAATGCGCGAGCAGTAATTGGCTGTGCAACGACGCAGAACGACCGCCGATCTCACCCAACCCCATGTGCGGCGGCGCTCCCGCCAATGGAGGGGTCAAAGGATTTATCGGAGCATATCTCCAGCGCTCGGAGCTTCCGGACACAGTTACTTCGTGCTGAAGCGCCGACTGATTAATGAACATTAGAAGCTTGACCACCTCGCTCGCGATGCACACACGGCTTCATATCATGCACACAAGGATTCATCGATGCAAAAGGTAGCATCGCCGCTCGCTGATAGAGCTGAGCTGGACTGAGCTGAGCTGATAGAAGGAGGGGTCGATAGGTATCAATCGATAGCACCGATAACAGACCCCCTTCGCCACTGCGTAGCGAACGCGGACACTTTCTCGCGTGCGTGACGTGAGTGACATACCCGCGGGACGGATATGAGGTTTTCGATGCAAGGGCAAGCTGGGCGGAACATTTGCGGTGTGCTTCACAATGGGATTGTTGCAGTCCAGTGGGGTCCGGTGCTGCTTCACCTTCCTCCATTTCCCAGTGCAGCAAGTCTCTCGAACGATCCAGTAGAAACATCTGGTAAAGACAGCCGACATGGTCGCGGTCCAAAGCGATCATATTGCGGGTATTGCGGGTACCTGAGGGACAGATCTTTGATCACAATACTTCTGTACAAGGAAGTTCTTGAGTTGTCTTGGACAGTATAGACCTGTGGACTATACGACGTCATTCCAGCCATTCCTGTGACACATGTGCATATTGCTTTTTCCGAAGATCTGAAGATCAGCCCTGGCAAACACTCCAAAACAGAAGGAATTTTCGAATATGATATATTAACTTTCGCGCTGCGGCACCATGTTCCACAGTAAGTGGATGACAGCCCTGCCGCGATCATCTCCCCTCCCATTTTGCCCTTCCATCCATCCCACCGAGGTATCCATCCATCGCTCATCATCATCGCTCCGGCCCATCCCAAGCGCCGGAAAAGCCGTCATAACATAAGCAAAACTAATAGGAATAAAATGTGCGTGCGAACGGCATCATAGAAGAAGAAGAATAACAACAGTGGACAAAGTAGCCAGTACAACTACAAAAATTGTTGAATTGTCGTGCTCGCGGTGGAAAAAAAAATGCAGAACAGTCCAGTCCATGCGTAGTTTGGAAGAGAGACACAGGGGGGAATAATGAGTATTGTCTCTGTAGCGACAGCGTACTGTGTACTTGGAGAGAAACAACATGCTAGCTCAAGGTGACGCCAAGTAAATGCAAGGCAAGGCAGTGCAAGGCAGGACGCGCAGAAAATGGTGGCTTGGTTTAAGACATGGAGACGAAGCGAATGTCGTGAAGGGGCAGATCTTTATGCATGCCTTCCGGGTCATGAATTTTGCGGCTTGGACTGTGGTTCAGGTGTCGTCTCGACGCCTTCCATCGGACCGCCTTCTCTTCCCTTGCCGAAACTTCCTCCCTCAGGGTTTGTAGGTGTGGCGAGGCGGTCTTTGGGGTACGGCTCCAAGTCCTTGTGGCTTGTGGAGAAGGTGGAGATGACAGGCGTGTACGAGGTGTGGTCGGCCTGTGTGGGCGTTTTGGCCTCTGGCCCGGCTGACAAGGGGCTGAGCAGACTGTCCAGTCCATGGTTGGCTTCCTGTGCCTGTACAGCGCCATTCATGAGCCCGTTCCAGCCTCCTTCAATATCACGCAGCAGACGCACGTACTCCTCTGGTACCAATCCACTCTCTCCCGTCTTGGGGTCCTGTGCTACCAGCCAGCCTTGTCCATGCCTGTAAGACACCAATATGACCTGTCCCTCGACGAGCGGCAGCTCGTTGTCGTTCTCGCGCGCAAAGTCAAACAGCGCCACTGCCTTCCCGTGCATCTCCTCGTCCGGCGACGCAATGGTGAACTGGTAGTCGCGAGAAAACCGGTTGTCGTCCTGAATGTAGTCGCCGTCGCCAGGCTCTGACATTTCCTCGTCCGAGTCGTACGGCGGCCCTTCCTCGTGGGCATACGAGCGCTGGGGCAATATGGCGGCGAAGTGCGAGTCTCGCCGCGAGGCACCCTCGCCCTCTGGCACGTCGAGGTTCGCTGACGAACTGGGCGGGTACGTGATGTATTCACCACCAATGCCATTAGCAGCATCGTTGACGTGGCTGGGATAGTAGCTCCCTTCACCATTGACGCCGGTGACAGAGCTGCGTCGGTGCTCCTCAGGACCGCGCCGCCCCCTCGTCTGATCAAAATCGACCTGGTTCGACTTCTGTTTCTTGTGGCGCGCGCTGTGGTGGCTCGTGACGACGGGGCTGGCAAGGTCCTCGTCTTCGCTGTACGGTGGGCCGTCGCCGAAGGCTGTCATGGGCAGCTGCTCGCCCAGGCCCAGATGCTGCGGCCCAGAGGCTCTCGAGCCGCGGTCGGTGCGCCAGGCGACGGGCGGTGGGTCGGAGAGCCTGCGGCTGACCTCGCTCGCGGGGGTCGAGGCACCAGAGCGGTGCTCCTGGGGCAGTGGGCCGTAGTAGAGCGGGTGCTCGGGCTCGTATGCGAAGTCGCGTACCAGGGCGTAGGGCAGACTCGAGTGGAAGGCGGGGAAGGCGACCGACTGTGGCCGCGAGCGTGGGGCGGGCTGTGGTGTGTTGGACGATGTGGAGAAGGTCGACATGGTGGACATGCGCTTGTTGGAATACGAGGCGGCGCGCTCCAGCTTTGCGTGCGAGGGCGGGGAGGTGACCAGCGGCGGCAGCGAAGTGCGGTTGGAGCCCAGGTAGCCCGCCGACGAGGCCTCTCCGCCGCGGTGGGACAGCGACAGGACGTCTGCCGCCATGTCGGCGGCGCTGTGGCTCTGGCGCGGCTGCGGGCGCTGGCTCTTGCGCCCTCGAACCTCGAAGCCCTCGGCGATGTCGTCAGGCGGTTGCTGCTGCTGCTGCTGTCCGGCGGGTACGTTTGCGTGTGCGTGTGCGTGTGCGGTGGGTGCGGTGGGCGCGGAAGTGGGCGCGGGGGCGGTCATGCGCGGTAGCCTGCCTGGGAGGAGGCCTGCCTGGGGAGGAGGGGCTGCGAGGTCAGCGGTGTTCTTGGCGGTGTTTGTATGTGCCTGTGCCTGTGCCAGCCGTGATTATATTGTGGTTTTACGGGGGAGGCCCAGCGTGTATCGCGGCGCAACCAGCCCAATGTCTCCACGGCGGCTGCGGGCGTCTCTGCAAGCGCCGTCGCCGGGGTGCGAGTGCAGCGCAGTGCAGGCTGCGGCGACAGGCTCTCGCTGTTGGTACAGGTGCAGGTGCTGTGCAGGCTGCGGCTGCGGGAGCAGGCCTGGCGCTAAGAGACTAAGACTTACCCGTGGACTGCCCAGTTCAAGCCAGGCCTCTGGCAGGGCGGGCGCAGGGTGCGAGGCCGCGTGCAAGGCCGGGCGGGCGCAGAGGCAGAGGCAGCGGGCTGTTGCTGTTGCTAGGACTTTGCTGGGGCTGAGGCGCGGCCTGAGGCGGGCGCGGGCGCGGGCGCTGCTCGGAGTGCAATGGCGGCGGCGTGGTGAGGAGGGCAGGGCGGTGGAGAGACGGAGACGGGAACGGAGACGGTGTTTGGGCGGTCGTGGTGCGGTTGCGGTGCGGTGCTGTGTTGTGCTGTGCCCGCCGTGGTTGTGCACTGGAATCGATGCGCGCTGCGCCAAAAATAGCGTGCGGCGGGGGTCTTGAAACGGTGCAATCGGGCGTCTGTCAGTCGCGGGCCTCGAGGGAGGGAACGGGGGAAACGGGGGAACGGCGCTCTCGGTGCTGCGTGAGGCTCCGTCAAGATGGATGCAGTGCTGGACGGCTCGTAAAGACACTCCACGGCTGGGACGAGGGGCTGCGTCTGACCGGGCGGCTCTGCCCTCGACCACAACCCGCCTGGCTGTGAGGCCTGAACGGCTTTGGATTAGTTCTCACGTGCCCGTTTCAGAAGAGTGAAGGCTAGCTGCAAACGGCGAAGGGCTCGTCCGCCGCCATCGAGGTCCTTCCCTGCGCACCGTTGCGAATGGCCCGTCACGAGGCCCGCGTGCATAATGTCATGTCGGTCGTCATACTGGAAACTAGTATTGACGCGTGTTGTCACTGTTTACCGACCGCAGTTTGTACATGTATGTCTGGGACTGCCCTCGTTGCTCCGCGGCTCGTCGGCCGTGTACGCGCAGACGGCAGAGATGAGCGCCATGTCTTGACCCCATCGAGACGCCTGCGTTCACGCGAGGATTGCAATGCAATCTCTGCCTCTGGTCGAGCAGACCAGCAGTCGGCGACCGACGCCATGGCAACCACGCAGCCTCGGTCGAGCACACCATCTATCCATCATCCATGTACTGTGTACAGCACCTCGACACAGACAGGTCTGAAGAGACACTTGATTTCATGGGAGGGCTTCAGTTCTGGTTGGCGTGATTCAAACAAATGAACAGTTTTTTATGCCGGATACTCTTATTATGGAATCTGTAAAGGATACACTCGGCCATTATTGAATTCTTCAAATGTGTCAAGTGTCTTGTAAGAGTTGACAAGGCGCCGTGTGTCGTTCCTCAGACTCGATGTTTTAGATCAACAATGCTGATGCCCTGCACTAGCAGCCCTTAGCGAGCAGACTAGCGACCTTCAAAAACACTTCCCATGCACGTCTTCCTTCGACACGCACTCCATACTCCTAACACACAACGCCCAGCGTCATCACCGCGTCAGCTGTCGATTAATGCATTGTCAGCAGCGTCGTGTCTCACTCTGTAAGTACCGCAACGCGTAGATAGCTTGTTGTTGCTGTGATGATGAATACTATTATTGGAGCTGTCCTAGGCATTAGCCGTTGAAGACTCAAATAATACGCACACTGAAAATTCTGAAAACACGCACTCTAAGCTATGTTTGCTGCATTATTCACATTGCAAGAGCATCGCTAACAGCGTGAAGAAATTTGCAGATTCGAGCTCGAACCGCCGCAACGACGGCTGCAGACTCCGGCGGCAGTCACGTGTCGCGCCCATCGCGTGTTCCTACCTACACCTCTAGCTTGCGTACCGTGCCGTGCCGTGCCCTGTCCTTGAATTACTTGACTCTCAACTCACGTGCTTCGTCCACCATCATCCGTATACCACCCGTATACCGCTCACAAAGCGCTCGTGTATTGCTCGTGTCCCACCATCACCATGTCTGATCCACGCCTACGCGGCCGTCAAGCGCCGCAGCAGGCCACACCTCAGCCCGCGCCTCCACCACCGCCGCCGCCGCCAATGGAGCCTCTCGACGGCACGCGCGACGCATCGACGGCCTCTCCCTCGCCCGCCAATCCCGCCGCCGTGCCCGACGACTCCTTCAAACTGAAGTTCTGCACCGTCTGCGCCAGCAACCAGAACCGGTACGTCATCACCCACTGCTGTAGTCAAGCTCGCCCAACCCATGACCCACAACTAACGCGCCCTCAGCTCCATGGAAGCGCACCTGCAACTCGCCTCCGCCAACCTCCCCACCATCTCCTTCGGCACCGGCTCTCTCGTGCGCCTCCCAGGTCCCACAATCACCCAACCCAACGTCTACCACTTCAACAGCACCACCTACCGCGCAATCCACGACGAACTCGCCGCCCAAAACACCGCGCTGTACACCCACAATGGCCTCCTCAACATGCTGGGCCGCAATCTCAACATCAAAGGCTTCCCCGAACGCTTCCAAGACTGGGTACCTGGGAAACCGCGCCTGGAGCACGAGGGCGACAAGGGGTTTTCCGGCACCGAAGCTGGTGTCGCGGACGTCGTCATCACATGTGAAGAACGGTGCTTTGACGCCGTGCTGGAGGATCTGCATAACAAGGGCGGGAAGCTGAATAGGCCGGTGCACGTGTTCAATGTTGATATTCGGGATAACCATGAGGAGGCGCTGGTGGGCGGGAAGGCGATTCTGGACTTGGCATTGAGCTTGAACGAGGCAGCGGGGAGGGAGAGGGAGGAGAAGGGGGAGTCGGGGTGGGAGGCTGGGGGTGGTGCGGCCAGGGACGGTTTCGACGAGAAGGTGCCTGAGATTCTGGCGAGTTGGCAGGAGAGGTGGCCGCAGATGCCGGCGCTGTGGAGTTTGGCCTGGTTTTAAAATAGAGATGCGGGGAGGGGCGGCTTTTGTTTTCCATGGCTAGGGTGGTGCTGCTACAGTTTACGATACCCATGAGGCATAGCGAGGCGTTTGTGATTTTGAGAGATTGGTAGATTTGAGATGCATGTATTTGCAGATGGAAATGACAGGCTGTACCTTCTATGTCTTGAGCTCTTAGTCGCTGTGCAAAGTCCATGCGCTTACAGCGTTCTGAGTGGTCACGCGGCGTGATGCAAGATATTTAAAAGGCAGCAATCAGCACTTTGATCAGAGGTCTTCGAGGCTGGTTGGCACAGACTTTGGAAACTCGTAACTCTCCAGACAGTACACGGAAATGAGTATTGTCAAAAAGACATCCAGATTTTGATTTGGCAAGGCGTAGTATGTTGTTGTGAGCATGATGTGTTACTGATGTGCTACCTATTGGCGAGCATCTATTTTCCTCGCAAAAACCACCACTCTCTTTTACGTTGAAAAATCACACCACCACAACGCCACACACGAATTAGATCGGATTTGGGGAGATGCCTTGATACATCCATAGCCGTCTTCCCAAGGAGTCATAATATCCAAATTCACACCACAGGTCGCTGGAGTAGCGCTTTCACGTCCCACCGCGCACACGCAGAGCACGCAAAGGAATGCACATGACGATACTCGAAAAAAGATTGACGAAACCCCCCAGCGGAGTTAGGGGGGCATGTGATGTATTCCCACAGAACCCCAGGTCTGAACCTTGAAATCGCTGCCATCTACTGTCCCAATCCCACCGATTCCCGACCAACGCCAAACGCAGCGCTATGAATGCAGATACCACCCGAAAGGCCCACAATCCCAAAAGAAAAAAAATAGAAAATAATAATAATAATAATACTACACAGAAACGCGATGCCTCGTGGGTCAAACACGCCTACATCGTCGGCGCCCTCCCCAACCCATCACAATACCTCACATGCAACTCATCCACAAAATGACTATGCCTAATCCCCGGCGGCCTCGCCTTACCAAACGCCTCAATCGCATCTGGCAGTCTCCAACCCAACTTCTCAACCAGATAACTCACGAGGAAGAAGCCCGTGCGGTTGAACCCGTAATGGCAATGCACAGCGACGAGGCCCTCACGGCCCTGCTCCTTCGCAAGACCCTGAACGCGGTCTACCAGGTCGATGAAGGCGCGGACTTCTGCGCGCAGCGGGGGCTGCTTGGACACAGTCGGGAACTTGAAGTACAGGATGCCGCCTGCTTCGAGGCCCGCGGGGTCGTAGACGGGCGCGTCGTGGCTGATGTCGATGACGGCGCAGATGCGGTTTTTCCATTCTTGGGCGAGGATTTTGGGGGCGTGGGAGGGGTCGACTTCGCGGAGGGTTTTCATCGCGCGGAAGGTGTTGGCGATGGGAGAGGAGACTGGCGCGACGGCTTGCCATTTTAGCAGGTTCTTGACGTCCCATTTGCCTTCGGTGGAGAGGTACTGGAGTTGCCAGGCGAGTGAGAGGCGTGGGTCGATGTGGTCGGCGAGGAAGCTGCCGATTAGGCCGGAGAGGATGCGGGAGGTGGAGGGGGCGAAGAGCATGGAGTGTGCGGCTGGGGTTGGTAGGATGGCGGTTTTGACGACGAGGCGGCGGGGGTGAGGGGAAGGGTTGGTGGAGGTTGGTGTGGATGTGGGGGTGTCGGGTGGTGGGTTGGAGATCACTACGCTGCCTTCGGTTTCGATCAGGCTGATGCTGTTGGTCGTAGAGGCAGCGGTCGTGCTGGGCGCTTTTGTCTCGTCGTCGAATTTGGGTATGTCGTTAGCGTCGATGCCCGAGTCTTGGTGCTTGCGCTCGGCCAGGCTGGGGTCGACTACTGCAGGGTCGAATGGTGCTGCTGCGATGGGAAGACTGGCCTTCTCGCTGGGCGGGTCCATAGCCGCTACATCGCGTCCAAGGAACTCAACAATACGCTTGACATTGTCTGCTGGCGTGACTAGATCGGCCTCGCCTGCAGTAAGAAAGACGGGTATCTGAAGACCTTCCCACACCTGACGACCGGGAAGACCGCCTCTTGGAGGGCTTTTCGTGTAGTCTGGGCACATGCCCAATGCCATGCGCTGCCACACACTGGTACGGCTTTGCTTGTTGAATCGCAGCTGCAGTCTCTTGGTGTCCTCCTCAGCATTCGGTCCAGCCATGCGAAGTACGCTTGCACTGTTTATCCCACCCCGACGATCCCACTTCCTGTACAAGTCGAACAAAACCGCAGGGACAGCGGAGACCCGACGTAATAGTTTAGTCTGGTGCTCGGTCGGAGGGTCTGCTTTGGGACAGATAGCAACCAGCCCACCGACGTGCTGAGAGAGCAGATCAGCATGAGGCGAGGTTGGCGATGCCAGAAGCGCGGCAAGAGAGCAGCCCATGCTGTGGCCTATCAAGATGACCGTCTGGCCTTCATCCTTGGCACGATGCTGCTCGATCACGACCGCGAGGAGCCGAACCAGCGCATCCGTTGTGTATGCCGAAGCAGACTTGGGATCGTACGAAGACAAACCACATCCAGGAAGATCGATCGCCAGACATGACGCGAGATTGGACAGACTCAGCAAGATGGGGTGGAACTGCGCTATAGTCCCACCAAGGCCATGAACGAACACCAGCAAAGGCACTGGGCTAGGCGTCCTCGGAAACTTACCCTCCTGCGGGTGCTGTCTGTAGAAGGTGCGAACAGCAGGGTACCTCGTGTTTGTAGACGGCACTGTATACGATTGGATGGTGGAGTACTTCTTCAAAAGTCCCGGGTCGTTAGTGGCGGCATCATCTACCATAGTCAGCCCTCTAGTCTGCCCCGAGCATAGCTGTTACAATTACAGCCCAAACACGTGCTGCAGATCATACGGAGCTTTCTTACCCTCAGTGGCGTCCTCCGCGTGCTGGGAGTTGATGGACGGAGCGATCTTCCCCTTCTTGCTTTGCCGATCCCACACCCAGTAAGCAGAGCCGCACAGCGCCGTCAACTTGACCATGCCCACGATAGCTGAAGTGACAAAGTTGCCTCGGTCCACGAAGGGGTTGATGAGAAGGATCAGGCGGTAAATGGAAAGTCTTATAGTGTCCCACAGGGTAAGGTCGGCGAGGCCTTGTGTGCCCTGATCATTGGCCGACTGGGCCAAAGCGGACCTCAGCAGCAGGACGAGAGCCTGTGGAAGGCGCAACGTGCCAGTCTGAGACGAAAGGGATCGCGAATGAGGCTCCATGGCTAATCGCGTGCTCCCGGGCTGGATATGTGTTCAACGGGGCGTGAGGGTACCGGCTTTCAGGAGTTTGATGCGCGGATCCTCGCACGCTGCGCAACCAATCGAAGTTGGAAGTGCGAACACGGTGCGCTGCACCGCAGGTCAGAGGCCACTTCCTGGGAACGTCTCTTCTTCTGCAGCTGGCGCACGTTGGGGTCACAAAGGATTTGCTGTTACGAGCAGGGGAAGCTAATCTGGAATCGAGCGATCAGTGCAACGCGAGATGGGCGCATTTTGATGAGACGACAGAGAGCGTTGGACGCCAGCGGGTAGAGACCGACGGGCGCAGTGTCGCGCAATCCACAGCGACGTGCAGGCAGGGCCAGTGGTGATTGATGGCGCAGGTGAGTCACTTGCGATTGGCAGGCGCATCGAGAGATTGTGGTGATAAAAATGAGGGTTGCGTCATTCTAGTGGTTTAGGCGGCCCGCACGGCCAGCGCCCACGACAGGGCTGAGCAAGAACCGTTGATAGAAGCCACATCCGCATCGCAATCGAATTCTGGAAACCTTCCTTGAACGTCTCTCAGCGCTGTCGATGTGCTTGGTCTTGATCGCCAGCAGGCGAGAGCTGGTCGATCGCTGTTCTTGTTACCGTGCTGTCACCATCCTCGGACCAGCGATGAACATCCACAAGCAGGGAATCGAGAGCGACAAACGACCGTCCGAATGAGAGCCTCGAACCGAGATTTGGCCTTGTGTCGGTGTGGACGCATCCTGGGTTGAAGTATCGCTGCTTATCACGTGGTGGAATCCTTCTTAGTCACGCGCAAGACAACAGCCCTACCATACCAGTCGGATGAGCTACTGCATCTCGGTTATACGATGCCTGCATGCATCCACGAGGCTGCTTGGATGACGCCCCATACTCATTGATTGTCCTTGCAGCAATCGCATGGCGAACAGAAGCACATGCCTTGGCCTGGCAGAGAGTTGGAGCAGTCATGGCTGCGGCTCCAATCCAGTCTCGGATGCTCCCTCGTTATAGTTACACGGCGTCGACAACACTCGCTGCATCGTGCGCCTTCGGCCGTTGACGCTATCGCGATGCAGTTAACCCCCGGTTTTCTCACCGACGCCTGCATATCGGAGGGCTCAGCGGTTCCGCGAAATAATTTTGCACCGTCGCAGCGCCAGCACTGCAGCACACGCTAGGTCTCCGCCCCTCTCCAATGGCCACAATCTGGCTTGCAACGCGTTATCTCGCATTGGCTCTTCTCCACATACTAGAGCCCACGTAGTGTGTTGTTCTCGGAGGCCCCTCGTCACCCCTCTTTCTGGGAGCTTGGTCGACGACGACATCACAACAGCCCCACTTGGGACTTCTTTGAACTGTCGGCATGCTTCATGAAGCTAGCTCAGGCATTACCGACCTGCTTCCGACGCGCCCTGGCTGAGGTTGCGGCTAGCTGGGGTCGGTACTTGTAGAGAGCTATCGTATCTAATCCAAGCCAGCCTCTCTTCCCTTGCCTGACTTGATCGATTGTGCCCCAATACTACTTGGAGAGGCCTCATCAGTGACACTACCAATCGAACCTCACCAAGCACGCATCGACAGCTAGTTGACTGTCCCACACCCAAAATGGATCCCAGGAACCTCGAGAAGCAGCGTGAGCCCGAGGAGCCACGCTTCCTCAGCTTCCCACACCTCCCTGAGGGCGCAAAGAAGGAGGATGGCACACCGGCGCTGAACAGGTGGTCATCCACCCTGACAACGGGCCACAACTTCCCAGGCGCTCAGGTAAACACGATGCGTATACGTGAGGTTGACAATGGCTGACGGGAACCGTGTTGAAGGCCATGCTGTACGCTGCCGGTGTACCCAACAAGGAAGCTATGAAGAACTACCCGCAAGTTGGTATTGCCAGTGTGTGGTGGGAGGGCAACCCTTGCAAGTGAGTTTACCCCACGAAAGTGGCGTCATGTTACTGACTGTCATGCAGCACGCACTGTAAGTCGACGCTTTCGAACACACACGCCCAATCATGGCACGCGCCTACAGACCCCCGGGCAGAGCCTCAGATCCACGTGGGGGTGACCATGCAACAGCTAACGATTGCTAGTGCTTGGATTGGGCAAGGAGATCAAGAAGCATATTGAGCAGGACAACATGCTTGCATGGCAATACAACACAGTGGGTGTGTCGGACGGCATCACAATGGGCGGAGAAGGTCAGCAATACGCGCGACAGCATCATTTTCATAGCTAACAAGGTCAGGCATGCGATTCTCCCTCCAGACCCGCGAGATCATAGCAGACAGCATCGAGACTGTCACATGCGCGCAGCACCACGATGCCTGCATTGCGCTGCCCGGTTGCGACAAGAACATGCCTGGTGTGATTATGGCATTTGCCCGCCACAACAGGCCCTCGATCATGGTGTACGGTGGGTCTATCATGCCCGGCTACTCCGAGACACTGCGAAGGCCCATCAACATCTCGACTTGCTACGAGAAGCACGGCGCATACATCTACAAGAGCCTCGACAGCGCAGAGTCTGGCAAGTTCTCGCCGGATGAGATTATGGAGGACATCGAGAGGAACGCATGTCCAGGAGCTGGCGCGTGTGGTGGCATGTACACGGCAAACACCATGTCTACATCCATCGAAGGTAGGTAACACTATTTTGGAAGTTTGATTGTATGCTGACTATGCAAAGCTATGGGTCTTACCCTCCCCAACTCCTCCACCACCCCGGCCGAATCCCCCGCTAAGATGCGTGAATGCGCCAAAGCTGCCGCTGCGATCCGCGTGTGCATGGAGAAGAACATCACACCGCGAAAGCTGCTCACCAAAGCGTCCTTCGAGAACGCGCTCGTCATGATGATGGTACTGGGTGGTTCAACCAACGCAGTGCTGCATCTGCTCGCCATGGCCGGCACTGCAGGCGTCCCTCTCACAATCGATGACTTCCAGCGTGTCAGCAATAAGATTCCCTTCCTCGCCGATCTCGCGCCCTCAGGTCAATTCATGGCAGCCGACCTCTTCGATATCGGTGGCATGCCAGCCGTCATGAAGCTTCTGATCGCCGCCAACCTGCTGGATGGCAGCATCCCCACAGTCACAGGCAAGACGCTCGCCGAGAACGTCGAACCCTACCCCTCTCTCCCGCAAGACCAGGTCCTCATCCGCCCGCTCAGCAACCCCATCAAGCCCACCGGCCACATCGAGATCCTGCGCGGCAACCTCGCGCCCGCCGGCGCTGTCGCCAAGATCACTGGCAAGGAAGGCCTCAGCTTCACAGGCAAAGCCATTGTCTTCAACAAAGAGCACGAGCTCGACGCCGCTATGAACCGCGGCGAGATCCCGCATGGCGAGAACGTCGTCGTCGTCGTCCGCTATGAGGGCCCCAAGGGTGGCCCAGGAATGCCCGAACAGCTCAAAGCCTCGGCCGCCATCATGGGCGCCAAACTCACCAATGTTGCGCTCATCACTGATGGTCGTTACAGCGGCGCAAGTCACGGGTTTATTGTCGGCCACATGTGTCCTGAGGCGGCGGTCGGTGGGCCTATTGCGGTGGTCAGGACGGGCGATATTATTACGATTGATGCGGAGAAGCATCGCATTGATATGCATGTTAGTGATGAGGAAATTGCAGAGAGGCTGAAGGTGTGGAAGGCGCCGAGTATGCCGGTCACGAGGGGTGTGTTGGCGAAGTATGCGAGGTTGGTGGGCGATGCGAGTCACGGTGCGATGACTGATTTGTTCTAAAATAAAATTGATGAGGATTCGGTAGGGAGGTTACTAGCATTGCTGCGCGGCGACGCCAATCCCGATTTGGATGAGGCCGATCACCACTGCGGCGACTGCGAGCGCATCGTTAAAACACATGATGGTGCAAATAGAATGTGCAAGAAGCATTAAGAGTGGAACTGCAGTATTTGAAAGAAGAATCTTGGGAGGTAAGAATAGAGGCTGCAGTTCTCATATACACTCCGTTCTCCTGGCCTCGCCGGCCCAACATCTGTAGCGTATTGTGTCCGTCTAGTGTCCGCGTAGCGTCTGGGCCGGGCTGACATGCCACCAAACATCACCTCAGGTTGCACAACCTCGCAATCCCAGTTCAGCTGTCACAACAGGCACTCCATGTACTTTAGTACTGCCAAAAGTCTGAACTATTCGGCGCGGGGACAACGAACAACCAACAAGGCAGCACCACCCACATACGTTATTACTGAGCAAGAACTTCATATATGTACTACCTTTCTCTTGCGCACAATTCTGTCTAATCAGAATTATTTGTTTGTATGCTGCGGCTGAGGAAAGGGCACGAAGACTTACTGGGTTGTGGTGGGGTGGTCTGTGCAGTTTCACACTTTCCGCACTACAAAAGTATCTTGCCCCACTTAGTCGCCACTGGCATCGCCCAAATTGACGACCCGCTGGCTTAGAGAACTCATAGATCGAGAGAGTGCCAGCGCTGACCGTGAACCCGCTACCGTTCCGACCACTCGACCTGCAGAGCTAAGTATAGCGGGCAGACCCTTGCTAGCTTGCAAGCTATCATTTACATATTGCTGACCTATCTTTCCTATGTATACAGCAGCTAAGGACAGTGGTAGAGAACATATTCTCTACGTCATCCCAAGCAACGTGGGATGTAGGCCTTTTTGACTACCTTGAGGACACTTCTATTCTACTAAAGCAGGAGCCCGTATTATACTTGGAAGTGCTGCTCAACTTGTGCCCGTGGTAAATCTGAAAGCGTGCTTGTTGTAGCGTAAAATGGACTGCGCCCATACGCGCGCGGAGAGTTAATAAATTGTCGGCTGAGTGGACATAATAACGAGCGTCAGTGTTTCATTGTATGTGTCACTTGAACTCCACTTCGCTGTTGTGCTGGAGGCATCATTGATTGACTTCAGGAAGTATAGCGGTCCCGTGCTCGTGAACGAAGACTTGACAGACAATCTTGGTTTGACTTATAACACGTTGCGATCCAATCAAACCCTTTTGTCACCGGCTCCTGATAGTCTCTCGTACTTAAACCCCATGAGCAGTCGTAATCAAGGAGTTCTTCTCAAACACGTTGACAAAGCCGCATCGCCTCGCAAGAGATACCGGTAACCCATGCCTTCACGTATCCATTCAAAAGGTCTGTCAACAATGATTTGTCTCAGAAGGTTTTTTGCTGCAAGCACGAGACTGCTATGAGCGGCCGAGATGAAGTATGATAAAGTTACAAACATGAAGCACTACAATGCGTTACAGACCTTGAGAATCGATATATACATATCTACGCTTTAACACGAAGAATACGCCAGAATCCATCGGCATCATCGAGAGGTGGTCTGCGCAAAGGCGCCCTGATGGGTTGGATGTATGGTGCTACCACCAGCGAACCCAGAGCCACCTTGCACCCGCCAGCCTTGTAGTGTACGAAGTACCTGCATGACCCAGTTAAGACAAACCCATATACACCGAATTTCGTCCAATCTATATACTTTTGGCCTGAGACTCAGGACTCTTGTTGCATGCCGGTCTCGCGAGGATCGAGTAGTGTGACAACCGCGGTGCCATCCGTTTGCAACGATACACGTGTTGCAAAGTATTTCAAGCCGTTGTGATAAAGCCTTCAAGCCGGAGCTCTAAGATCATGTTAATTACCGAAGTATAGATCATGAATAGCTACAGCAGAGACTTACGTTGACCCTGACCTGTCTTGCGTTGATACTGCAGCGTAACCAGAGCGATGCCGATTTGGACGATGCCGATGATCACTGCGGCGGCAGCGAGGGCGTCGGACGCGGACATCTATGGAAAAGGAAAATCGCGGAGACCAAAGGAATGTGTGATGTTGTGTCGATTAGGTTCGTGGTCAGTCAGCCTTCTTGCCGTGTTCAGGATCCGTACAAGTGCCCGCGCGAAGTTATATGCAGCGGCTCTCCCTCCACCATCGTTGATGCGGAGGAAAGTTCGTTAGCGGTGAGCAACACTGTCTTCGCTCTCGCCCGAGATTCGGGGAGGACAATGTTGACAGCCATCAACAGGGCGAGGGTTCTGGTGAATGGATTGGAGAGGATAGGGGATCGCCACAGACACATGAAGAAGTATTGCACAGCCCACATCGACAAAAAACACTGCTCAGCCCAAATGCCATGGTGCTTGTGATCCTGGATATTGCGTGTGTTGCACGCAAATTACTCCACGTGCGTGTAACCCTTCGAACGGGATCCCATTGGGTGGGTGATGGAAGTGGCACGAGACTAGCGATGGTTGAGGACTACGCCGTCTGTAACACGACCAGGTCGTTGCCGAGTCAAACGGGTCCGATTATGGCTTCGGCAGCTGCCGGTAAAGCACTTTGGGACTTAAGTAGAGCGTTAATACCGACGGTGCAGGTTTCTGCGACGAGCACTTGGGATTTTCTCTTTATCGGATTGAGGGTGTCGTAAGTGGCTGCAAATTGCGATTTCAAATTCGACGATTACCAGCAATAAAGCGGGATTGTAGGTAGGAAGGCCGCCGCGAGGCCGCGATATCCTTCGATGTGTGAAGTGATCAGTCGTGCAGGATCGCTCGTCTTTGGTTTCTTCTTACATCCATTCGACATATTCAGAAGAGACCAGCCCTGATTGTGAAACACTGCCACCAGTCTCTTGGAAGCTCACATCGATAGACTGTATGCTGTCGAAGCCACATCGCGGCGAGACCGATGCCGATGCCGAAATCATTAATTGCGGCAGCTTGAGTAGACGTTGTGTTTTGAACGTGGCGCTGCACAAAACGGCTGGAAATAAAGACAGGCTCTCACCCGACGCCCAGAATTATCGGATAGAGCCCTTCCGATCACACGATGCGTGTAATTAGTACGACCGATGGCCTTGCCACGCAGAGAGATCTCGCATGCGTTTCTTACGAGAAATAGCATTAGTGTGAGTTCCGTACTTTCAACACCCGGCGATAGCTTCCAGGAACTCCATGCTCCTCGCTCATCTCCGAGACTCACAAGAAGAGGAAGTTAAGCCATCAGTGTCAGGTGGAGTAAGAAGTATGGACTGGGTTTGCAAAGAAGTGTTGACGATATGGACACACGCTAGTCCCAATCGGGACATTTACACAAATAAGCCGTAGACGTTCCGCAGTGACACTGAGATTGTAATATTCTGGTCGTGTTCTGTGGGGCATCGAGTTTGCAGATATGTTTTGAGATCAAGAGAATGCCCTCGAAGAATGAAGTGTTTTGAGCAGTCGTCTGCGGTAGAACGTGGCTACGTTGTGGTGGGAGCCTCATCGTACGAAGTAGCTTCGCGTGAACCGGCATCATGCTCCAACCATCGTTCACCGCAAATGCATTCGTCCTTCGAACTGAGCCCCTGATAGGACATTAGATATGCAAGCACTGAATCGTGGGCGAAATGTACATTGTGGTTGAGGTGCTTGGTGCTGACGTTGTTGTACCTGGCCCGCCCGTCGCTGGTGCCCGGCAAGCCCTATCCCAATTTGGACAACGCCGATCGCGACTGCAGCGGCTGCGAGTGTATCGGTAAAGGTCATGAGGGCCGAAATATAACGCTGAACGAAATGAGAAGGAATGTGGAAACAATGTGTCACTGTTCTGTAGAATAGAAGGCATCTTTCAAAAGATGCGAACTACAGCTGTATATAAGAACCTGTGTATGCAATTTGAGCTGCAACGCTAAGAACAACATGCATACATAATCCGGTCCAGAGAGCACAGCCCCCTCCCTCGATTCGTGATTGGGTGTGAAGGCGCCAAGCATCGCTGTCGCTTGATCAGGGTTAGCGCAATGCGGGCGTTAGCGAGCCACGAAGGACGAAAATCAAGTCGACCTGCGCACTCAGTCGAACCTCCGAGCATCGTCAACGCAACACTTCTCCCACTAACCCCTCTCTCCCCAGCATTCCAAACCGACAAAATGGGTGGTGTTACTGTTAAGGACGTCGAGGCGCAGAAGTTCATCACTTCTTACGCCGCCTTCTTGAAGAGGCAGGGAAAGCTCCCCATGTAAGTTCAGACCTGCGCAATCCGCAACCGCAATCGAAGACGCACAGATGCTAATACTGCAACAGCCCAGGTTCGTACTATTCCAGCGGGTGAAGGATAAAACCTGAATCCCGTCGCTGGGGGATAATTGTACGATCAGCTTGCTGACCGTCTTATCTACAGGTTGGGTTGATACCGTCAAGACATCGCGTAAGTCTCTTCCGCCTGCAAGCAAATTTGCGCGACGCCTCTAACAATGCGACACAGACTCCAACGAGCTGCCTCCCCAGGACATCGACTGGTTCTACGTCCGCGCCGCCGCCGTCGCCCGCCACGTCTACATGCGCAAGACCGTCGGTGTTGGCCGTCTCCGCAAGGTCCACGGGTGCGCATCCCCGACCCTCACACGACACGACCGTCCGTACTGACGATTGATACAGTTCCACCAAGAACCGTGGTTCCCGCCCCTCCCACCACGTTGACGCCTCCGGCTCCGTCGACCGCAAGGTCCTCCAGGCCCTCGCCAAGATTGGCGTTGTAGAGATCGACGAGGAGAAGGGTGGCCGCCGCATCACCCAGTCCGGCCAGCGTGATTTGGACCGTATTGCCCAGACCACCCTCGAGGCTGAGGAGGAGGATGACGAGTAAATATCGTCTCTGTCCTAGGAATTGTTATATAAGCCGCGCGCTCGCTTGAGTGCATGTGGCGCGGAGCATCTGTGGTGAATCGGCTTATGGCGTTATGCTACGGCAGGGTAGCCTAGGTTACTACGTTCTTCGGATTGACAATGGAGACAGGCACAAGCCTGAAAAGCAACTTGATACCCCATTTTTCTTCAATTTGTGCCGGACGCTGTGCCAATATTTGGATGTGACTCTTTTTGCTGGCTTCGTCTCGCACCGTTACTTCGAACACAGTAAGATATGCCTATGCCGCAAGCTGTGGGGTTAGTCGTCCAGGCAGCCTTCCAACACCACACCACAAGTGCCAAGGACTTAAGATTCCCTTGTGATTTTTACGAAAGGTTTCATAGCCGCTCACGTGACAATAGTCTCATCAGCGGCCACAACATTACAAGGGCCAGAATAGGTTCTGCCGTCTTGCACGATCTAATCTGCGGTTCGGTCTTTTCATGCTGCTTTCGCGGCGCCATGACCGAGCATCGCTACCATCTTCGACGTTGCGATGGACCTAGAGGCCTCGAGGTGGATAGTGATCGGTGTAATCGCTCTTCTCGCCTCAATCATCCAGACACTTGAGTTACGCGAAGTAATCGGCACATGAGCATTCAATTCAGACACTGCACTCATGCAACGACATTTCTGCACCGTGCATTGCACCATGACAGTTGCGAGAAGCCACTCGGTTGCACGAAGTGTTGTCAGCAGAGTCTTGTCATGTCAGATAGCTTTCGAATTGGCTACACGGTTTGTTGGTTCATTAAGATCTGTATTTCCGTTTACTCGAAGTTGTCAGCTGCGAATAGTCACTGACTTCGCAGCTGACAAGGCACAGTAGCCTATCGACATCTCTATTGCTAGAAGCAACCACCACACCATCTACAACCAACCCCTACGCCTCAGGGAACTTGCTAATATCCACCACCGACAACTCCACCTGATTCTTCCCCCCACTCGGCGGCAAAATTCCACCTCCCATAATCAATAACTGCTTCTCATGCTTCAGCACCCTCAAATGCCTCGTATACGCCTGCTTTTCAGGACTCGGGACCCTAATCCACGGCGTCCCCTTCTCACCCAGCCCCCTATTGATATAAATATCACTACTAGTACCACAACTCACAATAATCGTCCCGTTCTTCCCACCCACAGGACTCCACACATTATACGGCGAGCCTTCAGGAATGGTGCCATCAGTCGTAATCAACTGAATATCCTGCGCCTCACCAAACTTCTCCGGATCCTCCGCCAATCGATAGAAAACCGGGAAATGATATCCAGACGCGGTAGTTGGCCCACCCCCATACTCATAAGTCATCATGTACTTCCCATTCGGCAGCTTCGACACCACCGGCATCCCGGGGCGATCCGTATACACATCGTGGGTGATGTCGTTGACGACGGGGCCCCAGGTCTTGCCGTCGGTGGTGGTCTGGTGCACCATTTTCTGGCCGTAGGTTGCGTTTTCGCGCTGGTCGGAGTAGTAGGCGATCAGCTTGTTTTCGTGGAGCAGCAGGAACGGTTCCCACACGGGGGTGAGCCCGTTGTTGGGAAGCGCTTCGCCGCCGGATGCAATATGTGATACGAATTCCCAGGTGTAGCCTTTGTCCAGGGAGACGTAGAGTTCGATTTGCGTGGTGGAGAGGTCGGTGGGGATCGAGGAGCCGGAGAGCAGCACGGTGCCGGCGGGCCAGCCGGCGAAGGGCTTGGGCAGGATGTAGAGGAAGGGTTGGTAGCGGAGCCCGTTTAGCGGCTGTGCTTGGTCGTGGACCCGGGCGATTTCTTTCCAGTTGTAGCCGCCATCGGTGCTTTTGTAGATGGGAAAGTAGACTTTGGAGTCTGGGGTGCTGCCTTCTGGGCTGTAATTTTCCCAGGTGGCGAGGAGGTTGCCGTTGCTGAATTCGGCTGTGCGCGCGTAGAGGGTGCGCGGGTCGGTGTAGTTTGAGGGTGGGGTGTAGACGACGCGCTGGTCGAAGAAATCAGGGACCTTGCTCGATGCTGAAGGGGCAGCCGAGATGGTTAGGGAGAGAAGGGAGGGGAGGAGGAGGGTGGAGAGCCTCATCTTGCCGGAAGGTAGTTGATACTGACGAGGGTGGAGAGAAAAAGAGGATACTTGACTGGCATCACGCTCAATATATAACCACGATTTTTCTTCATCTACCAATACTACACAAGGCTTCTCACGATCCTACCTCGCTCACGTCACCTACCTACCTTACCGCCCCTGATTCCTGCCGCCTACAGAAATATCCCGCCTATTCCGCGCTCCTCCACGCGCACTCATTTGTGGGGTTGAACAAACAACCTGGGTGTAGCTCCGGAGAAATTGTGGGGATCGTGGAGAGATGATGTTGCGGGGGAATGTAGCAACGAACGTTTGCCGAAGTTGCTTGTTAGCTGTGCTCGAGCAAGGATGACCAGCCGAGGCGCTCGGTGCACCATCCCACAACAAGCCAATTACTGCGCCGATCACGCCATGTGATGGCACAGGACGGGTGGATTTCCAAGGCCAGCATCGGAGAACGTACCGACTGTTGCGAACGTCCAGCGTCGTGGTAAGCGATGAGGTGTGCGCGGAGCGCCGGGGTTTCGGAGAAGTGAGCGGCGGCGCGCGCCACCTCGGGAAGGCTGGCGGTAGGCTGCCCGTTGGCGTTGCTTGCTTCCACCAACGAGTGTCGTTGTCAAGCGAGGTCTGGTTGTCCGGAAGCCTTGACGTGGATTGGCAGTGACATTCAAGTCGGTCACGACGGCGCGGTGTGGGTTTGGAGGCTTTGTGATGACATGCTGAGGTGCTTTTGTTGGGGGTGGAAGGCGAGTACGTCTGGGTTTGGACCGATGAGGGTAAGATGTGCCGTAAGGGATGCGTTGTTCGGATCTGAGAGTCGTAGGAATAAGGTAATACACAGCTGAACAGTACTGTCTCTCAATGTGTGTATACGCAATCTCTACTCACCTGTCGTCACTTCATGAGCTTTGAGATATCAGAGATAGGCTCATTCACGACCAGGCAATTGTAAGGACATGGAGATGTAATGTTTGAGTCTATTTGCTCTACCACGAAACCTGCGCAGATGGCACTTCTTTCACGACATAGAAGCGCTGTTCCGGATAACACAAGCTCAAGTAACAACAAATATCCGTGTCGCAACCGTCTTCCTTTCCTCCTTCTCTCCGCCTTTCAGCTTATTAATGAAACTCTTCCTCCTGGACGGATCCTTCGCAACAGTCCTGTCCGGATATGGCCCATACATCCAACCGAACAAGTAACAGTCGCTAACGATCTTGTACGCACCATCCTCCTCTCCTTCTGACCTCGACTCCTTCCGCAGAAGAAATGGTGTCGTATCACCGTTGAATACAACAACTTCATCCCCTGGCCGCATGTGGACCGTTCCCAGCCCAATATACCCTTCCTTTGTCCAGAACAAACTTCGCTCAGCTAAGATCTCGCGCCTGGCGCGGTGCAAGTGCGCGTCTGTCCGGATAGTGCCTTTGCTCGAGAGCCAGTCGAGGTCGGCGTTGAGATCTGTTCTGATTGTGCGGACAAGAACATCGAAGAGACTGTTGTGTGGATATGGGGATTTTGAGAACTGTGGAGAGATGCGGTTTTCTTCGTAATCTTTGCGCCAGCGAGTGCGATCAGAAGAGTCCGTGATGAGATGGGCCATGATGGCTTGGTATATGGCGCCCCAGGTCCCGCGCAGTGGCAATTTTGTATCTTCTGGACTTGACGCTGTGTCCTCTACTGCACGATCGTGGACGTCCGTCAAGATTGTAATGTCGCCGTCTTCAGCAAAATCCAGCTTTCCTAGCACTGTGTCGATAGCGGAGCCTTTAAGCGAGATGTACTTATCGTCATCGATGTGGACGGCAGGCTTGAGGTGCGATCCAGCGCAATACGTTGCACCTAAGGGATCCGAAAAGGGTATGTACTTTGTCTGCGAGCGAGACTGGCCAAAGAAGGGCACATAGGATTGCTCGTCCGCGTTAGGGATTCCGATACAACATTCGTGAAGAATCGCAAAATCGCCAGCTACCAGATGCTTTGCAACAAAGTCTTTGTACACCTGCCTTGGAGCGAGCGTGTAATCTGGTACCATATTGGCCTGTTCGAAGATACCAAGAATACCATATATGCGGTCTCGACTGTCCTTGCACAAGCGCGAACGGGTGAGATCCAGGAAAACACGCACGGGTGTCAAGCGTGGGTTTCTATCCCCTGATTTGCGCTTTTGTACCAACTTTCGAAGTTCGAATAGTAGTATAATGGACTTCCATTGGTCTTGCAACTTCTTGTCGTTGTCAATGTAGGTACCGGTATGTAAAATCACCGTCTCAACATGTGGCGACGGTACTGAGAAGGGCCCTAATTGGAAGGACACTTCGGATGGGAGGACATACTCTTGAACTGCCCAGACACGAGTAAACCTTGAGGAAGCATCAGTCAACATATCGTTGTATAAAGCGAAGCTTGACACACCAAGGGATCGTCACAAGCTCGCCCAGATCGATCTCTGGTATTGTGAGAGGCCATCGATTCTTGCCGTCTTGTGACAGAAGCGCTCTCGTTCTAGGATACGCCTCGTCTTCACCAAGCCAGACGATAGTGCGTGTCGCGTTGCGATATATATGTCCCATACGTGATACCTGATGCCCCTTCTCTTCCAGATCATCCTGATTGATGCATAGTGCATCTATCCAGAGCAATCGAGGCGTATCTGCGCGTAGGCGTTGCAGCGCATCGAACAGACCCTGAGTGATCGAAAGGGAACCAACGCTTTGATCAGAGTCGTTTGCTTCGCAGACCTCGATGCTTTGTGGGTCAGATGTACTCCCCCAAGCGTAAGACAATGCTTCATATGAGTCGGGTGAGGGTCCCTCGAATTCGGCAATGCTGCACCTGAGAGGCGTGCTGAATTCTCCAGGCAGAAGCGTTACTAATCGGAAACACGAGTGCTTGTTTAATGGGCTATGCTTATATTGGGAGCCTGAAATTGAGCCCATGATTGTGAGACAGACTCTATTAGCCAACAATACTAAGTTGTTGAACGATGAATACTTGATGATAGATAAAGGCCCTCGAGGTTGGGAGTGGATGATGTCGGATTCTTGATCTACCGAGTGAGCTACGTACAAGAATCATGGAGCGGTCACCTCATTCGACTCATTCTGCCAGGCGCTGTTCGTGCTTACAGCCTTGGCGCTGACACGAGCAGCCGCCCAATCATGCCGTGTCCCGTCCAATGCCAGCCTTATACCTCGCCAAACATCGTTCCCTTGCGAACTTGTGTTCAACAATGGGTTTAGGGTACCCGTTCTTCTCGGCAAGCCTTGCCGCCTCGGTTCCGCTTTTGGCGTAGGGGTTGTGGATCTCCTTTCCCTTGATGTCCTTCAATTCAGGCAACCACAACCGAATGAACTCGCCGGCTTCATCGAACTTCTCGCTCTGCAGCCACGGGTTGAAGACTCTGAAGTATGGCTGAGGATCTACGCCTGTGCTGCTCGCAAAGCCCCAGCCGCCATTGTTAGCGCTGAAATCACCATCGATAAACTTCAACATGAAGTATTGCTCGCCGAGACGCCAGTCAAGGAGCAGATGCTTGGCCAGGAACGATGCAGTTACCATGCGCAAGCGGTTGTGCATGTAAGCAGTGGTGTTCATGCAGCGCATTGCAGCGTCGACGATTGGATAGCCGGTGCGACCTGTCTTCCAGGCTTCAAGATTCGGATCGCTGTACTCCCACGCGACATTTGTGTACTCAAACTTGAAAGGCTTGTGCATGCTTTTATGAGATCAGTATTATGTTCGTCAAATGAATTTGTGGGAACGTACCAGACATATGGCCAGTGGCAGAGCACGTGGCGATAGAAGTCGCGCCAAGCTACTTCAGAGATCCAGCTCTGTATACCTTGGATGCCGCCATCAAGCTTCTTTGTTGTGTTGACATCTCTCGCCAATCTCACACTCGTCCTGGCTGCCAGTGTACCGGCTGCGTGATGCACGCTCAGTCTTGCCGTGCTATTTTTGCTGGGAAAGTTTCGCGTATCTTTGTACTTCCCAATCTTCTCCTTCAAAAATCGTTCAAGTCGTTCCAAAGCTGCAGCTTCGCCAGCGGGGTACAGATGATGCAGACGCTCCCTATCTTCATCTGACAATCGTTTGCTCTCTGGAGCATCAGGAACCTTGGCATCAAATAACGTCTTGTACTTTGCGCGGAAGCCTGCGGGGTTCTTGCTTGGTATCGGTTTCTCGTCGAGGATGTGTGGATGAGACTGTAGGTATCCAACCCAATTGCGATACCACGGACTGTACACAGCATATTGCTTCCCACCACCAGTTTTCAGTGCACCAGGCGGGACTACACAGTCATCATGTTGTGGTTCAAAGTTAATACCCTCTTCCAACATCAGCTTGACGAGCTTCTGCTCTCGTCTCAGCTCGTCAGGCTCATACTCGATGTTGCAGAACATGTTCTTCGCTCGCCAGTCCTTCGCCAGCTCCACAAGGCGTCTGAGAAGATCCTTGCGTCTTTCAACAACCTCAACATGTAGCGGTATATCCAGCTCCGCGAGCTCCTTGCGCAGGACGTCCACCGAGCGTAGCTCGAAGTCGCACTTCGCAGGGCTGACCAAATGCGCCTCCCAATCCTGCGGACTCATAATCCACACGCCGATCACGCCCTTCCCCATTTCCTTGGCTAATGCACTCGCCTTACTCAGGCCAGTGTTGTCGCGGATGCGCAGATCGCGTTTGAACCAGTGTATCACAGCATCGCCTTGCTTCTTGTCTCGAATTGCCTTTCGCGCATTCGCAGTCTCCTCGATGACCTTGCTCAGTAGTTCGATCGGCCGAGGTATCTCATTATCGTTGTACTGCGCGCAGCGCTCGTTACTCATCTCGGCGGGGTAGTACCTTCGATCGACAATGCCACTGCGCTCTTCAGGGCGCGAATGATCGAAGGTAGGCTCGGAATCAGCATTATTGACCTCAGCTGCTACTGTCTCTGCAGGGCCGCCATTCTCGTCGTTCTTGGCCGTCAACTCCTCTGGTGGTACCACTTTCTTAAAATTGTTGGTTATCGGCTTGGACACGCGCGAGCGCTTGTTGGCGCGATCGCCTGCCGAGTCTGTATAGTTGTTTGCGGATGCAGCATTCGGAGGGATCGCAGCTTTGCGCTTAGGAGGCATCGTCGCGAAAGGCTTGTCTTCGACAAAACCTAGGCCAGGACGGATGTTTCTTGTTCGACAAAGAGCAACGAACGTGGAATTTGTGTAGGGATAGCACCTTGGAACAATGCTACGCATACAAGATCGAACTTTGCTGGGCTTCACAGTATCACCAGAGCGGAAAGAGCATACAAGGAGAAGATAACGTTGCTGAGTAGATTCTAAGAAGCTCCTGGTGTCGCGTCGCGTTCGCGCGATCCGATCCATGACGCAAGTGGTCCCTTGATCGCCGGGTTCCAGATCGATTGTAGATTAGCGAGACACCCCTGTCAGCTGTCACGGTTAACCCCATTTGGATATGTTTCTGGACGAGGACCTGAGGCATGCCCTTCACAACAGTGACAACAAGTTCTAAAGCTGTGATTGGAGCATGTCCTTCAATAGCATCTCAAATGTTGGTTGTCAATCGGGACTTGGCTTCGTTGCTTCCAACAATGCTCAGTTGCATCGGTATCGATGAAAAGACATCGATGTCTGGAGCTGGGAGGATCTCAAACATTACTTGAGTTTTTCTTTAAACCTGGTCCGCCAGGAATGGTGGAGCTCTTCCTGTAATGTTCAGAGAGTTCATCGTTTTAAGTTTTGCTTTAAATGAGCATACACTGACGACGTTCAAATTCGAAAGCTGCCTCCACTGATAAACCAAATGACACCGACACCAGTATCATCTGGTTGGGCTGTAGCTGTCTGGTCTATGTGATTGGAAGACCTGGAATATGAGCAATTTTGCAAAATGATTTTGAGCTGGACATGGAGGTCTTCGGTAGTTTTGCCAGCGTTAGAGTTGTCCCAGGGCCCGCTGTTTTCGTGGAGTGCGTAGAGGTGTTCCTCGGTAAAGGTGAGTGGCGGCTCTTTTCTAGATCCATAGGCACTCAAAGCGTAGCCTTTTCCTTGGGATCAGCAATACCTTGAACTATATAGTGTCAGGTTGTTTTTACACCATGAGTCCTCTCTCTTTGGCGATTCAGTCTGCTTGTGACTTGCTGATCACCAAAAGTGACAGGGCGATTCAGATCTGGCGTGACTGACAGCCACGAAAATGGCAAAAGAGGGAACCTGGAAGAACTTGATCAGAAAGTGTACATCTACACGAGATAAACTCATGGAATGCATGGGCAGCTACGACAATTTCATGTGGTCAGGGCTATTCGCCTGTGATCAGATATCGGATGCCGAACCCATGGTCAAGGGAACCAGTCCAGCGAGAGCAAGAGACATGTATGAGAAATGGAGTCTCAATATGACTTGAAGGAGAAGGCGTATTATTATGAGCCCGATGCTCTACATACGCTAGACTGATGTCAGGTTAAGAGTCCAGCTTATTATTCAGCAATATCGTGCTCAGTCGGGCTAGCAAATTGGGATCGACGCATCAAAAGGTGGCTTTGAATGTATAAACTGTGTACGCTGGTGTAGACAGCACGATTAGAAGATTGTCTTTCAGGTTGGGTAGGGTGACATTTATTGACCCTCGGCGTAATTAGTAGCTCCAACTCCTGTCATCAGCCAAGGGCTTATTTTCAGGCTTGATAGCTTCTCATCACTCAGTTATGTATCGCTACTCTTGCCCAGAACTAAGCAGTCGCCGCCCTGATTTTCAACAGTCTTTCTCACGGCATGTAGTTTGGCAATCTTGAAGGGCATAATGCGAATGGAGCCAAAGGATCAGTATCCTGAAAGATTGCGTGGCTGTACTAAAAGCTGCAGATACGTGATTTTCCATGTGTATCTGACGTATAACGTGTACTACGCTTCTAGAGACTGCGAGGATGACCTATCACAGTGTCTTCAGCAGATTGCTAGTCGTGATATATGTATCAAATACAGAACAATCCTCACTATACCAGTATGTGATAGTTTGCATCAAATGAGTTGCTTGAACAAACTTGAGTGACCATAATATGCATGATTTGTGAATTCACATTTCGGCTATTTTATTACATCGGACTAGAGTTGACGATCATTTACCACGGAACAGACATTTTCGCAGAGCTGCATTTTTTTCTATTGTTCGAGGCTTAACATCCACGTCATCTCGAAATTCTTAGCGCACGAGCAAGACTGGTTCTACGGAAAAATGAGAGCCATTGATTGAAAAGCACAAGGTGTTGCTGTGTCTCCAAGATCAAGTCGACATTGGATGTCATGACGCATACCGAGCTGGATCTTACCTCAAAGCAACATTCTCTACTTTTGCAAAGCATGCGCATGTACAAGAAGTCCATCCAGCGCTCCTAGTAAACAATAAACACCGACATAGCCGGTGCCACTAGGCGAAGCCAAGCGTGGACACATTCATATTGAGTAATGAAGCATGGCGCATACGATCCTAGCATTACGTTGGCTGACGGATACTCACTCGCACATTAACAATTAGCATTGCATCGTCTGTAGCACTCGGCCTATCTCTGATATACGAAAGATATCTCATTACCAAGGCTCTACACTTTCATGCCAGAATGCTGCTATATCTCTATCAACATCTCGTTGAGCACTTTTCGTCTTCCACACATCCTCGAGTTGTGCCAGCATGTCCAGCCAGCCACGAATTGCTTTTCCCTTCCCAGGTAGCCCCGCAAAATGCACCAGAAAATCCCCTCTCCTAACATGCTCCTCCTGTAGATCATTCTGATCCCGTCGGTCCTTGAATTTTTCAGGCTCTCCTTCTGGATACCCGTTGAACCAATACTGTGGCACAAATTTTATCTTATCTTTGAATTGGTCTTCCTTGATGACCAACTCCATCGCGCTTTGCTCTGTGAACCTCAGTTCCACCTCCGGCTTGTAGTGGCGAAAGGCAAGGATCGTGTTGAACAATTCCACAGCCCAGCTATTGACGCGCAGCATGAACACACCGTTGTTCAACCCATTGAAGTCGTTCGTGACAAGGAGGTATGTTTCGTTCGAATACCGTGGTAAGAAGCTCGACGCCGGCCGGCACTGGTCGAGGATGATCGTGTCGCGATCCACCCACATTATCCACTCCAACCGCTCCTCATCCGGCTTCATCATCTCGTCCATCAGAAGCCTCAGTATAAATGCGGGCTTGTTCCACAAGTCATCCACAATCGCATCGCACAACACATGAGTCTCCGTACCGTGGATCAGGCTGTGGAGGAGGTGCGTCTGCAATGCCTGCTGGTAGTGCTCTTTGGGCGTTCCGAAATGTGCTGTGACTGTCGCAATGCGCATCTGTCTGGTCAGGAAGGGCGAGTATTTACGGCAAAGCCCGCGTTTGGCAACAGAATTTTCGGCGAGGTTCGTTTCATCTTGAGGCAGACATGTGCTCTCGCCATAGGGGATGAACAGAGGTGCGGCAGGGATCGGGTCGATTCTGGGGCTGGCTGACGGCTGGGTGAGGAGGTAGATGTTCAGAGTTAAAAGAGTGATGCCGGATGCGATGAGGATCTTCGGTCCCATATCCTGGGTCGTGGATCTGATGCCTCGGAGTAGAAGCATGATGAAGATAACAAAGCAGGGATGTAGAAAGCAATAAGCTCAACGAGATTCGCAAAGATACCTTCGAACCTGAGCTTGACTCTGAATTTGTAAAGTTACTACATCCAATTATAGACACCATGAATGTCATGCTTGACAGTTGCGACGCGAAGATTTTCGCAAAGATTTGTTTCGACACTACGCTGGTCGGTACCCGCAAGAGTGCCTTGAGCTATCGTCGTATCGAGTGGGTCATGTCTGCTACACGCCCGAAGTGCAAAACCACCCTACCATCGTAAGACCAATGGACCAATTCATGATGATCAGAGCTTGAGATCTCTTTGTTAGGCACAGACAAGTTTGGACAGTCTTGACTGTCAGATCGTCAACGTGTGACGGAGTAAATACAGACGCACGCAACCGTTATTGATTAATTGCTATGCTGAATTGGAACTTGCTCTATCCGCTTGTCACAGTATAAAGGAAGATATCTTTGTGATTTCTCATCAACTTAATCCAGCCGTTGCGTCACTATCCACGCGTGTATACGAGAAGTCTCGGCATGGTAGCAGTCTTTGTGACAGGCCGGCTCACTACCAAGAAGAGAGAACATGTTTCAAGCACGGACATAGGATAGCCGCGGTTGCTTTGCTTGATGACCATTGGTGATGTTTCACACATCACAGGAAATGTATGGATAAGGAAAAACTCGAATCTTATCACCCATAATTTCTCTTAGTTGACATCAATCAACCACAATCTTGTTCTTGATCGCTTTTTGTTAGTTTGACCGCACATCCTTCGTTATTAAGATCTTCAATCGTTGAGTTGTGCATTTCCTGCACGTAGTGCAGTTGAGACGGTATTGTGTAGAGCGTTGAACTAAGCCTCGTAGACGCGCGTCGCTTCCGCACCGCTGTCATCGTATCCGTATAGGTACAACAACAGCCCGCAGTAATGCTCGGCAATTGGCAAATTCCGCTACGAAGAAGTAGCTATGCCTGCACCAAGTGGTGCACGGATTGCTCGTAATCCTCGGAACCAAGCGTCAGGGTACTGTGGCCGTGGCGATAAGGGTGGTGAAGTGAGCGAAGGGAGGTTCGGCAACACAACGAAATATGCACCCATAAAACGATCAGCGTGGGAACAGACTCTCGTAAGGATCATGGTATGGTTCTATCTTAAATGCCAATCTGTTTCAGTATTATCTACCTGACATCTACTAAAACTATGTATATGTAACAGAAGGCCTAAAGCCAAGAGTCAAAACGGCTAGTCAACCAACTTTCAATCGACTGGCTGAATACCTCAAGGCGATCCAATAGATACAGATAAGTGCAACGTTGTCGTCTATATCACAGCAGCAGCGCCAGCCAAAGCGAACAATGCCGTAGATCCGATGTTGAATTTAGCGGCAGCGCCCGCGCTCTCAGAAGCAGAGCTGCTGGCAGCAGTGGATACAACGCCTGAAGAAAGAACTGCCACAGTCGAGGTTGAATCTTCGTTCGTATCGATGTAGGTGCTAACGACGGCAGACGTGGTACTCTTTGACGTGGTGGAGGTTTTGCGGCTGGAACTCTCACTGGTACTGGTGCCACTGTTCAAGAGATCAGCTCCCTCGAGGATAGTGGCAGTACTCGATGATAGTGGCAGTAACGAAAACCACATCGCTCCCAGCAACCACTTTAGTCGCTAAACCCTGATCACGCACATCGGCGGTGCAAGTCATCATGTCCATTGCAGGATTGTACCCGTCACAACCGTAGCTCGCGTACATCGTTCCTGTACATAAGGACGCTTGAAAACGGGTATTTCCGATGATTTCGACATCGAGACCAGCGCCAAAATCGCACTTCTCGATAGGTACCTCAGTAGGACAACCCACAACCGCCGAGGTAGTTGTAGCATCATCTGACTTAATGGTCGCAATGAGAGGGTTTTCTACGTCTGGAGCGTACGTCAGCAAAAGACCAAGCCGGTCATAATGCAACACAGACCTTCAAAGTAAATGAACGAGAGAACGTCCTCTGGATACGCCGCACCGACAATGGATATACAGGGCAAGAGGATAGCGCGATTGAGGTACATGTTGAATGATGTGAAGCGATTGCGGTGGGATAGATTATTGAGAAAATCAAGGATTGATCTACTTGAGAGGAAGACCGCTGACAGAAGGCCCTAGATGGAAGCAAGAAGGAGATGACTGAGACGAGATTCCATGTCGCTACGCCTTCTTCTGGTGACTGCGCCGATTTGATAGATCTTGTGTAGGGATTGAGATTGGTTTTGAGATGGAAGAGTAAGATGCCTAGGTGAGACGCTTGATAGCAACTCCGGATAACGATAAGTTATATGCAATTGAGGGGAACGGAGCCGACGAAATTGGATATGGCTTTGGACATAGATATGACTGCACTCTGTGCAACGAGTCCATGCGAAGTCTTGATTGTTTCACAGCTCAAGCACAAGTTCAGTGCCTATTATTCTACCGCCTCCGCTCTTAGGTACCTGGGTGATCGCAAAGGCACGTGACCCGCGGACGTTTCCCAGAAACCCCAATCCCTCCTCCACAGACAACCATATTTAAACAGATAGGAGGGTCACATGTATGGCCATCAAGGCCCTGGCAGGCTATCCCCGGGTACGATCCTTGCATAGCTCAGGCGTACTACGGCCACCCGTGCATATGCGGACAGCAGAGTGTCTACTTAAATGCCATTCTCTTTCTGCAGAAAGCACTCCAAGAATGCGATGACAACTCCCTTTATCAATGCTTCATGTCGGAATCCCACACTACTGGTCAGTTATTGCACCTTATGTCCCAGCACAACAGATGATAGCGGGACAGACGCTAGCAGCGGTCCCCACAACGATCGCAGCGATATGGATTGGCACCGTGAAGCTTCATGTGCAGCGTCACACCAGCACACATTGCTAGGCACACCACCTGTGCTGGGCTATGAGCAAATGACTCTTGCCGCGAATAGACTTTTGACCGAATCACCGGCGGCAGAGTCCTTGAAGCGCAGATGTGTTGCTACAAGGGGCAGAAAGTTTGCCTGTTAGTATCATCTGGTTGAAGGAGGCGCTCTAAATTGCGAGGCTCGCTTTGCTCGCATCAAACATCTTTAGCGGCACAAGAAGACAGTTCACGCAAGAAATCAGAACTTGACCTCCTGTAGAGTCCCAACTTGTGCGAAAGATTTTTCTGGTAATGATAATCTGATAGCTTATTACTTGACTCACTTACAGACTCAAGGCCAATGATATACCAGAAACAAGGTGGTCTCATCCAGAGAGCTCGAAGACTTGTTGCAGGGACACGAAGATGTGATACTGACACAACTCAGGCAGCATCGTCCGCAGTCTGGTGAATTCAATGTAAAGTAGAAGAAAGTGGCCATCAACTTCAGAACATGACCAGAGCCTTTGAAAATGCGTTGGGTAACACCGTGAGCACAGCAGACCCCCGATAGTGATGCTTGACCGGCCGCGTTCGCCAGGTCATTTCCAAGCTTTATCGATCAGCAAATCTACTCCCTGGCCTGTGCAACAACCACGAGTATGGCTGGGCAGAATCAGTATGTCTCTTCGATGAACATAGGGGTCAGCCTTTAGATACTCGCCAAGGCAATATTAAGTACTACAAGTAACGCCGTGGTCAGCCAGTACTGCGCCCACTTGGTCTCGCCAAATGTTGCCATTTGCGCTGCGGGAGGATTTCGGTCTTGAGCAGCTTTGAGGGCTTGACAAGCCAATTGCAGAGCTTAATCAATGCCAGGGCCAGAGTCCCATCCAACGTAAGTGTTGCGCAGGACTGTGATTCCCAGCAAATTTCACCCATGATGCACAATTCGCCTGGGTACTTCAAGATGCGCACTGCAACAATAGGGTGTCAGAAGGTCCATGATCCGTTCTTTCCAGACTTTCATCACCATGCTAGACTGACGTGCATATCTGTCGCAACACCGTACTATACTTCTGCGAAAATCTGCCTGCGACTACCCTGACTCTCCTGTCTCGCCTGAATGTGTCGTCCACAGCAAGCGGAGTATTCTTAAAGTCAGTGGTGACTGTGGACTGGTTTGCATTGCGGAGAGCATCGTAGTGTTGATTTAGATTCCTAGACTCACTAACTCAACGCTCAGCGAATGCGTCGCATGATCAAGTACAATAGTTCAAGGTCGAGCTTTCTTAACAACAGCATACTGCCATTGGTAGTTTTAGGATGTGAGTCCATCTATCCAGTGCATGCAAGTGTTGCAATACTCTACTCATGGTTCGCTCTCTACAGTCAAGGCACCGCAGCACTTCTCAGTGCCCAGTCTCTCTCGTCCACCAATGCAATGCTCAGTAGCTATATGTGGGCGCACGCTCGGCTTCGCCTCGGACACTTGCTTCGCTGGTGTTTCTCATTTGCCGTGCTGTAGTTGTGAAGTTGTTGTGCGCCAAAGCTGTAAGACGCGCCTTGAAGTCCGGCGGGGTACATTCCCCACATGGCGCACAGGCACGGTGACGTCTCTAAACCTTGAAGGGCGGGGAACAACTTCCGTTGTCCTCCCGCCCGCTGCTAAACTAGAAGTGGCACGGAGGCAACAGCGGATATTCCAATCAAAGCCCAACAACTCTGTTGAAATGGCGGTCAAGAGGCTTACGACAACCGGACTTACTCTTCTAGGTACCCCGAGCTGCGAAGACGCTTTATAAAGCCGCTCAATTGTGCATCATCATTCTAGGATACAAGTACTACAGCGGACCCAAGGTCATTGTATACATCTTACACGGGATGCATTCACGCTGCATCCTTCAGGCGGCCATTTTCGGTGTTGTCACTATCACCTCTGCTGCATATGTTACCGATGACCAACTCGATGAGCTGGAACGATACTGGTCGTATGGCAGGTCGGAGCCGTTTTATCCCACTCCAGTCGGGAATGGCACTCATGCTTGGGCCGCAGCATACGGCAAGGCGAGGTCGCTTTTGGACCAACTGACCAATGAGGAGAAAAATAACATCACCTACGGATTTACGGCCCTGAATACTTCCTGTGGAGGCACAAGTGGCTCGGTACCTCGGGTAGGCTTCCCAGGATTATGTCTGCAAGACGCCGAAAATGGCGTGAGAGGTACTGATATGGTCAATGGATATCCATCCGCACTCCACGTCGGAGCTTCCTGGAACCGCGACTTGACGTACGACCGCGGCTTCTATATGGGAGCGGAGTTCAAAGCTAAAGGCGTCAGTGTGGCTTTGGGCCCGGTGGCTGGGCCCCTCGGCAAATGGCCTCGAGGCGGTCGAAACTGGGAGGGCTTCAGTAATGATCCATACCTTGCCGGAGCCCTGACTTATGAGACCACACTTGCAATGCAAAAGAACGTCATGACTTGCATCAAGCATTTGCTGGGAAACGAACAGGAGACCAATCGCATGAAGTCACGGTTCGGCGATAATCCCCAAAATGCGTCGATCTCATCGAACATTGACGACAAAACGGTGCATGAACTATATTTATGGCCCTTCCAGGATGCGGTAAAAGCTGGTGCTATTTCCGCTATGTGCAGCTACCAGCGTTTCAATAACAGCTATGGTTGCCAGAACAGTTACTTGATGAACAAGCTTTTGAAGGATGAACTCGGCTTCCAGGGCTTCGTGGTGTCTGACTGGGTTGCTCAGCACACTGGTCTAGCTAGTGCCGAGGCAGGCTTGGATATGGCAATGCCCAACAGCCCTTACTGGGCTGGTAACTTAAGTGTGGCAGTGGCAAATGGATCCCTGAGCCAGACGCGCCTCGATGACATGGCCACCCGTATTCTCGCTTCGTGGTACAGACTAGAAGAGATGAAGAACGACGCCTTCAGCAACCCGGGATTTGGTCTACCCTATGATCATTCAAAACCTCATCATCCCGTCAATGCCCGTGACCCAGCTTCTAAACGCACCATCTTTCAAGGTGCTGTTGAAGGTCATGTTTTGGTTAAGAATGAGCGCAACACTCTGCCATTGAAATCCCCCAAATTCCTCTCTCTATTCGGTTACGATGCCACAGCAGCTCGCATCAACACGTTCCAAACAAGGGATTACCAATACTGGGCGCTGGGGCTGGAGAATGCGCTTGTGTTTCCTAATGGTACTGACTGGACAGTCGATGCCATGCATTGGGTCGAAACTTCGAGTTGGCAATCCGGATCCCACGGGCCAGGTATTGGGTTAAATGGAACCCTGATAACCGGTGGCGGCTCTGGAGCGACGACTCCTGCCTACATTGATGATCCATTCACTGCCTTCCAGCGGCAGGCATACGAAGATGATACATCTCTCGCCTGGGACTTTCATAATAATACGCCCGTTGTCAATCAGGGTACAGAGCACTGTATTGTCTTCGTAAACGAGCTGGCAGCCGAGGGGTGGGACCGGCCCGCCCTAGCTGACAGTTACTCTGATGATCTTATCAACTCCGTGGCCAGTCAGTGCAACTCTACCATTGTCGTCATTCACAACGCTGGGGTCCGGACTGTTACTGAATGGATCGGCAATCCCAATATCACTGCCGTTATCTATGGCCATCTTCCAGGCCAAGATACAGGGCGCGCTCTAGTAGAGATAATGTATGGTCGTCAGTCACCTTCAGGAAGACTACCCTACACAGTGGCTAAGCGCGATGCGGATTACGGACAGCTTCTCAATCCTGTAGTTGCTACAGGTCTCGATCTCTACACACAAGGTGAGCCCTCGCGTTCTCGCTAGTGCAGACTGTATCTGATGTTGGAACCCGCAGATAACTTTACTGAAGGCGTGAACGTCGACTACAAGCATTTCATTGCTCACAACATCACACCACAATTCGAATTCGGCTTCGGCCTCAGTTACACGACTTTTGAGTATCGTAACCTCTCCGTTCGAAGAACTAATGCCAGCTATGAGCTAGAAGCGCCGCGTGGTCCTGAAGGAGAAGCTGTACCTGAAGGAGGCTTGCTATCATTGTGGGATGTTCTTCTTGAAGTGTCGCACGATGTCCAAAACACAGGACACGCATGTAGTGCGGAGGTCTCGCAACTCTACATTGGTATACCGGGAGGACCTCCGAAACAGTTGCGCGGTTTTGACAAGAAGTACCTGCATACGGACGAGACCAAGACTTTTACGTTCGCTGTAACGAGGCGAGATCTTAGCGTTTGGACTCCTGATGGCTGGGTTCTTCCACGCGGCTACTATGATATCTATGTTGGGAAAAGTGTACTAGATATCAGACTTGCAGGTAATCTCACTATATAGATCTCCACAGACCTGAATAGACCTTTGATGCGACTGAAGATGGCACCCAAGTTTTCGAAATGCAATCAATTCATCGTTTTTGTAGGCCTTCGCTGATGTCAGATCAGGTCGAATGTTCTCAATGGAACTCCTCTCTCTCGAAGTGCAGATGGCAAGAGCCTCGGATCAGAATTAATAAGCTCTCCGGTCTGCTTGTTCTTGTAGTACTCGCATACATCCGAATCGTCCTGATTCCAATCATGAGGAACTTTCTCCCAGTATCCAAACTCCTCTAATGATTGCAGCCGGGGATCCTCAGAGCAAGTGACGCCAGTGTTGAGATCGAGGAATATTTGTCTCAAAGTGGGTCCCTGTGTGGCTCTCCGTAGTTGCGGTCTCACATGTGGAGGCAGGGGCCCGAGAATAGCGGCAGAGTTTTCCAGTGCATGGACGTAACACCCCCCTACGACTTCAAACCTTTCGGCTTCCGCACAAGGTCGCAGAACCATGGGCTGTCTGCATCCCAGTAAAATAGCTTATCTCGTCACCTGCCCTGATAAGTAAATCTGAACCACGAAGAAAACACAGCTTCGTGATCTTACCTGGTCTTGCATCTGGAGGGCCCAGCCCAATATATCCTTCTTTAGTCGTCATAAACACTCTTCCTGGAACAATGTTCAACGTCCGACCAATCTCAGCATCTCCGATAGATCTTCCTGGTTGATGCATATAGCGTCGATCCACAATGTCGGGCTCACATCTGGAGAATGTAGGCGTCGCAAAGCTGTTGCTAAATTTTGCCCAATGGAGAGCGTTTTGAGTTCTGCTTGAGGACTTCGAGCAATGCCATCGTGCTCAACGAGGGCTGTCCCGGGATCCTCTGGAGATCCCCAGTTGTAAGATAATGCCTCGTACTCTGGTTTGTAGTCGGCGGGTGGTGACTCGAGCTCCGGTGCCCAATGTTTTTCATCGCATGCAGGATCTGGATACGTCCAACTTGTATTGCCGGTTTTGTCTTGTCGAAACAGATATTTGTAGTCATATCGATGAGTCTTGAAGGCAGTCCATCCCGGTGGAAGTGTGTCATTTATTTCTTCGAGGCTGAGCCTTGTACCTTGGACCTCAACTGGTACGTGTAAAGGCGTATGCCATAAGCAAAACTGAACTTGCTCAGAGTCCTTGGTAATGCCAGGCGGTAGAGTGATAAGTCGGATCTCAGATGTCGCCACAACAAGGGGGTCATATCGAAGCTTCAAGGTTGACATGGGTGGAGGATCGGAATAGCGAGCGGCTAAGAAGGTCTAGAAATGTAGCTGATGTCGTACAATGCACAATTTCAATCACAGTTTTGCCGTGTCTGAGAGGCGCCATCTGTCTACTCACGACATTGTTATTATTTCTACAATCAAGGAAGCCGCAGACATCGCTCATACTGGTTGCATAAGTCTGAGACTTTATCAGGCTGGGCTATACCCAAAGCTGACAGTGACTTTGTTGACAAGCGCCCATGAAATTTGCGTTTCTGCGCTACCTAGTCTCTTTCAATGGTGCCACGTACATATGTTTCATGCAAAAGGATGCTTTAGCGAAGCCTTGCATGATCCACCTCCGAACCCACCACTAGCAGTTGCAGAAATCCCAAATCAAGCGCTTGCAACCATGCATCAAGTTTTGGCTGAAAAATTGATCAGCATCTCGCCGCTTTCGAGAAGCCAGTGGCAACGTTAAAATGCAAAAGAGCAGTTGCTTTTTCACATGTCATCGTCTTTACATCCGCGTCCCGCCCGCAAAAAGTGGATTCGCAGCTTCAAAGCCAACATTCCAATCCATATTCGCCCACAGATCATCTAGCGAAAAGCTATGATCCCACCCCGGCGTCAGAGTTTCTTGCAGCGGATCGAGCGCGGGTAGCGCATCTTCGATGCCTGCTTCCAGAGGGGCGTCAAGTACAGAGG
Source organism: Curvularia kusanoi (assembly GCA_011058905.1). NCBI lineage: Eukaryota > Fungi > Ascomycota > Dothideomycetes > Pleosporales > Pleosporaceae > Curvularia > Curvularia kusanoi. The sequence goes on from SWKU01000028.1 coordinate 50,072, forward strand.
CAGACGCAGCACTGGGCTGAATCCCAGCGCCGCTGGTTTCTCCTACAGACATGGCGGGCGTTCTCGTGAGCGCACTGATCCGCTCGATCATCTGCTCTACGGCAGCAGTCACACTGCGCACTGGCTCGTTAGTACCCAGTCTCCGCAGTAGCTTCAGTACGGTGTGCAGCTTCTCGAAGCAGCCGTTGTTGATCTCAGTACTGTGATGTACAGCTGCGAGCGCGAGGACAAAGCATGCACTTTCAAGATGGAAGCCATGATAGTACGTGCCCTGAGTGCAGTTAGTAAGGCTGTCTGTTCAGAAAGCAATAAGCAGCCAGGATAGCTGCTATACGAACCTCAATGCCAACTTGCAACGAAAACATGGCGTCGCAGAAATTGACGATTTCTTTTGCAGCGCCCACACAGCGCGCGGCAGCAGACACGAGCACGGCGATCTCGACGCCGCCATTGTGGTGGTGAAGAATGGAGCGTACCTTGCGCCGGTGCAGTTCGAGGCAAAGGAGGAGGAAGGGGCGGAAGAGCAGGAGCTGAGTGACGTAAAACACTAGGTCATTCTCAGGCGGGTGGTCAATCGTGGTTACAAAGTGCATACTTACCATATGAGAAGGTGATGTGCCAGGCAAGACCCTCACCGGCCAGGGCGTACAATGGCCCTCCAATCAGAATCTGGCTTTCCGCCTTCAGCTCTGTTGAGAAAGCACGGAGCCGAGCGTAAACACCATCAGCAAACGCCAAGTCTGCAGTGACGCCTTTATCCTCCAGTTGGTACATTCTATGCGCCGAGCGCGCGATAGCACACAAACGGACAAATGACGCTGCATAAGACGAATCCTCGGGTTGTGGAAATACGATGTCCTCGTCGGTCAAATTGTAGTGTTTGCCTAACAGGAAACACGTCAAGCTCTCATTGCAATACAGAGCCCACATCGTCTGCCGCGCGTCTGGAGTATCGCTTCGATGTACGCCAGCTGCAAATGCTTTACGGATCGCGCCGCCGAGATGCAGATAGCATACATTGGGGCTACCAGCTTCGAACTCGAGTTGTGCAAGTATGAGTGTGGCTTGAACGGTCTTGGTGTTGATGTCGTACATTATGTTCGCGGCTTCTACACGAGCTTGTGTGAGAAATATATCTCTATGCGGGAGATCAGCAAGGGGCAATGCGCCCCATGCTATAGCAGCGATAACGAGCACTTTATCTGCGCTGGAAAGCGGAGTATTCTGGTCCGCACCATACAGCTTCTCAAAATCGGCGCAGAGACTGTTCACGTCCAAGGGCAGTCGCGGTGACGCTGTCACAAGGAAATTGCGCAGTGCAATCTTCGCAGAAGCATAAGTACTAGCATCGAATCCGCTTAAGAGCGGAGTATGGACAGGTAAATGGTCGAAGACTATGTTCTGGTAATTATAGCTCCGGATGCTCCGGTCGCCATCCTGCACTTCTTCCATGTCCGGGTTGGGATAGACGGCGGGGACGCCGCGCATGGGTAGGTGGGCATCTAAGTGCTGTAAGACAGAGAATGGAGACGAAGCCCCATAGAACAATTCTGTTCGGCCCTGTGGGGTTTCCTGTGTTGCGCGTATGTTGTTGAAGATGGCTAGGCGGGAGGGCATGGATCGCGGCAGGCCGCCGTCCGGGGGTCTACTAGCGCTGTCATTGATAGCTGGTGCAAGAGCGTCTTGGGTTGAGATTGGCGTGTCTGATTGGCGTGTGGGTCTTGAGACCGTTGTTGGGGTGCCTTGGTGTGCTGAGGGGGCCCGTCCTGGGCGATGTCGGATATATGATCGGTAGGTGCAGGGAGTGTCGCGCTTTGTGCAGACGCTGCAGGGAGTTCTGCCGTCGCATCTCTGTTTGCGACGTCTGCACTCTTTTGTTTGTCAATGAAGTTTCTTTTGATATAAGTTCAGGTAAGCTCACCCTCGCACGCTTTGGGATTCTTGAAGACTCTGCCCGATGCAACTGGGCTGGATTAGTCATTGCTATATTGGTTTCCTGCTCGCGAATGTGCTCGGAGAAGAAGAGATGTACCGAGATCTGGATCCATGCGATCGCGAGTGACTGGAGTTGTAGGAGGCGACATTCTGCCTTGGGAGGGCCTCGGACTTTGGACGGACACCGATTGTAGGTTAATCCGATATGACAGGAAGTCGTCCTCTCCGACTAGAGCCAAGTACAGATGCGCGCCTTTACGATTGACTCATCTTTAGTCGTTACGGATACTTGCGTAAGCCATTCGCTGAATGTAGACCTTCGATTCAAGCGATACGAGTGTTGTTCGGATGGTGCGGAATTATGACGTAAGCAATCTTGATTTTCTAGCTCCGACATTTCAGCAATTTGTGAGGATGCAACAATCAAGAAGCAGACATTCAGAGGGATGAGTGAAAATGCAGCGATTCCCTAGAAGCTTTTTGTCCACGGTGCCCTTATCAAGATGCATCTCATGCACCTGGCCACATCGAATGTCCAATCAAAGCTAGCGAGGCACTATATGACGTAAGCATTTTCATCCAACGTCAGTATTCATCTGTACACAATAGAGATACAGGACAAATATACTCAAGGCCAAAGCGATTTCCACACGTGCTCAATTCGATACATAACATGAGCTGACTCCGCTGCCATTACATCAGCTAGTGTAGGACGTGACAGTCTTGGCGCACGCCCCTCCAGCTAACCGAGGAGTCTGATGGCTGTCTTTCTCTCCGGGCTCCTTCGACTCGTTCTGTGTCCGACCTATCCCAGAATTGCCAGAATCCCATATCCAGTTCTAGTCATGACTAGCATTCATCCAGAAGCAACAGGCGAACCTGGCTGCGCGCTACCCCGCACCCGCTTCCACGGCTCGTTCAGTCGTGCAACCACTAAACATGTCGACGCTTATGGCTAGTGCGATCTCAATTCAGATCCAGCTTGCATGACAGTGGACCTGACAGCCACGTTGTGAGCGGGCACTTGGCGGGAGCTTGGCGGGAAAGCCGAAGCCAGTACTCTTGTGGTCATCGATGCGGTGCGAGGGTCCAGAGAGGTAGTCTAGAATTTCAGCGAGTACTTGACGGATCCGAAGGGCTCCAGGTCTTGATTATAGTGCAGCGGAGGCCAGCACATTGAGTATCCAAAGCTACGGCAGCTTTTGCTAATCCCATGGTGTGCATTTAGGCAGCTGCCAACGCCGATCTGGGATCAAAGCAGGGAGAGCGGAAGTTTCCCCGTACCGTTCGGAGATCTAACCCCTGCTTAGCATAGATCAAACTTGGCACTATACTGCATCAGCAAGCCACTGGAATCACCAAGCCTTATAGAAGACAAAGAAGCTCACTCAACAGCTTCCTCGTTTGCTTCGGTCAGACCGAGACTTCACGTTTGCATTGGCAGCGTAACGGATAGACTAGGATCACAGAAAGCGATTATGGGCAATTCCAGAACGGCATCCGATAATAATTATGTACCCGGTACCGACTGGGCAGGCATGGAGCCGATGCCTGAGACGGGAGTGGACGTGTCGACATTGCTGTTAGTCACAACAATCGCCTGCTTGCTCTTACAGTATTAGTAAATTCCTTTCTAAAAACCACAGGCCTGCTCAAACTCTGGGGTAGGGGGACTCAATAAGGGTATCAGCATCAGTCTTATAGTCAGCCGATCCCACAAGCCATTGCAAGGACAATCGCGATAAGAGGTGTCTCGTTCCCTGATCGAATTTACATTTTTACAGTACAAATATCATGTTGATATAATAACAAGTCATTCTTTGTACTACAAGGTACGCGATACCCCTCCCATAAAAGTTCACTTCATCTTCCCATAATTGATATTGATCGTCACCGGCCCGGTGAAATCAATCTCGCCGGCGCAAATTTGCATCTGGAAATTCGTCAGCAAACTCCATCTTCTCCATTGCACAGGACCATGCACTTACGCCGTTCGTATTGATACAGCAGATTGTCAGAGTCTCGCAGCTCACAGTGCTCGCAGGCCCGCATACCCTGGCATCGCCAATGCCAGAACAACAGTAGGGCGAGCCTGAAGTGCAGAGATTTTGAGCAATTGGCTTTTGGCAATCTTCTTTACCCTTGCCCTTCTGTTTGCCGCCTTGACGTCTGTCGAGGTCGACTAGGGCAAGGTCGCGATCGACGAGCGTGGAGTTGACGGAAATTGTATCTGGCGATGCCTCTGTGACTGGAACAGCCAATACTGGGGTAAAGGCAGCTAGAAAGAGGGACGACAAGAAGAGCTTCATGATTATCTGAATAAGTTCAATAGATGACAAGAGCAGTACGTCAAGACTGTGTTTGCATTTGGATACTTTAGCAATCTTGCAGGAACTTTCGAGGCTTAAATAGCAGTCAATGTCTAGGACTTTCGTCTACGAACAGCTTCGTATCAGCTACAGAGTGTTTCGAGATGGACTCGAATGAGATGAGGGGCTTTTCGTTCCAGAAAGCTGGCCTTACTCAGCCCATACTTTGGCGCTGAAAGAGCAAAAGCCACAATATCGATTGAACCATATCAGCACACTGCGTGAACAAAGAGATCATCAAGACTGTGGCCTTCTGGTCCAGCAAACAATTTTCAAGAGAGACCTAGATCTACGAACAAGCGAGCTGAAGGTGCAAGCGCTTCGGAGCCAAGCATACCGCTCTTCGGGGTTAGCGGGACTACTGCACCTCCTGGATCAGCCCGCTCCAAAACGTTTCTCGGCAGACTTAACCTTTGACCTATGGCACATGACTTGCGAACGAGATCAATTGAAAGTAGAATCGCGCTAGAGCGATTTGGACACCATGGAGAAAGGTTTGCGATCGGAGACTTGGCTGCTTCAAGCCTCCGGGACCCCGAATTGCCACTTTGAGCCGGTGTATTGTAGACCTACTTTCGTAAGCGAGCCAAGAATACAGGCTAGCTGAGTATGTTCATGAAGTCCCGTTTTTGTAGCTTGATTCGGGAGATCCGCATAGCAGGACATGTCTTGCTTCAAGGTCCATCGGACACCATTACGATGCGCACGTCACTTGATGAGCTGCAGTGAACATCTCGTATTGGGTTTTATTCATTTCTATTGCAAAGAGCTGTAGGACTGAGCTGTGGATTCTGCCAAGGTAGCTGAATGAACTCCAGGTGGCATTGAGCTGTTCGGGTCGTCGCGCTTGTAGCTCTTGACAGACTTCGCCACTCCGAAGCCATCACATTCATTCGACTTATACGACATTTCAGGTATTATGTATTCGCGTGGCGTCGTTCGAGCCTCGTACATCAAGTCACAGGCTGCACCTGAGCCGAGCAATCGCTGATCAAGCGCAGTAAGCATTGCTGGTCCTAGGTAAGCTAGCATATGTGAACCAGTGTGATGCTAGAGTACCATTCAGCTGTCACTTTGTTGGTAGTTAGCGTCTGAATATTTGAATCTTTGAATCTGGCTGAGGAGTTGCCAAGATCACCTTTGTGGTACTTTGATACGCATTGAATTTGGAAATTGGGGCAGGAACCCCATTGATTTCGTTTCTTAAGATGAATCGACTACATGTCAGAGACGATTAATAACGTGCGATGTTTGCTATCTGTCATGATACTTCATGTCTGCTTCCTGTAACTAGCAAACTCAACGCCCGCAATCAGCTACATGGGGGTTTTGCTATAGATCGTGCGGTTACGAGTGGCTCTTCGCAGCTGATACTTGGTGCATACTAGATCGATAGACCGAACCGTTCCAGAGCCTGCAGTCTTCTTCACTTTTTGTCCAAGTTTCCTCTTCTGTAAGTTTTTCAACTTGCCTCGGTGTTTCTGTGACACTAGAGACGACGTGCATCTCAGCTACGAACGCCTGAAGACTTTCATACCACAAACTAGTCATACACAGAAATTCAAGTCTCTGGTCCAGCCATCAGCCCAACATCATCCTCGCCAAGCCCGTTCGTCTATTTGTGCCAGAAAGGACCGTGATCACAAGTTAACACCAGTCCTTTCAGCACGCCCCTCGACTTGGCTCTACATCTTGCGAACCGCTCCTGAGAGTCTGGAAGGAATTGAGCCTTCGGCTCAAAACTCAACAAAGAATCAATTGGCCGAACAGTACATGGCAACCACCACACTGCACAGGCTAGATCTCGCGAGAGCTGAGAATGGCTTTCTTGGACGAATATGTGGCTGCCTGCATCTGTTCATAACCTCTCCTCGCATAGAAACCTCCAAGACTCACAGAAAGCCACGGGCGAGCAGAGCTCTATAAGAAGGACTGCTCGCACCTCCCCAAAGTCCATCATCCAACACAGCAACCAACACTTCCAAGCACCACAAACAAACCAACAACCAACCTTCCAACCCACCACAATTACCAACATGCAGCTCACCAACATCCTCGCCCTCCTCGCTCTCACCGCCTCCGGTGCCCTCGCCGCTCCCCCCGTCATCGTCAAGAAGCCCGCCCCAGCCCCCAAGCCAGTCAAGCCCGTTCCTCCCCCACCCCCACCACCAGTCATCAACACCCAAATCGTTCGTAGCCCACTATCACCCCCCGAAACCAACCAGAAACCCTTACTCACAGTTGCTGTAGAACACCTGCTCCTCCGGCGCCCCCTACTGCTGCGCCCCGACCAACAGCGACGGCTCCGGCGGCTCAACATGCAAGCTGGCCACGACTTCCTGCAACTCCATCAGCATCTGCTGCAACAATGCGCAGAACGGTGAGGGTGTTGCTGTTCGTCTCCCCTGTCTCCTCTTTTCTCATCCCCACTTCCTGTCACTCCCACGACCGGTGAAGAAAACGCTGCTAACGGTTTGCAATAGGCGCAGTTCTGCTCTGCTACCAACACCCTCCAGCAGCCTGTGCTCTTTATCTAGGCGCAAGCTGCTGGGCGGCTGGCTATCGATGGTCTGGCGAAGATGCTCTGTCGGTGAAGGGTACGGCGGCGCTGTTGGGTGGCTTACGGGATCTCGCAGTGCGGACGGAGCGATGGGAAAGTTGGACGCCAGGGGTTGGTAGTGCAGGGAGTTTCTCGGGGTTGTGGGGGAAGGATAGGTGTATACGTTCCTTACTGGCTTTGGGTGTCTCGCGGTTGTTGGGGATTGCTTGGCTAGTCATGAGGTTCTGGTGGGATTTGGCTAGATAGTATAAGCGGCAGGCAATTCAGTTTTGATTTTGATTCGAAAATAAGCGAATTGGAAGGTGATCGGATGTTGTGCAGTGTATGAAAACAATGCTCCCTCAATACAATGTGAAAGTTTGATTAACATATCAAATTTCCATCTGCGAAAATCATTCTCACATGGATCTTCTCGCACTATCGCCGAAGTATACAAAGTATGCCTCCATGAGTTATGTGAGCATGGACGCGATGGTTGTGCTGATTCAGTGCCCAGAGCCTCAAGTTCACACGATACTGTTAACATATATCGAGCACAATCTCAAGTTCTATCATTAAATTCATTACATACATTACGATCCCACCACCATCATTGCTTCTGTTCACTCCCAACACCCATGTCGCCTGACCATGATTTTACTCGCAACCCTCATACCCCAACCCATGCCCAAACTTGAACACCGGATCCGCAGTATCAAACGGTACATCCTCCTTACTCTCATCCACCGCCTTATCACTCCTAGGCAAATCGAACGGCAACTTGCCCAACGGCGCATACCCATCAGTCCCGAACACCACATCCAAAAACGCCTCACCACTAGCACCATAGTCCACAAGGAGGGCCTTCGCCTGCTCTGCGATCTCAGGCACCGCAGCCGGACGCTCGAGGAAGAGGTCCACGATGGTGGGGACTGCGGAGTAGATAGCAGCTTGGCGCGCCTTTTCGGTGGCGTTGAACTCGAGACTGCCGCTGTGGTAGTTCTTCTCGAAACCGCCCGGGCGCGGCTCAAAGGGTGTGCGAAGGCGCAGCAGCGCGAAGTCTGCGTCTGAGGGGTTGGAGACGGTGGTGATGCGGCGTTGAGCCAGGAGGGTGGTGTTGAGGCCCTCGGTGTAGAACTTGAGGCTCTTGCAGTCCTTGAGGGGTAGGACGGTGTCGTTGTTGGTGAGGAGGGTGAAGGACTTGCGCTGAGTATCTGCGCCAGCAGCGAGGAACTCGGTTGTACCGACGAGGCTGTCTGCTGCGGCAGCATCGACGAAGGGATTGTCGAACAGGCCGAGCAGGAACTTTTCTTTCAGGAGGCGGCGGACGGAGCTGTCGATACGGGCTTCGCTGATGGTGCCGTTGCCGACGAGCTGCATGATCAGGTCATAGCGCTGCTCGCCGCCGAACTGGTCAGCGCCAGCGTTGAGGATCTTGGCTGCGCGCTCAATCTCTGTGAGGTTCTCAGCACCCCATGCGCGTGCAGGCATGTCTTGTCCCAAGATGATGCTGTCAGTGACCAGGCCCCAGTCGGTGACGACGATGCCTTCGAAGCCGAGCTCGTTGCGCAGAAGGTCGGTTACAATGCCCTTGTTCATGCCAGAGGCAACCTCCTCATATTTGGTGCCCATGGGGCGTGAATAGTAGGGCATGATCTGACGAGAGCCGGCGGCAATGGCAGCTTTGAAGGGTATGAGGTGGTGCTCGAAGTTGTTGCCGGGGTAGGTTGCATTCTTGCCGTAGGTGAAGTGGCTGTCCTCACCATCCTCGACGGGGCCACTGCCGGGGAAGTGCTTGGTTACGGTAGAGACGGATTGATTGCCAAATTCCTTGGTCTGAAAGCCGTCAATGTATGCGACGACGAGCGAGGCTGTGAGATCTGCGTCTTCGCCAAGGGTTCCTGAGATGCGAGCCCAGCGAGGCTCAGTCGAAAGGTCAACCTGAGGGTGGAGCGACCCTCGCAGACCGATCGCTAGGTATTCTTGTCGGGCGATGTTGGCGAACTTGCGCACCAGTTCCACGTCTCTCAAGGCTGCGAGACCAAGGGTGCCTGGCCATTGCGAGAAGGCAGTGGCTGCAATTTGCGAACCTACGGCATCTGAGTATGAGTGTCGAGGGTCAGAAGACATGGACACAGGTATGCCAAGGCGTGTGTTGAGTGCCGCTTGCTGCAGATTGTTGTACCACTCGGCAGCCTTGCGGGGGCTGTCGACCGCACCAGCCAAGTTGAAGTGGGACTGGAAATTGCGCTCGACCGCGATTATGGTAGTGTTGGACAAAGTCGTGCTGCCATTAGCTGGCAAATTCAAGCTGCTTTGAAAGAGTTGCCCAGCCTTCTCTTGCAGGTTCATCCGCGAGATCAAGTCATCAAGACGCTCGTCGATAGTGAGCGAGGCGTTGCGGTACGGAAGAACCTCGGTATCACTCCGTAAAGTGAAGGCACTGTGCTTGTAGGACTTGGGAGCAGGCACCGCCTTGGACAAGGCTGTAGCTGCGAAGAAGAAGCCAACAAAAGCCTGCTTCTTGCGGTCGTTGCGAGTGCGGATCCCCATCTTAGCTTGTAAACTGCACAAAGAGCTCGTTGATACCGCATCATCACAGCATTGCTCCAACTATTTGTAGTCTTCATCCTGCCTCCACAACACGACTCGTCGTCAACAAGCAGCAAGCCACTTCCGAAGAATACCCATGTTGAAGGCTTTAGCATCCATAAACAGGGCTCTAGCACTCGTGAACGGGCTCTGGCCGTTGTCTAGCCGTTGAAAATTTCGCGATGGTTGTGTGCCAAGACATAACATAATGGGTATCCTCCGTTCCTCAGCACGTTCTAACGCGCTGCAGTTGAATGCCGATGATGCCGCCAAGAGACTAGATCGTGGGGAGCCTACGTGCGGGGACAAGTCTGGGGTGCGTGCATCCTTCGCGCCCCGGTAATTACCCGAGCCCTGCATTCTGATTGGCTGCCTGGCGCACTCCGCGTGTAATGGAACTGCCGAACGGTCGTCCCGCACGGAAAAGAATTAGTGCAAACAATGTCATGTGAGGCTCAACGACGTAGTCTCGGCGCAAGATACTCCACTGCCCAGGAACAGGTGGTCGCCCGCTATGGTAAACTAAGTGTAGAGGCATTTGCTGACATGCATGTTGACTTGCTTCGCATCTTGGCATCCCATGTACCGAGTCGCGAGGAGCTTGTTGTATTGCCGACGACGAACAAGATCTCGGACATGTGCCGATATCCGAGTTGCGCCTTTTCTACACACACACGCCTCGAAGTCCTGCTGAGAACGGCAGGGCGCCCGCGGGCGCTGAAGTGCTGCGAATGGAGCGTGAGCGATGACATTCAAGACTTCGCAAACAATCGCTGTTCATGTGACTCTTCTCGTTCTTCGCTTGTACAGTGCAGACAGGGCTAAGTTCGTGATGTGGAGCCGGCTTGGGTTGGCTTGGGTATCTTCTTGATTAATATCGCAAACATGCACGTTACATATGGCCTAGTAGAATCCTTTCCGAGCACTACCCCGACCTCTGCTTTCTTTTGCGTGTATGCAGCAGATGCTCATTTCCTGGCACCAATCTCTGACCATGTATACTTCCAAATCTCTCTCGATGGCAAGCACTTGATCCTCTCGTTCAACGCCAAGTATGGAATTGCCTCGCATTTTCCGCTCAGCGTTGTAGACCTTTATCTGCTTTTGTGTGGCTCGCTTATAGGTGCGAAGCTTTGTGTTGGTATTCAGATAGGCTGTGAAGTCCTCAAGAATGATGGGATCATACATGAGAATCTTCTCGTGCCAGCTGGGCTTCTTTGGGTTTTTAGTAGGCGGTACAGAGCGGATGTGGGTAGTGATGGCAGAGCATATCGAGGGTCTGATGTTGACCCATTCAAGATGAGATTCAAGAATGCGGAAGATGGGTGTAGCGATGGATGCCGCTTTTTGTTGTTGACCGGACGCAGAAGAATCAATGTTAAAGGTCAGCGGCAGAGGAGGCGAGTCTTGTAGACTTCGCATTCGAGGCGGCGAAGGTGAGAAAGCCTCCAGAACTTCTTCTTCTGAATCCAGTATCTCCTCAATGTCGATGAAACGGCAACAACCTTTTGGAGGGGTTTTAGGTAGTTGCCGTGCTACTTCCGATGTCGACACTGAAACGGCAGGAATTGCGCTCATCGTCTTCGGCGGTCTGCCCCGACGCTTCGCTGGCTGACTAGCCGTAGCAACTGATGGTGGCGCCGGGAGTGTTGGATCGCTCGAAGGCACTTGGTTTGTGAATTTTGTGTGAGTGGACTCGAATTCATCGATGTCAACGAAGCTGTTTTGAGACTCGGCATTCTGGTTTGAAGGAGGAAGTCCACTACCAAAATCATCAATATCATCGAAAACTTCGTCGGGCCCTGGCTGTGTTACCGCAGGGCCATCAGTTCGTTTCTGTGACTGGGACTCTGGGGGAGTGGGTAGATCTGACGAGATAGCGATTGGCGCGGTGGGCGTGAGGGGACGGAGGTCGTCAATGTCGACAAAATCAGGCAGCACGCTTGAGTCTTCACGAGCGACGTCCATGAGTAAGGGTATGTCCTGCGTCCTGTCAGGCTCGGGAATGTAGACATTCTCTGTGTCACGAAGTAGGCCACCATCACTATCTCTTGTGCTCTCTCGCCATAAGCCCCGTCTGCCTTCAACTCGCTGCAGTCTTGGCCACCGTGAGGGAGATTGTAATAGATGACTGTGGGCAGCTGCATCATCTCGTTCGGACTCTCTCATGGCTTGTTGAATCTGTCGCACCGTTGTAGGAGACTCCTCCAATGCAAGTTGGCTCGATGTACCGAACAAAATCTCTTGCCGGTTCATGCGTGTTACCGCAGAAGTGGGACTGAGAAGCTTCTCAGCGACTGGCTTTGGTTTTGGTGCTGCTTTCGTCGATGCCTTCTTTGCACGTGGCTTGGCTTTTGGAGTCGTGTTTTCAGAGCCATCTCTCGATTTGGATCGCTTATGAGCTAGCTTCTTTGTCGGTGCTTCTGCATTGCTTGTTGAGACGTCGTTCAAAGGTACCTTCGAGGTGGTGGTGCGCGGCGAGAAGAAATCACTAGTCACAGATCCTTGATCACTTGTCACGTCTTTTTGTGCATATTGGCCTGTCACCAGATCTGTGATGGTTCGCGCCTTCTTCTTCGGCGCTTTGCCTTTTTCTGGGGACAATGCTCGTGCGACGGTCTGCACGCCAGGAAGCTCAGCAAGCTCGGCTCGTCGACGCTTCGTCGCGCTTGTAACTTTCAATTTCGCTGCGTCCGATGGTGGGGGATTGTTCGAGGCCTTGGCCGTTGGCGACTCGTATGTGAAGTTGGAAACGAGGTTGGTGAACTCGGCTGGCAAGGGCCTGTTCTCCTTCCCAGTTGAGAGGGTAGATGGACTCTGTGCGACTGTATCTCGTGGTGGTGTCCAGTCGCGCCTTCTCGACACGGCTTCTTCCAGATCGAGTCCTTTTGATGGGGAGGCAGACAGCTGTTGCTCTGACGCTCTCCTCGCCGAAGTTGGACTTTGCGGCACCTCCCGTATCGACTCGGCTGGTATAGATGGCTGTACGGTAGCTTCCTCCCTCTCAGTCATAGGCACAGCATCTGCGCGGCCCTGTGCTAACTCTGCTGCCTTCGCCTTCGTGGTTCTCGCCTTCCTTGGCTTTGGCTCTGCTTCCAAATTACCAAGATCTGCCTTCTTCACTCGAGGTTTTCGCGGCTTGCCGGCCTTGGTCAGCTTCGGCGCATCTGCAGCAGGCTCCTTGACGATTGTTGGCGCTTCTGCATGCTCGAAAAATGGCGATCGCGTGCTGCGGGGAAGTCGAAGTTCGGGGTCGAGGGTCTTCCTGTTCTCAGCTTCTTTGTCTGCTTTTGGCTTGCGGCCCCTTGGCTTGGGCTTGGGTTTAGCATCGTCTACGGCCGCCGCATTGCTCGCAGCTCGAGATGCAGGCTTCTTTGCAGGCACATCCCCCTTCTCGATAGCATCGTGAGGCCCCGTCCGCCGCCGGCCCTGCTGCATCGCTGTGAGACCCTCATTCTGCTGCTGCGCAAAGTGCTCCGAGCGCACGAGGCTGCTGACGGTGGCAAACCCTCTCGAGGCCTTCTCAGGGATAGGCACAGCCCTCGAGCCCGAGGCCAAGGCGCTGCCCGTGTGCTTCTGTGGACTCGAGGGCGGAGAGAGGGCGAATGGCGAGGATGTAGGCATTGCGACGCGTCTAGTGGCGGCCACCGAGGGCGGGGGATAGCTCACATCAGGGGCAGGAGGAGACGATGAAAGCACCACAATCGTGTACTCCTTCCCGGCCATCTGCAGCAGCTGCGCCTGCCGCCTGAGCGCCAGCGTTGGGTTGAGCAGCTACGACCTGCGTGTCGGTGCTCAATGTCGTGGGGAAGGAGACGGGCAGACGCTTCCGTCACCTGGGCTTCGGCCCGCGACGCCTCAACGCCTCGCGAAAACACATGTTTTCGCGTTCATCTTCGCTTCGGCCAGCCCCCGCCCATGCCGCCGCTGCTTCGTGGCTTCTCCCTTGCAGCACGTCCTTGATACATCTGCAGCCTGTGAAGACCATCGTTGACCTGCAGCTTGTCGAAAGCACCGCTGCTGGCCGCCCCTTCGCCTTCGCACCCATGACCCTCTCTGAGGGGGGAGACTCGATTGACACGACAATGCCCAGCCGTGCCTGCACGAAGTCGATTGACTGACACTCAGGATACCAGGTTGAAAAAGGCCTCGAAGCTGCGTTACTGGACGGCTGGCAGTCCAATCTCTTTCGCTGGCAAGCTCACCTGCGTTGCGTTTGCATCCCTCGCACCTGCACACCCAAGTCAGCAAGTCGAAGCTTCACGTCACAAGCTTGGACACTTACCCTTACCCTGCCTGCCCGCCTGCCAACGCTCCCACACCACAAACCTTCCCACACCACACACCTCTCTTCTCCCTCTGCACTCCCACACACCCTCCCCTTCGCCTTCGCGCACAGTCTGCCCTTCACGAGACCGCTTCTTTTCGCGCGCTCGCTCCCTCACCTGCTGCCAACATCTCTCCTCCTCCTTCTCTTTCGTCGTCGTCCTCTCCAGTCATCACCCTCTCGTCGTCACCCTCTCTCGTCGTCACCCTCCTTCGTCGTCATTCTCTCTCGTCGCCATTCTCTCTCGTCGTCATTCTCTCTCGTCGTCCTTCTCTCTCGTCGTCATCCCCTCGCGTCGTCGCTCTTCCTTCTCTGCGTCTCTTTCTCCGTCATCCTCTTTCGCCATCATCCTCTTCGGCCGTTGTCCATACTCCACCCACTTTCCTCCTCCTTCTCTTTCTCGCGCACAGTTGAATTTGCACCATGGTGGGCCAGCCCAAGCCCGCTTCACATACCTGTTCCCTCACCTGCTGCGACCCCTCTTCTTCCCGACCCTCCTTTCTTCTTCACCTCGCGCACACCTGCTTGCTTGTCTGCTTCAGCTCTTTCCTTCTCTCCGCTTGAACTCCCCTCCCGCTCGCGCGCCGTCTGATTTGCACAAGACGATCTTTCAATTACGGGCAACAACAGGCGCCATGATCCGCAAGCCCAAGCTCGATTCGCACACCTGCTCCAGCGCCAGCTGCAACTCGCACAGGTGCCGCTCCTACTCATCAGCGTACCTCTCGGCAGCTCTGTTGGCTCTAGCAGACAAGCATGTCCGCTACCGACCTCACCTTACCGACATAGAAGTACCCAGGTTGCGTCCGGACAAAGATCGCTGGCGCGTACCGCCAATGCTGAACACAGCGACGACAGTATGGCTTCACCGACAGGAAGCTTTTGCAACATCCCTCGAACACCGCCGTCGACCTCGAATATGATACAAATCTCTGACAAGGCAGCTGAGATGCGGCGCCATCCTCGTGGGACAGTGCTGGCTGCATGGCCTTGTGCTCTTGCTTCTGTTCACGCGCAGCGCTGGCAACCCACCACGTCCAAGTTACAGCTTCTTCCATACGCTCGTCTTGCAGTACACAATAGACCACAACATGCTCTTAACTTGGCGAGAGCGACTGCAACGTTAATAAAGCAGTCGTTGACAAATCTACCTTTGGCATGGGCGATGTTCTTGCACTCGCCAGGGCCAACACTGTGTACTTTCCCGCGGGTGGTAAATCCCTGCGATGCTCATTGGATTACTGATGAATGACGTTGAGATCAGGAGAGTCGTCGTCGTCGACCCTACAATGTATTCTTGTACTCGCTGGTCTCACTGCTCTGTACTTCACTGCGAATGGCTTCTGCATTGCTGTCAGTGCTAGCGAGCACTTGTGATACACAACATGACTTACCTTTAAGTCGCAGACTGATGGATGCCGATGAACGATTCCGGCACATTGTTTGGGTACTGCTGCACCGCGCCATTGATTGTCGATAATGGGCTCGTAAGTCACAGACACAGCGACCCTTCAATCTCGAAGTCGAAGCCGAAGCCAACGGGGCTGCTGCATGCAACGCCAATGAGCATACAAGCGACACTCTCGGGCTCGTCAATTGGACTGCAACACTTAAAAGCTACTCATCGATTCGGGAGCCAATCTATCGCATACGCTAAGTCCAGATCCGCCGTCCGTTACGTCGATGGAAAAGACTGCAACAAAAATCGATTCGTAGACAAGACGAGCCCGTACCACGCTCCTCAACAATACCAGTGTACAGAGGGCGTTTTGGCCTGCACGAAAGATTGATGAAATCGATCCAGTCGCCATCCTCTTTGGCATCGATGTTGATTCCTCCGATCACTCCTTCGATTCCTGCTTTTTCTCATCCTTCTTCTGCAAAACAGTCTGCAGTCCCACAGCGGCAAACCACGTGACGGAAGTAGCCTTCGCCGTAAGATATAGGAAGCTCGGTGTTTGGGTCGACGTTCTGCAGTGTTTTGATAATCATGACCCTCGTCAATCCGTGCGGAGGCAAACGCTGTGTTTGGTTTGCAAGAATGGTTGATGGACCGTGTCCAATTGCCGTACTCTTTGGCGTTGATGGTAATTTCTTCCGCGATCCACTCTGTCTGGATCTCTCTAACCGGAGACCGTGGGGGCCGCGGGTTGCGACATTGTTGGAGGGCGCCTTGCCGATGTCCAGGCTCAATCCGTTGTCACTTCCCATCGTACCTTTGGGGGTAATCTCTCCTGGGTGCCAGTGACATCACCCAAAGGATGAGGTCGTCCACATCGCTCTTTGAGCGCTTGAGCTTTTGTATCGCATCTTTGTCCAGCATGGTTGCGCTGGTATGCCGCTGGTGCGGCTGAACAAGATCATGGCAGCAGGCACAGTGGTCGTCGTCGCCGTGTGGACTGCTGTTCCAAAGCGAGGAAGGGTGAGAGATGCTCGTGCTTGGCGGGGCACGACCTGGGGTGACGCTTCCGAGTGGCCGATCCAGCAGTGTTCGGGGCAAGCGCAGGTGCGTGGACAAGGCAACTGTCTCGCTGTCAAGGTACGCGTGTGAAACTGTCGTTGGCTTATCATACTCTCGCTGTGATCCAGCGCCACTTGAGTCCGGATTGGCGAACAAGGGCGGCAGATGGGCCTAGTCATTGTCGACAAGAAATGGCAAGTACCCAACCAAATTTTCGACAGAAGGCGAGAAGACCCCTCCAGGTCTCTGTGTGAGACAGCGAATGCAGCCGATCTGGAGTCGTGTTGGTGAGAAGCCCCAACTCTGGCCTCAAAGTGCGATCCCGCCGTCCGCGACGATTTTCAACGAGGACTACGCATCCGACGACTAGGTCTGCTTCAGTTGGTTTGAAGTTTTTAACGAGGATTCCGCCTCGGCACAGCCAAGTTCTCTATGCTCACGTCGATGAAGTTTTCAACAAGGATGGTACCTCCGGGAGGTAACACAGGTACACTCATCCATTCGGCGACATGCTATGAACAAGTCTACAGAGCACGTCCCACAAAGCCGTAGGAGCAACTCCTCGTGCATCCTCGCGCACTCTCTCTTCATACTGGTCCCGTCTGATTTTGGTATCTTCCTCGTTCTTGCCTTCGGTCTTCCTGCTGTCCTCTAATTGCTTCCTAAGGTCTTGGGTATTGGAGAGGTGGCGGTCCAGCAGTGCTCGGCTTTCTGCATCGCCACCAGCACCCACCGAATCGTCTGCTTTCTTTGCATGGCTCAACTGCTGGTTTGCATGTCAAACTATAGACAGTCGGAAACACAAGTGGAGCACTAGGCTCTGTTGCTTGCGCGCCCGAGGAGAACCGTTTGACAAGACTGTACTGGATGAGATAGTCTCTCTAAACTGGGTCTCCAGCCACTATGGCTATATCAGCTCCAGAACGACAGTATTGCCAGGGCAATCACTTACCAGCAACATCCAAGGACCGGGGGGTCCGATCCTCTTAGACGAAAACAAATTTCGCTTGCACAAATCGATATTCCAAGCAGACCAAACGCTGCTCTGGCGCATCTCCCAAACGCTGGGAACGCGTCACCAAATCTGACACAGGCACACATACAAAAGCCGTCCAGGGCTTTCAGAAACGCAAGTGCTTTGTGAGATAGAACAGAAAAACAGACGAGGCATGATATTTGGCGGAATGTGGACACTTACTTGTCCATAAAGCCAGCAGTATTTGAGTACGCAGATGACCTGTGAGGAGCGTTCATTCCGCGCGGGCGAAGCAAGCCATTGCAATTGACTGCCAGATTCCAACATAGCCGCGGCACAGTGACATCTTGACCGAATCAGTCTGTGCACTGCCCGATCACACCCCAGAGCCATTTTGATGTACGACTTGCATCGAAGTTCTGATAGAAGGCAATCTCAGTATCGTCTGAGCAAGCCATTGTAATCGACTGCCAGAGGTCAACACCACCTCGGAAAAGCTCACCAGAGACATCAAGTAGAAGCCCATATTCTTTAGAACGATACTCCGAAACAGCGCCGCGGGAGAGAATCCATATCGTTGTCGACAAGATACTTTGGTGGGTCCAGAGAAGGTCTTCAGTATTTGCTCGCCAAGCCGGCGGCGGAAGCAGACGACCACGGAAGTAATCTTACCCGCATTCTCGTCAGAGCCGCCATCACTCGTCTTGTTGTCGTGTTTCTGGAAGACAGACAGAGTTCCAAGGCTTCAAATATATTTATTGCAGAGCCCAGAGCAGGAACAGGCCATGTAAATGTCGGTATCATATTTTTCGAGTCCAGACAGAATATTTGACCGCCAAACGGTGAAACCGGCAGCAGAAGCAGACGACCACGGCAATGTCAAAAAAGCATTTTTTGCGACCCACAGGCGCAGCCATACAGTGGTTCTCTGTGACATTATGGTCATGCTCTCACCAAGGCGAGATACATGAGTCAGAAGAATTTTGCCAGAGAAGCAGAAGGCCACAGCATTGAAGACACTGCGGTCATCTTTGGTGTTCAGAAAGTGTCCGAGAGAGACAGCATTTGACAGGGATGATTTTGATGCGACCAGACCAACAGACATAGTAAAATCCCATGGCGTATTCTGGTCCATGCTGCTGTGCTTGTTGATTTTTGTTCCAGGCGAGCAACACCAAGTTTTGTATCAGAAATGCGTTTCGTAAGCAGAGCGACCATGGTTTGTCTCCGCTTTGTATTCTTGGACGACAGAATATCAGATGGACAATGGCCGAATCCGGAACATTCCACGGCCCTTCAGGCTTTCTGGATGCCAGAGGTTGTTTTGACAGAGCAGAAAGTCTACAGATGTTCCCAGAGCGAGCGGAAAGACAGACCATGAAGTCACCTCGTGCTCGCTTTCTGGATGTGAGCAAGCAAGAGAGCAGGTCTGAAGGATAAGTTTTGGTAGCGGACAAAAAGACAGATAGGAGAGAGCGAAACAGAGGAGAAGAGAATATTTCGTTGCTCTGCCTTGTATGGCGACGAGCAGAAACAGCAGAACATTCGTTCTTCTTGCCAACCATTGTGGAGACGAACCAGAGCAGAAGAACATTGCAAGAATATGTCCACATTTGCAGAGACGGATGCAGAGAAGGAACCCGGGATTTCCTGAATATTTTAAAGAGGCGGCCCAGAACAGACATGGTTCGGAGATGGTGTGAATTCTGGTGGCGGACCAGAAGCAGACAAACATGTGTTGGCTCTTTCATGATTTGTGGTGAAGATGCAGAGACACAGCCGGAAATTTCTGAACATTTGGAGAGGCGGCGCAGAGCAGACATGGGGCGAAGGCAGACTGCATTTTGGTGGCGGGCCAGAAGCAGACGAACATGACAGCTCGGCTGGTGTTGTGAGTGTTGGTTCAGAGCAGAAACAGAAAGTTGTCGTTGCAGTGTCGACTCCGAGCTTTCATCGCATATCTGTCTTAGGAATTCGGCAATCCATGGCGCGGTCACCGAATGGCCCCCGATCAAGTCCTCCCATTCGATATCGATTTGCAGAGTCATGATGGGCAAGAGTTCCAATCCGTCTCCGTCATGTATGACATGATGGCATTGGGCAGGTTGGCACAAGTGGTGACGAACTTGCTGTGCTCCCAGAAATATGACATCGCTTCTTTGCGGACCTGGCGGCATCTGCAGCGAGAGAACAGACGCGGACAGACATGTGAACACCGTTTCGAGCATTATGGAACGACAGACCAAAAAAGCACACACTCAGACTTTGATGGCCATCGGACATCCAGCTGGCCCTCGATCTTGGTGTCGAAGCCCCAGCTCTTGGACAAACAAAGAACAACTCGCATACAGGACATAGGAACTTCCCTACAGATTTGGTTCAGAAAAGAGAGAGAGCTATTCGCCAAAGGATACAGAGATATTTGAACAGGCAGGCGACGCTTTTGCAGAAATGACAGAAATTTTGCAGAGCAAAGAAAGAGAAACATGAGGTGGCCGTAGTACCAATTTGATGGAGGGCGAACAGAGAAGGAGAAGAACATAGTCGGGGGCATCTGCTACTGGTGCTAAGTCCGAGAGAGCTGACCTGCATATTTGATTGCCATGGAAGGGACAGAACACCGCATGTTTTGGTAGTTGCCGAATTTTCGAAGAGATGGTTCCAACGGGTGGTCGAGCAGAGAAGGTTTTGCCATTTTGACGATTTTGATGAGGGTCAGAGTCGTTCAGGGCGAAGCACTTCTGCTGTGCTGCTGTCTGACAGTGCGAGAGGAAAAGATTACGAAGAAGAGACATTTGAGAAAGACGAGATCCGGGTGCACCGACTGCGCCGCCACAGCAGTCACCCGCGCGGACATATAATGATGGTTTTGCTCAGTTTAGCATCGGAGACAGACATCGTCTACCGAAGTTCCCACCTGGACCACTTGGAGGTATGAGCACCAGGCGCGTTTTTTAACGAGGTTGTCTCCTCTCGAATTGACTTGATTTCGGACGCGATAGCGAAACGCATCGTCCAAGGGTGTCCGAGAACATTCACGAGAAGAGCTGGAGCATTAGCATTCGATATGCGACACCGAGGATCCCAACAACTACTCACGATCTTCACCTTTACGTTGTCAAACGATGGCGGGTTGACGATGGAGGAACAGATAACAAAGATAACTTTCGCAAGGTGAGACATGGTCTCAGCCCTGTCATAATCGACCCAACATTTGGTGCCGAGGTTGGCATCGGCGGCATTGAATTAGCCGTCACATTCGACATAACGTCGCGCCGGCGTTCTGATCGTGCTCGGTGATTTCGCCGGCCATGGTGTTGCCGTGCGTGTCGTTGGTTGCGGGTGTGGCGTTGGGCGGTCCTAACTGCGTCTGACCGGTTCCCACAACCCTAGGCTGATGGGCTTGCCATCAACCATCACATTTGCCGAGTGCTTGTCAAAGCTGGAGTCGGATTAGCTTCCCCATCGGCGCTACACCATCGAGCAGACTTACACAGTCGGGATGTACTCCCGGGAAAGGCGTTCCCTCACGCGCAAAAGAGAAGAAGCAAGGTTTCCATGAACTCTTTCCAGTATCTCGCAATTCCAGGCTGCTGGGCTTACGTACCAAACGTGGTAGCAATGAATGTGGGCAAAGGCCGAAAGGAATGGCGGCACTTCGCAGAAGTCGACAAGAGAAGGGAACGTGACGAGGGATCGCCATCGCACCAGACGTGAGGTTGCGGACACCGGTTGACCGCAGAGATCCTTCTGGAAGTCATCCTTCAGGACGCTGTCCTTTCCGAGCACCTTTCTCCATGGTCGATCGATTTCGGTCGAAGATTGGAGCTCGTCATAGCATCCTTACCAATCTTCCTGGTCAATCTGGCGTAACACGAGAGCCGTTAGTAAAGGCAAACGACGGAAGCAGAAGGAACTGACTTACGATAGCCACAAATGTGGCACTGAGTTCGGGCACTGCAACCACTCCACCTTCTTGTGATCATAGCGTGTGCGTTTATGAGTTTCGGTCATGCCCTTGCCAGACCCTGTAAACCCAACTCTACTGCCGAATGCATTGCTGGTCCTGAACACAGACTGCCGTTCTTGACCTTCAACAGAAGGCGCATAATCTTCATAATCAATGTCCGCGTTTCTCCAGTTGGCCCTCCTTCGGCACACGATTGACGCGCTTAGGCTCGTCAAGGGCTACGCCGGCGGTTGTAGATTTCGCATTAGGATTAATGCTAGCTGGACCCGAGATAACGTGTGGAGTCGATGTGGTGGGAGTGATTAGTGAAAGAACAGCGGCAGCATGAAATCTTTCGATACAGCTGTTGATGTGGACGGCGGATCGTCAATGGTCCCATCGCTCCAATCCACCTCGTCTTCGTCCACGTCTGTGGCATCGGCCACCGGGAGCAGCCGCCTGTGATCATCAGAGGTTAGCGTTCGAATCGTGCTTCTGGACAGTGCTCATACCTTGCTCCCAACTCGCTTTCGCGAGGTTGCCTTATGGCAAAAAAGAGGCGCCTTTCGGCAAAGAAAAGAGGTGCCAGAAGGTAAAGAAAAGAAGAGTAAAAATACAGTGGCGACTGCCGAGTTATGACGGTCGATGCGGCGACATTCGGAGCTTCATAACGTCAGCGTCCTCAGTCAACACATCTGCGGTAGCGCCCGGAACCGATTTAGTTGAAAGCCCACACACCACGACAAGGTACGGTTCCACGTGGGGATAGTTGTTTACGGGGGATCGCGCCCCGGCGGCAATTGATGTGCTCGCTAAGACCCTCGGCCAGAGTCGTAATCTCTCGCACATACTTGGCGACGTCAGGGTTCTTCAGAGCCGTGAGGAAGCCGACCATACTGGTGTCGGTTGCATACACAGTGGAATCTGAGAGCTTCTTCGCCACCGAGCGGTGGTACAAGTCGAGGAAACAAGTCGACACTCCGCGGAAGTTGTAAGCATCTTTTGGGTCCTCGAAGTAGCCAACAATTTTGCTGAGCAGTTCGTTCGGGAGGAGTTGGAAGTTCTTTTCGCCCTCATCGTGCTCTTCGACACTCACTTCGTCGTTGTCCGTCTTCTCGAGATCCCAGATCGCATAGAAAGGCAAGGAAGGAAGGGCACGCATGAAAGGCTTGGCTGGCGAGGCCATCACCGATGTACATCATCTCCTGTGATGGGGTACCAGGAGGTAGTCTGTAGCGCTTGTGTATGGCATTGTTGATCATAGAGCAGCCGTTTACGTGCCAGCGGGCTGCGAGGCGCCACACGGTCATGGCGTGCTCGAGCTTGGGCGACATTGCTACGAGCCAGGCTTGCCCCCCGTTGGTACGCTCGGAGAGTGGCTTGTGGATGATGGGCTTGATCTCATTGGCGAGGCGGTCGACCAAAAGCTGCAGGTACTTGAGCTGCGAGGAGGCTTCTGGTGACGCTGGGCGGATGTCCCAGATTCGTTCTTGGTCAGTTGCGGAGAGAAGCTTGAATTGTGATATCAGGTCTCCGAGTTGGTCGCCTGGTGCGGTTAGGGTGAGTAGAGGACGCTCTGATACGATTCGTGTGCCCTGCGTGATCTTTTGGGTTGCAAACAGGCCTTGGTCAAGAAGATAAACCATCCCGGATTACGAAGCCGCAAAGACTACTCCAGAGCGCGTCCTCTGGATAGATGTCAGCAGCTGATGGCTCTGGGCCCTGCTTTAGGCGCCTGCGGTGTGCCATGCCTGCCACCTCGTCGAGAATGCGATCGTCGTGGTGGAACTCGTTGATCTGGTCGATAAGGTCGATGTCCTCGTCCTCCACGGGAACTTCGATGTCCAAGAGGAAGTCCTCCCAGGCCCGTTCATACCCGTGGATATGCTCACTCAGACCCTCAGCCAGAATGGTGAGCTCTCGTACATACTTGGCGATGTCGGGGTTCTTCAGATGCTCAGGCACATGAAGCACACAAGAGAGACAGTGACAAGCTGGACGGGCGGAGACGCAACCCAGGGCAACTTGTAATCACTGGTAGCACTGCAGCGTCTGTATTTCCATGAGTTATGATCGCGAAGAACTTCGTCCAACTCGTCGAGCAGAGTTGGTACCTGGTTCCTCCAGAATTCATGAAGATCAGCGAGGCTGACGGAGTTCGCCTCCTCCCATGCTTCAAATGCGACATTCGAGAGCAGACCTTGCGCATCCCGCAGGCGACCACCTGCGTAGGTGGCGTCTGCTGTGGACGCGATGATGAATGCGACATATTTTGAAACACGGGGACACACCGTGAGGTCATACGGGTACTGAAGCTCATTAGTCGTGCATTACGATGGCACAGCACCGGCGTTGGTCATGCGCGGGCTGCAGCGTACTGCTGTTGTGGCTGGTTTCGGACTTGGGGAACCCGAACCCGTCAAGGAAGAGAAGGCAAGGCCCGATGGCCATCGTTACGGAGATGACGTTCGTCATCTTTCATCAGGCACAGCTGGCTGACTGCGGGATGTCAGCTACATCGATTCCAGGACTGTCAAGGCAAGAACTTACACGCTCGAAGGTTCCCAATCCGCCGCTCCATAGACCATGGAGTCTCGAGGTGGTAGGTAACATGTACATTCCTGAACCACCGGTACACTGGATCCTTCTCTGGCAGCTTCTGATAGGCGGCGTCCATGACACTGAAGTAACGAACTGGTTGATATTTGTCGAGGACGCATGCCTTCACTGCTTCTGTGAACTTTGGTGCAAGTAAATAGTCACCCAGGACGATCGCGTCGATGAGTGCCACATCTACTGCCTGGATTCCTCTAAGCTTGATGCTACCTGCGTCTGTGAAGGCCGGAGCCAACAGGTAATGTCCAAGGATAAGAGCGTCAACGACCGCTACATCAACAGTCTGGCGTCTTCGCATCGCGAAACCTCGCTGGAGGTATGCCTTGATGTTGTTGAGGATCTCCTCAGGGTTGTCAGAAGGGCAGAAACGATTTACCATAGGGGACTCCACGTACTCCAGTCGGAGACGGTGTAGTGACTGGCACCCGAACAGGGCATCAAGCTCATACGAGTTGATTACTTGCTGAGGTGATCGGAGGATTCGCTCTTTGGCGCGTTCAGGATCAGTGGGCTCTATTTCATGCATCTCACGCTCGTGCCAGCGCTGCGTCTGACTTGGACTTCGCTGCCTCCTGTCGATGAATCCATTTACGACCACCGACGTTCCCTAGCTCTTTCAACGATTGTTGTTTTCGCTGTCTCCAATTAGCCATGGCGGAATGACTGGAAGTCCCCTTTCAACCCATGGCAGCGGGTCTGGGATGATGAATGCGACATATTTTGAAACACGGGGAAGGACAGTCTCATACCACTCGGTAGTGTTTGAAGGATCGAATCGAACGCCTCTGAAGAAGGTAGGCAAAATAATCGCACCGGGCAGATACGCAATGTATCATATGGCTGGGAAAGCCAGTGGTATCGGTCGCGCGAGCTGCTAAGTCGGTACCTATCGTCATCACCTCTGCTGGATCGAGGACGGCATGTCGTCTCGCGCGGCGATGGTCTCGGTCGCGACTCCTGCGTCTGTCTCCACGTCGGTCACCGCAGGTCCCTGCTGCGGTCACGACGGTCGCTGTGGCGGTCACGACGATCGCCGTTCCTGTCATCCTTGCGGGCGTCAGAGTCGCGTGCTTCATCGTTTGCCTGCTGCTCGCGAGTCTCCTCCACGTCGCATGTCGTAGACCGTTTGGCCTGTTCGAGAATCTCAGACGATTCATATGGCATGCGTCTCCTCCCGCGCTTTCGCGCCGCCATCTTGCCCCTTTCGGAGCATGCTGTTCGCAATGTCAGTTATGATCTCGTATACCAGAGCAGGATGACTTACGCAACGTTCCTTTTGGAACCACCGAATTCCAAGGTCATGCTCCTCCTTACCGCATGTTCCAGTCGCCCCCTCCCGCTAAGTACAGAGGCGCCCTTCCGTCAGCCGAAGCCTCTGGATTGGAATGTGCCGAGAAAAACAACTTCATAAGCCATACATGAAGACCGAAATTTAGGATGAGCGAATGATCGCGCCGGTGATGCGATACTTGGCTCGACGGCGACTTCTCATCCTTGCTTGACGCACCTGTTGTGCTCCTCTCACTCGACTTCGCGCTCGAGACCACCCTCGGCTGGATCACGACGGGCCAGTGCATCCATTAGCTTCGACCGATCGTAGGTCTTGAAGTTGACACCAGCAACGTCGGTATCGTCTAAAGCGGAAGCGCCGCTCACACCGCGATCATCCTTGCTATGTGTTCGATCAAAGACTCCACCGGAATCGCCTGCGTAGGCACCACGTCGTGATCCAGATCTCTGCCGCTCATGAACGGCCTGCTGTGTGATGGTGTACTTGTCGAAGTATCCCGAGGTCATGCCCGCCTTACCGCATGCACCAGTCGTCCCCACCCGCTAAGTACAAGGACGTCCTTCCGTGGGCCGGAGCCTTTGGATTGGGATGGCACCGTATGTGCAGATCAGAATACGGATGAGTCCAGCAGCTGATGTCAGCGAACCTGGAGAAGAGACATCCTTTCTCTTCGATCGTATTCTCATACGAGATGCTCGATGCCAATGCCGAGCAGACGCGAAGATGTGGTGGCCGCGCCTGTAGTTTCTTGCTTCTGTAGAGTGTGGACTCCAGCGAGTCCCTCGATGTATACGAAAGTGTGGTGGGCTCTGTGCCACGCGACGCACACGTTCAGGGCTCTGCAATGCTGGCTTGAGAGATTAGCAAACATGAAAGCAGCAAATCGACAAGCAGTGGAAGACTTACAGCATGTTGCTCATGCCCAAACCCAGCCCGCAGGCGTGAGGGCGTTCATCGAATAGTTCACGAGGCACTGGGACCAGAGGTACGATTGAAGTTAGGCCAAGAGTAGTTTGGAGGTGTCCAGGCCTTTAGTGACGCTCCTTGCACTGTCTGCTCATATGGGACCTCGAGCGAGTCGTTCATGATGGAGACTGGTTGTCAGGCACTTGATGCCATCTGCGAAGTCTGAAGTCAGCAACAGCGAGATCTGCATATTTGGTGCTGCGCGATGCAAGAAGAGGTTGAGCAACACTGAAGGTCACGAAGGACATCAAGCCTGGTGGCTGTCTGCATATCCTTATGCCTGATGTTGAAGGTTGCTCTTTCGCAGAGGTGCCAGGCTCCGCAACTGCCGCCTGCTTCACCGCCACCACGCAGAGTGGGGTGCGAGCGCAAGGCGATGAAGAAGAGCGTGTGGATGAGCGTCATCGAGCCTTGCGTCTCCACCTGAGCAGCAGTATGCCTGCTGTCTGGTGTTGAGGTTGCGCAAGGCCGTCAGAGCTCTCCGCAAGCTCCACCATCTTCGCCAGCACGGCGGAGTGGAGTGCAAGCGCAAGGCACAGAGGGATGAAGCGCAGATGAGCGATCTCCAGTCTTGCAGCCACTTGGTCAGCTTCATGCTTACTGCCAGGTGTTGCTGCTGCGCGGGACTGTGAGGCTCTCTGCAGCTCTCCCTGCTGCGCCGGCGCGGAGGCCGCGAGGGGTGCCGGGACAGAGAACGAGGAAGAGAGGGACACATACCAGAGTGCGAGCAGAGAAGCAAGGTGTTGACAAAGGTTTTGACAAGAGAACCCAAAGAAGGTATGGACATGGTGTTGGGCGAGGGTGTGGGTGGGCGGTGGGGTGGTCGATGGGGTAGGACTTATAGCTGAGCGAAGCTCGACGCAACTCACGCTCACCCTGACCCCCCACTAGCGCAACGACCCACTCGCTCTACAGTACGGACAGCAGCCTACAGCGAGATCACAGGGGCAGATCTGGTGAATGTGAGATTGGCCCAGCATAGGGGTCATGCAGCTTGCCGGTCAGGAGCAAACATTCACGCAAGAAGCCGGCGGGGAGCTGCAGCCAATGTGGTAACCCATCAGCCCTGACCGCCGCTGAGGCGGGGATCAGCAGCCTCGATCGAAGTCTCAAAGTCTCCCGCTGGCTCTCCGTGATGCCTAGACTGACCTCCACATGATGCTACACCGCTGCTGCTGCGGCCTCAGGAGGGAGAGTAGCTGCAGCCTTGATTCCCGTGGTCCACGAGCAAGCTCAACACCGCTCTGTGGAGTAGATAGGAGCCTTGAGGCATCCCACACCGGCCACAATGCTCCCGGAGGTGTTGCGGATAGCTGCACGCTTCTCGAATAGCTGTCCACTTGCTGGTGCAACTGAGTATGTCCTCATAAGTCTCCCGCAGCAGGAAGCCTTCCTTGTGCCTGCGGACCATCGACCACCAGAGGGTCGAGCTGGCGACGGCTATGAAGTAGATAACCTCACACCTTGCCAGACTTGAGCGCTGCCGAACGCCCTGTACTCTTTTGGACGCGCCGCCGTGAGCCTTTGCACGAGCGGCGAGCTTGCCCTGCGTCTTTATGCCTATGTGCTGTCCCACTGCCAAACTGCCATTATGGGGTCGTTCAGCCCTATCGCTGGCTGCCCATGCTGAGGCTGACAGCTGGCACGCACCGCGCAGGGCGTTGCACTGCTGCCGCAGCTCCCAGGACGAAGCAGCACGCCCGCCCCGAGTGTGCAGGCTACCCGACGGCCATACCGTCAAGCAGGAGAACCGGCACTGGTAGTCAATATAGGCTCATGGGCTAACCCCTGGGCACCTCACGCGCCGCGGCTGCCGGATCCAAACTTGCTGTTGCAGCTCTAGAAACGGCGGGGCATGGGCGTCAGCCCGCCATTTGGGTTTGGGGACCCTGAGGCGGCCGTCGTCAGCCCTGACGCCAAAGTCAGCCCCCCCGCCGACCGTCAGCCCAACTGCCGGGCGTTCGCCGGCACTTTGAGCTGCCATCGATGTCGTAGACCCCCACGCCTCCCGTGGGTAGCTTATAGTTCACGGAGAGGCGTGCACTGGCTACTCTGATGTCAAACGCCGCGAAGCAAAGCTCGCCATGAGCCTACAGGCGCCCTCAGTACCGCAGTGAGCATGCAGGAGATAGTAGCGTTTGAGCTGTCAGGCGCTCTGGGGCTTCGTCTGAGCAGCCTTTGCACTCCGAGATGCCTGGGTTGCACGCTTATTATTAGAGCCGCCACGACTCAAAGCCTGGGGCGGATTGTCTCCTGATCATCGTATCTATCTGGACCGCATCTGCTCTGAGATTCAAGCAAACTTGCTGTCTCGTCGTAGTCAAACACCGCACCTTGGAGCCTGTCGCTGCAGATTCTGAATCTGGGAGCTGTCTTGCGGTAGCATGTCCAATCTGCACGCCTGATATGCTGCACATGAATACTTTGTGAGACGGAGAGCAAAGATTTAGAAGCCCTCCTGTATCTCATTTACCAGCCTTGACAGGGCACCTCTTCCTCTGACAGTTGATGCATCCCCACGACCTTGGGTCTAACATTGCGTAAAATTAACATTTGAGCATTCTCGGCCAGGACCTCATGTTACTGCGACGTCCACATCACCAGCTTGTAGGGGATTGCTTTGGCAGTCTCAGGGGATCAGAACATCTCTTGGAGACGTGAAGCCCGTGGATTGTTTCACTGGAATATTCACATGAGAGCGAAGACACGAAACTCCCAAAGCGTGTAGTCATTTTAACGAGACATTCATGTATATGAGTTAGGCCATCCAGTCATGAGAGACGACGACCTTGAGCTCAGATGTCAAGCAAAAAGCTCGGCCCCGACCAAAGAAGACCAAGTTTGAACGTCGAGCTCGCCTCTGAGACCTGTGTATCCAGGTCTTGTCTCAGTCTCATGACTACACATTGCGCACAACAACAGTATCACATCAATCCTACTTTGCGTAGCCATCTTGGGGAAGTACAATTGTGATTCCGTTACACCGGTTCATCTCAGGATACTCCGAATATACACTTGATGGACCATGTGCACACCTTTGGGGCCCATAGAAAGGAAAATACCATGCGCACGAGAATAGACCGTAGGGCCATCCCGGCACATAACCGTCTTGACCAGATGCGTGTCGACCTGAGTCATGCGGGCCGCACCTGAAGCACTTCAACGACGCCCTTCCCTGAATTACTTTCCGCCATGAATCGTTATCTCGATGTTGGCATTGAGCGCAGCCTTCGCGTTAGCCTCCATACTGCTCTTGTTGTAGTCTTTACGGATAGTCATGCCGACGGTTTTGAGCCCATGGAGCTTGTTGAGAGTCACCTAGACAGTCAACCAGTCGATGGGCCGCGCAGCCATGCCGTGTACGAAGACATGACGGATGCAGCGGCGCTGATCAGGGTTAAGCTCCATGACCCATCTGTCGAGTGCTTCAGGTGTTGCACGATACACATTTCGAGCGAGGTGGCACAAACTGGAGTCGACATGGATTTGACGGCAAACCTTCGTAAGAGCAATTGTTTTTCGGAGAACCTCCTGCTGAGGCGTCGTGAGGTACGCTGTGTCGGTTCCCCTAGCGTCATGGAGATTGATGTTCGCCTTCTCGACAAGTCGCTCGAGTATCATGTGCCTGATCTCGCGGGGCAACTTCAGGAGTGGAGATGCGGAGGAGTTGCGGCGAGCACTGATTATTGTCAGCTCGCGCCGGTCAGTCGTACACAAACAAGAGCACCTACATCTCATCGTGGATAGCATCAGGGGTCGAAGTGCTGGCCATATCCTCTATGCAAGGCGGCTGCTTGTTTTGCAGAGAGATGGTGTTTGGCAGGTCAGTGTGGAGCAACGAAGCGCGAGCGCCTACCTACCTTTACTGGCCTTGGAGCACGTGCCACTTCCAGGACCGCAACAGCAAATTGATATCATCTGCGGAGCGTCCAATCACCGCGAAATCTGATAAAAGCACTCTTGCATCATGCAGCAAGGTGCAAATTCGTTACCGTAGACTCAGGTCATCTTGGCTACAATCTGCGAGCGAGGGTCTGACTGACGTACTGCACAGTCGCGCAGTCATCTCAGCATTCCGTGTGCACAAATGCTATGCTCTAAATTGCTCTGAAAGGCTCCGCTCAGTGTGCTTGAGAGATCAGCGTAGGCCGTTTCGATGTTCCTCGCTGTATGGGCCGTGTCAGCGCTGCGTCCGCATCTTATATCGTGTTTGTCCAAGCGGTCTTCCAATATGTCGACAACTTCATCCCAAATTTGCTTGACATGGATTCCGCTATGCTTCAACGAGAATCAGTTGCATTCTAAGCACAGTGGAACGTACAATGTTGTTCGTTACACGGTATCCCAGTATCATGGCCGCACTCCGCATACCATGGCAACACCGACCTGCCCGAAATATTCGCAGCCATATAAGGATGTAATCATTAACCTGCTGTATGCCTAGGATATCTGACGCGGCCCTGTCAGGAGATTTGTTCCTGGTTGTTCGGCTACCTTAGACATAGGCTGGGCAATCCAGCAGGGACAAGACCCAATACCGCTATGCGTGAAGAAGGCACATTTTAGTTCGGCAGGGGACGAAATGTCAATTCAGTAAAGACGAAATCCTACGAGATTTTCTATGTCTAAGCGGTGCTTGGATATTGACAAGGGAAGGCCTTCGCCCCCAGACCCCATGAACTCATCGAATCGCGGATTGATGCCGCTGCTCGGGGTTGTCCACTCCGGCTGTCTTATTAGAGTGCGAGCCAAGGACTTTGACCTCCATGTCAGATCTGGATTTGACAAACCGCATGGCACACTTGACCTCCTTCCAAAAACGCCCTCAGGGTATGACAGAACAATGTTCTTCGCAGCCTTCTACTGGTTCGTAGCCTCACAGCAGATATCTTCGATGTCCTTGGACTTGGACTAAAGGAATGTCTCAGTTGTACGAGCACACCCTGCGCGCAACCTCTGAGGAGTTTTCCAAGACCCAGCCGCCGTGTATCCATCTCAGAGGGATATGCTCCCACTTTTCCTGTCCCAATTGGCCTCGAGGCGCTTCGCATACACGCTCGGGAGCTTAGCATGGAGCATAACCACGAATATCTGTGGGCAGTCTCAACTGTGCCGTGCTTGACCTTCAGACCATATGCTTGCCGAGGGTCAATTGTTCGTCGGATGCAACAGGGCTGAGGATATCGTTCTCCGCAGTATGGACCTCTGTTATAGCTACACGGCGCCCATGACGAAGGCTCTGGTCGGACTCTGGACGGCGTAGTCATTTCGGTGACATGTTCGTTCGTCTACTTGTCTGCAATCAACACTGGAGGATACCAGACTTACCATGTGGGATCGTCTTGGTTGAAAGCCTCAACACCACGACTAGGTGCGATCCTATCGTTGAGGGTAGTTGTTTACGGGGGATCTCGCCCCGGCGGCTTCCGCGCTCTTTCAATCCTGGATGCCTCCTCGGAGGACAAGCTCGACGCCGTCACGAAGGTAGAGCAAGGGCGAGTGTCTGCTGACTTTCTGACTGAGGTTGGCAGGGAGTAAGATCTTCAGTCTCTTGAGGTCAGGCAATTCATTGAGCTTCTCACATGACTCGTCCCATTGCTCGTCGGTGGTGGGTACATCGCCATGGGTGTATATGTTCTTGATACCCCTGCGCTGCATTGACGACAGTCCTCGAAGCCAGAGGATGCATTCAGATGGTGTCGCCCGGAATTCTGTCATAGTATCCAGGCGGTGTGGCGCCTCTGCGCGCAGTTGACGGCAAGTGCTTGTCATGACGAGGGCCTGCTTGACGATTTGGCGACGCTTCATGCCCACGACGACAACCCGCGTCTTCTTCTTCCCCTGGCGAATTTGGACTTAGACGCGGAGCGGCTCGTCGATAGTGTAGTCCACGCACTTGCTTAGCAACTCTGTAGGCAGCCGGAGCAGAGGAGACGTTCTAGTGTTGTGAGCGGAGCTTATTGCTGTCAGTCAGTCTGTGCTCCTCCGTCGCACGACCACAAGAATGCTTACATGGCGCTCACGGGCATATCAGTGCAATTGATGGGCAGCATTGTAAAAAGCTTTGCAGGTCTTCGATGCTGGTGATAGAGATTGCAACGGTGTTTGCGTGGTGAAAAGAAAGAGGCTCGACTTTGAACCACATGGCGCTCGGTCCAATAGGGCTCAGCAATATGGCATCAACTGCAAGTAATCTGGAGCGTCTCAAAAGCATTGGGAACATCATTACTGGCATGCACGATTGGTCATGGTTAAGATATACTGCACAAAACAGCGACACTGCACTAGGAGCTTGACTTTGGGAACTGCACTCAGTGCCGAGATGTGCAGCTCAATTGCGAGCATTACTGCATCCTGCACAGGCAACTTGCGAGAGGACTTATTGGTATCTACCTCGCGCAGTGAGAGTTCATGGCGGGGTCGTTGCCATAGCTGTCAGCTGTGCCGGGTGACGTAGGGTCGAGCGTCGCTCAGGCCACTGCGCTCATCTTCACTGCCAGCCGCTCCGCTA
This sequence comes from Curvularia kusanoi, assembly GCA_011058905.1. NCBI lineage: Eukaryota > Fungi > Ascomycota > Dothideomycetes > Pleosporales > Pleosporaceae > Curvularia > Curvularia kusanoi. The sequence continues at coordinate 82,604 of SWKU01000028.1, forward strand.
TATGAGTCTGGATATACCACCAAGAGGACTGTTGACTATATAAAGAGCAGCGTTGTACCGATCTCTTGCCAGGGGGCGGAGCGTTCATCTCCCAACCCCCTGGCGCAGTTGAGGTACTACGCTAATCATTTCTGTGAACAGGTTTCCAAGCATTCAAACAGAGACTCCCGGACAAGCTGTTCGAAGGTTCAAATCCAAGAGGCCGCGCAACCTCTAGTCTGAGGACTTCGGAGTCTGTTCTTTTTTGCACTTTTTTTTTGGCAACGTCACAGCTTTGCACACCCACTGCATCTGCCACGAATGTGTGCAGCTCACTTATTTGGTCACAGTCTTTCTTGCTGCTCCAGGCGTACGCATTATTTTGGTATGTCTCAGTGTGTGACTGCGCAGCTGCACCGCTTTTCGTTACTGTCAAGCTGCCTTTGGTCCGCAGCTGTTCCCCAAAATGATGACACAACATCGTTGGCGCGTTTTTGTATTATGTACCATCGCGTAATTGCAGCGTTTGCTTTGCTGCAACTCACGATCGACTTGGTAAGTAAAAGGGCATCTGAATCTGCATTCGCATTCATCGTGCCGATTGCAGGTGGTTCTTGCATTTTTGTCTACCTGGCTATAGCTACACTGTCAGATGTGCCCTTGGAAGCTCCTGGACTGCGTCGAGCGACGTCTGGTATCTCCGAGCACTTCCTCTATTTCAACGTGCGGCCTCAAATCTGTGTAGTTACCTGGGCTCCTTGTTTTTGACTGCTTTCGCATTGCTCAATCTAAGCCCCTGAGATGCGACAAGACTGGAGTAGATCCTTCCGCTGTTACCGAGAGCCATGAACAGCGCAGCCCTTCCTGCCAGCTTTTCTTCTTTATGTGAGCCTGCCGCATCCTGTGTGCCCTTTGCGCATGTCTTGCCTCATCACGAAACCACATAGGCAAAGAAGTGCTCTCTGTCCTACGACCGTCCTGCATGCGCTGGCAAGACCAAGGTATGTGATACGCAGAAGACTTCTGTCGCCTGTCTCCCTGCGTGGCTTGTTTGGCTTCCTTCAACCCTCTCTGCAGGCGTGCAGAGCAATATTTCGGTCTCGGACTGCGCGGTCCAGCGTTCTGGAGAAGGGGCACTCTTTCGTGAGCGACTTGCGCAGAAGGAAGGTTCAGGAGTGCTCGGCTGGCGACACCTCGAATCTAATACTTGTCAGTCTGTATTCCATCTTTGCAACGACATCGACTACTCTGCATGCTTACCTCTCAAAGGGCTCAGGGATCGTCTCCGCGCCTAGAGCATGGCCGCTGCATCTCTCGGGCGCTCCTTTGACCCACGACCAGGTATCACGTAAGTCCTTGCGCCATCCTGTCAATACTCACGAGGGTAAGATCTACAGTATGCGTTGTACTCCTGGTGTCTGCCTTCTGCCATACGCTCCATGGCTCTGCGCTTTGTACATCTCTGCCGTGCTGCCTGGACGGACGTAACAGAGCTGTATGATACAGAGGACGATCGTGCGATTTCAGAAAACTTGACTCAGTGTGCCAGAAAAGTATTACAGCTTTCATTGGTCGATGGCGGAGGCCAGAAGAACATTCAGCAAGCTTGACTGGCAGAGTCCAAAGTCTGTGCGTGGTCAATGTACGCTCCGTCTTGACGGCAGTATCAGCCCTTCTACTCCCTACTAATCCGGCGACCTCAAGTGGTGTTCAAGGCCAATGTGACCCTGACTCGATGGTTACTGCTCTCTTCTGCGAATCCATAACTGGCAAAGGTTCAGCCAGGGGTATGTCTGCTCAAGGCCAGCTGTACTACCAGAATCAAGTCCCATGGCGCGCAAGATGCTCCATCTCCTGGCTACCGGTTCGTCTGCATCGACTCCAGGCTTTTCATGGTATGGATTGGCCATTCGAACGTGGAGGGCGCGAGCCAGCGTGCTGGGAGAGCGGCTTTCGGGAAGGGCTTCTAGAACAGGAGGTGTTCAAAACTTTGAATCGACGACCTGGTAAGGCTTGTTCTGGTCAGCTCGTATTGCTTGCTCGTAGCAAACTTAGTTCTCCTGTCGATACTTATAGCATCGGCAGTTCTCACATTCCAGATTTTACGCCTGCAATCCAGCCGCTGAATGTACTCACATCGATTCTACCCGGACTACCAGGGGTGACAAATTCGAGCTCGATCTCTGTCCAAATATTGGTCGGGGACATGACGTGCCCGTCCGGTTCGGGAAATTGGGCCAGCTCGAGCATCTTGTCGGCGCGCTTGAAGTACTCCTGCTCGAATAGTCTTGACAGTTGATGTCAGCGCGAGGTTCTCATTCCAAAATATGGAGCCGACAGGTACCTACCGGATCGGATCTGAAACTTGTGCGCAAGGTCCGAGGGGCGTTCGACTGGCGACATGGATATTGTGTTGATGGCCGCCTGCGCAATCGGCTCGTGCCGCTTCTTACTCGCAGCGCTTCCTGGACGCAAGGAGATCGACTGCAGCGTGTGTGCTTGCGCCGCTGGCCATCTTTCGCGACTAGAGTCCAAGGTGTATGGCATTTAGGACGGTCCCGAATGCTGCGTCCGCCGTTTGCTTCGTCCGTACGTCCAGACCTGGCAAACAAAGGGCGGGCTGAAAATTGATTGTGCTTAGGAATATTTGCGCCGTCTGGCCTGAGCTGGCAAGAGTAGGGAATGTAGAGTGTATGGGAAGTAGGACGGTGCTTGGTGGTTGTGATTGCGGGGCTCAGCGTGCTGGAGGGTGGAGCTCTCGCTGAGGCGGCTTGCGCAGAGCTACGCTCCATGCCACAAACAGCACGCAAGTCTTACATCGAACATACTCCCCAAAGTCCCGGCAGCCAGTTTCTCCGCGCGTGAGCTCGTATCTCAGACCTCTGCCGTTCTGTATGCGCCTCTTCGTTCTGCATATGGTCAGGCCCCGCTAATGACAACCAGCGAGAAGTGGAATGCACGAGAGCCGCCGCTTCTGAAGCTCCCAGCTGCAATCCGCGATCACATGCTGGGTCGTTCCCTCGGTCGCCGCGTCCTTGTCGTCAACATCAATATGCACAAAGTCGCCAACGAACTGTCCCGCAAGTAGAAGCGGTGCCTCGGTGGCAACCTTCGGGTCACCAACGTTTGTCGCCAGCTTAGAGCTGAAACGCATACACGCTTCTTAGACCTACAGCTGCTTCGCGCCAGTCCCAGCGCCTTTATGTATCTCCTTGGGAGGTTTGCAATAGCGCAACGTGCGTCTGCGTGCAAGAGTTCTTCGAGGAGCACATGGATGAATTCGGCCACAAGGTCGCACTGGTCGTCCAGCGAAGGTCCTGAATATGTACACACTTGTCTCCTGCCCTCCAGAGACATACCTGAACTGCACTGTAGCTCTCAGAAAAGCTCTTCCAATTAGATTTATTCCCGCTAGTCATCTCGTACACTCCTGCTTCTGATCCTGATCATTGGTGTTGGCTTCCACGTCCGCTGTTGTACCTCGCGCCAGGCTTGCTTGCCATCCACAATCCTTTGTCCATTCGTGCAAGCACCGCCTTTCCAACGCTCCAGCACCTTGATTCGATCATTTTTGGTATACCCCTGTATCATTCTGCACACGACATGCGCATGCGCGCAGGCTGGACGTCCTGCACTCCCGTCGCGGCCGCATGGGTCAACCCAGTATCGCAACGAATACGTTCCTGGCACACATGATGGTACCAAAAGACGCGTATAGAACGGATTTATGATCTCCTGTGACTCTCTATCCTGTAGAGACGATTTCACGCTGTTCTGGTCCCACAATGCTTCCTCCCGCACCTTCCCCAGCGCATCAACTCCGCCGCTTGTTTGTGACCATACCACCTCAGTGTCAGGTGGTAACTTGCATGCCCCTGCCGTCTTTTGCGCCCATTGCGCAGCCAAGAGATATGGTGTTGAGATTTCGATGCGCCGGCATAGGCGGCGTGCTGCCGTCCTACGAGCTGCTTAACGGCCGCCAGCAAGGCAGCACCTCTGCGCAGCCGATGCGACGGACGAAGGTCTTCTGAGGGCTCTGGAGAGCTTCTCAAATTGGCCGAAGCATGTGATGACAGCGCTCTTGCATCCGTGTGCGGCGGTGTAGACGTTGCTGGTGCAGCTGTTCGTTTCTGTGAAGGTATCTTAAAGGGATCAGATTTGCTGATACAGACAAAGGGGGACAGTATAGGCTCTATCTTGGTCTTTTGATTAGCCGTAATGTATCAGCGAGACTGTTGTAGGTATGACATATACGCCAGTGGTGGTGTAGGTCAGTGCAGGGGTCCTGGGAGAGGCTCGGCTTGGCATCGTCAAGGTTGGGTATTGTAGCAACCTACAGCTTCACAACACAACAGACAGCTTCCACAATTTATCACCATGGCTAGTAGACCTCTTAGAGAGTTTCTTATCCGCTCCGGTCCCCTCCTTTCCAGCTTCCCGCAGAACCTCGAGGCCGAATCGCACCCTGAGGGCGACCTGCAATATGAAGCAGAGCACGCCATTGGAGCAATCCAACAGCACACCGTCTGCAAAGTATGTGCGCGTGCTGACAGCGGCGATGACTACGCCACTATGCTCTGCGGAGGCGCGCACTGCTTGAAGTATCGCAGTGGCGACAGGTTCCAGCAGTTTGTGGGGCTTCTGATTGCTTTGCAGTGGGATCTGCATGACTGGCTGCTCCTGAAGCACGACCTGCCGGAGCCGCGCGCTGAATTCAACATTCAGCAAAGTCACTGGTGGAACTTCATCAATCTCTTCGAGGACGCGTGCGAGCTCGGCCGACAGTGGTTGGGGCGACGCTTTGAATTGATGTTCGAGGAGTCTAGCCTACCTACACGTATGTGTGTGTTCTCAGATATCTTTGTAAACATACTGATAACCACTCCAGTTTGCGGCGACATCATCGATAATGTCGAGGAGATAAGGTTTAAGACTCCATTGTATTACAACGAGGGGATCGCGCACTGCGCGTTCTTGATCACTCTGGACGACGGTTCTGAGTGGGTGTATGATCCAACGGGAGTTCAGTTTGGCCCCCAGTGGCCCCTTCTTGCACCCTTCGAAGACTACTGTAAGAGATCGCTGACAAGCACTCTTCCTCGCGAGGACGCCATGCTGTTCTACAACATTGGAGACGGCTTCCACGAAGAGATGGAGCGCTGTCAAAGGGCCGGAGAGTCTACGGACTGGCTCGAGCTGCGACCTTGAAGACGATTGACACCTCTCTTTACCGCTCAGCAACCTCCTCCGCGGACCCGTCACATCCGCAACATGCTGTAAAAACCTTCAGCCTCTGTCAAAGGTGGTCTCCCGCCCCGACTTCGGTCGGTGGACTAGTGTCCCATAGTGGACGGGTGCGGGCCTCGTCGAAGATATGGCCTTGTGTCTATCTTTGAAGGGGTTTACGCGTGGAGTACTTTGTGGGATTCAATTAAACCCACTTCGAATGCTTTACATCAAACACGTATCAGCATTTGCGGTTGCTACCTCTTAATCGGCGGTTGTCCCATGCTTCGAAAGCAAACACGGCGGCAAACACAAATCATCTTGCGGCACATACACCTACGCTACTTACGCCGTGCTATACAAGTCTGCTTGGCATACAACATTGTTCCTACAACATCGAGGCTGCTGCCTTTTCGTTCAGCGTTAGTATTTGGCTGAGATGCGATTACCATACCATACACTGCTTGTCTGGCTCGACATACGCCTACGCCATACGTACCATGCTATGTCTTTCTACTTGACATGCAATGTCATCTCTACATCGTCGACATCGCTACCTCCTGATTCATATCCGTTTCTTAGCTGGGAAAGAAACACCATGGCGAATGCAAATCGTCGCACACCGCATACGCTCACGCCTCACGCACTGCGCTATGTCCTGAGTTGGAGCATTATCTCATCCTGTGGAGCTCATTGCGCTCTGGTCAACAATCATTCGCTCGTTGGAAAGCAGGCATTTCGGCGAACATGATCGGTCTGACGGACGACATGCCTATGCCACATTCTCTACCACAGCCACAATCATCGCGCTACATTGCTCAATCCAATCCAATTCGGTATCGCAACGGCTACTCGACTTTCGCTCCATACAAGAGTCTTGTGGGTTGGAAGGCTGGCTCTATGGCGGCAAACATAGAATCCCTCACGCACGGCACGCCAATGTCACAACCACAACCAAAATTATCGCAACTACACAGCATACATCTACCAAGCGTGTAGAGTCGTACTACAACGTCGAAATTTTTGCTGCTCGATTCATATCTGTTATTGGCTTTGGCAGCAGACGCCCCGGCGGCCTCAGAACGCCCCACGCAAGACACGCCCACGCCACAACCATTGCACCAAATAATTGTGCTAAACCTCGAGATGAATCTTCTACATCCTGATAGCCAGCTCCTGTTCTTGCGCGTCGCGAAACTCAAGTGTGGTGGAGATACGAGGGGTGGACCAAACGACGTTCGCCGAGACCCACCAACAACGCCTCGGCGCAATCCTCCGCCAAGCATCAAAGCCCACGCTGAGCAGCCCCTTTCTGAGCTGCAGAGCCACAACCGTAAGTCATCCAGCCTTTCCAGCGCGATACTTCTACTAACTGGGTCTTCAGGAGTATTTTGAATGTTGTTTCAGCCCTTGTTCAAGATGCGCGTTACTCGGTCGAATTATTGTGACTTGGTCGAGCCAAGCGATCGGCGAACCTCGCAAGACACACAATGCTACGCAGGCAACGAATCCACGTCGAACGACAAGACTCAAGGGCAAGATACATACAGAGAGGCTTCAAGGAAGTGCTCAGAAGGGTGAATGGTCGCGACCATGTCGACATGGTCGAGTCCAGCGACCGGCGGAACCCACGATACACGAGCTGCTACACACGCAGCGAAGACGCATCGAACGACAAGGCTCGAGGCGAGAACGAAAGCTAGAGGAGCGGGAAACAGACAAGGAGGCTTTGGCCCGAGGTTTAGGAGGGTGAAAGGCCCTGACAATTTGGAGGTTTGACCGTCGATAAGGGAGGATGCAAATGAGCAGGCCGTCGCCTTTTGTCTTAAACCGGGCATTGCGATTGCAAAGAGCATTGCAGACTCACGTAGCATGAAAAAGTTACGCTGCAGGGGTGGAAACGGTGACAAATTGGATAAAGCATCACACAAGGCTTCAAAGGCAATTGCACAGTCTTGATAATGGGGAGGCGCAGCGCGCCGAGAACAGATCATCATTGAATTAAAAAAACAGAAACATCCATCGCTCCGAACAGCCCACAACCATAAGTTTGGTCGATATAGAAAAGAACCAAGTCCAATCATGCCGGGCGATTGTATGCTTTCCGTGTAGCGTCGAAAAACGGCAGCTCGCAGCAGAAAAATGTACAGAGAAGGAAATTGTAATCGTGTCGGTGGCCATCAATCATGGTGGTCAACTCTAACAGACGAACATGCCAGCCGCACCGCACGTATGCGGTCGGCTGCATCAAAGCTGCTCCAGATCAGGTAACCGACGAGGCTCGATCGAGGCGCTTAGCTGGGGCAGGCGCCTCCCCAGGGTCTCAGGGCCATAATGCCCTGGAGTGAGTCAGTAACAGCTCGATAGCATACTGTAATGGAGACAGTGATCGTAGACTTACCTGGGCGCCCTGCGAAGACGCACCTTGGCGGCTTTGGCTTCACAGGCTGCGAGCTCCGCCGGCGGCATCGCGTCGTCGGTGGAGGAGGGGGCGAGGTGGCGCCGGAGGGCCTGCCAGTCGGATTTGGCGAGCGCCAGAAGGCGCCTGGGCACGACCGTGGCGGTGGAGGCGGTGGAGGAGGAGGAATCAGGTAAGCTGTGCGCAGACGGAGAACGATTGCAATGTCTCAATGGTTTTGCCGAATTGTTCATACAGCGGAGTGTGCTGAAAGATGGACTGTACTAACAAGTCGATATCAGAAGATGTTGGCTGAAAGATGGACTGCAGTGGGAAGAGACATTATTGATTGATTTCGAAAAAAATTCTTTGCTCAAGTGATGGTATGAGTCTGGGGAGGAAGCAAGGCCACCGTGGGCGAGATATTTAAAGCCAAAACTACGCGAACCCGCCAATGCTCTCACATTCACCTCGCAAAACCCCGCAGATGCAATTGATACAGGCCTCCATGCAGTTTAAGAATTAGCTCGCCCGCATCTCTGCACTGACTCATGGTGAAGCTCGAAGCTCACTGCTGGATTTGAGGGCGTTGCTGTGGCTGCAGCGAAGATAGAGTAGCTGTATACTTGAGCCAGCTTCGCAAGAAAGTAGCGCGCGGTGTCAAGATAGCTACGACTGATCTCGTACCAATGTGGTGACGTTTTGGCGAACAAGCTCCCATGCTCACGCGCGCGACAGCCACAACAACACCACCGCAGTCAGGCAGAGCAGTGAGTCAAAGCAGTCAAGCAGAGCCGTCAGGGCCCGCAGTCAACCGCTCACATCACGCTCCTTCCTCAAGTACTTGGACCAGCCAAGTATCTCAATGAAAAAGATGGTCGCCCGAACCGGAGGTAGTGCAATACCGGCCAGACTTTGAGTGTACAAAAATTCCCGCCCGCTCGAAGGCGAAGTGTGTAGTATCTGGTCAGGATTCCACTGGAGCTAAAGGAAGGAAGGAGGGACGGGGTGCGAAGTGTTTATGTATTCCAGCCGCGCGCTGCCAAGCCGCTACCCGCATAGCCGAATGGGGGGCTGTGGTGACGAGCTGGGAAACAGGGCTGTGGGATAGCGTGCTCGTTGGGCTGGGATCGTTGCCTGGGGAAGTTTTGGTGTGGGGCTCGTCGCGTGAGACAGATTGGCGGCGAGGCTGGGCTGTCGATCAGCGGTGTCGGTCAGTGCAGTCAGGCTGCGATGACAGCGATGCGTCAGTGATCTTTGTCTATGTCTTGAGTGTTCGATATGGAGCAGTAGATGATACTCGTGCTTCAGTGACTTTCTCGAATGCTCCGTGTTGTTGTTGTGAAGCTCTAGACGCTCGACACCATTGTCGTCCAGCGGTGATGGGACTGGAGCAGCTTGCTGCGACTGACATGCCGATATCCGTTGCTTTCGCATATCGCATCCCCAGTGAGGTACTACAGAAGCAAGCTATCCAACAGCGTTGATGTGACACAACAAGGAGTTGCGAGTTTGTATGGCAACGTGCTCTTTGTTCGAGCTGCTTGCAAACATGGCGAGCTGCGCAAACTCAACACCGAGGAGTCAGTGCTGCCAGGGCCAGTGCTATGCCTTCGCTTTGTGTTGTTCGTGGCGTTCGCGGTCGCGAGGAAGCTGTGCATACTCAACGCCATGGGGTCACTGTCGCCTGCAGCGAAGCCTTGTGCTTGTACCGTTCGCTGCCCACGCGCGCGCTGTTTATGGCCTCGTTGCTTGGAATTGTGATGACATGTGTCTCCCGTTGCTTGCGAGTTTGGCAGCGGGTTCTTGACTGCTTGCGCCATCGTAACAGGGGCGTCCGCAGGCTCAACACCATGAGGTTACCTCCGCCAGGGAGAAAACTATATGCACATGCCTTTTTCTGCCAATACTCTTGCGAGTGCGCTCTTCCTGCTCGCATCTGCTTATACCAGTGCCCTCAACCATAATGGGCACAGATCCAACCGCGCAGACTCATCCAAAACGAAGCAACTCACGGCACAAAACAAGCTTCAACTGTGCACATCCTCTACTGCATGCTCTGAAAAATCGAAGCAGCCTCTTGCCACCACTGACCTCCAATACAGCTATGGGAATCCGCCTTCACGCGCCCTCGAAGAGCCCACCGACACCGCAGCCCGCAACCCTCCCACACACAACTTCACCAGACATACCCACTGACCACACCAGCCCTTCCCCATCTCCCATTGGCCGGCAACCCCCCTCGTCGCCGCGACCTCGCTGCCCCCTCACCTCTTCAAGCTTAGCGGCCAATAGTCCGCTTGGCGCCCCAGGCAGTGTATATAAGCTGGCCGTCCCCGCGATCCCTCCTTCTCTCCTCACAGAGGACATTTCTGAGTTAAGTCCAGATGGCCTCTTTAAATATATTCACTTTTTGAACCCGGTCGGTGGCTCACTGAGCTTGCTCATAGTCATCGGCACAGTGTTGCCAGTATTGCACTACCTCTGGCTGACGCGAATCTTTTTCATTGGGTTGCTTGCTTTATGCAGGCGCTTGAGGAAGAAGAAGATGATGATAGGTTGTTGAGAATGTGTCGTGTTGTTGTTGTTGTTGCTGTTGGTGATGCTGGGTTCGCGCTCTGGGGAGAGACTGCTTCACTGCTGTTGGTACTGGCACATACTTTCGTGAGGGAAGCGCTGCTGGCGATGGTAGTGCCTTGATATCTACTGCGTGCTGCTTATGATGGTCAGGCAATATATGAGTAGCTACAGGCTTGAGCTGCGCGAGCTCCGGTAGCAACGGCGCGAGCTGCGACGGGCACAGGCAGTGAGCTCCATCACTGGCAGCAGCTCATGGTGTTGAGTCCGCATTACATCAAATTGCTATTGCGCAGGCGAGCGAAGATACAGGACGCAAGCGCGTACATAGTAGCAGCCACAGCAGCGACAGGCACAGGCGTAGCATTTGGCCACTGGCAACAGAGACGTCATGGCGTTGTGCTGCGCTCTCGCCCCCGCCAGTACGCCTACAAAAATAGTGTACTTCACTGGAAACGCGCCTTCCCCTTTTTCCCTCATTTCGAACCCAACTTCCAGGTACCATCGACATCGTTCCCCAATGGCACCACCCCCAGCCGCGACCGAAAACGGCGACGGACAACATGTCCAGACAGCCCCGACCTCTGGTGGCGGCGTCCCAGAAGAAGCAGCTACGTACGCACCCCGCTCGCCACCGCCTCGTCCACAGCAGTCAGACTAACTTCTGATAGAAACAGTAGCAACATTCTCTCAAGGCTGCTCATCCCCGGTACGGAGGCAGTCGCGCGTCAAGTTGGCCTCCGCAGATGGAACCGGTATTGCCTCGAGAGCATGTGCTTCTACCGCAAGTGGATTACCTACGAGAACTTTCTCGACTCGGAGGAGGAGGTCCTTCAGGGAATATCGGAGCTCGAGCGATATAGGACCAGGGATGCCCTCCAGCTGCATATAGAAGTCTATGCAGAGCTGAGGCAGCTCAACACCCTGTACATGTACTTCCTCGGATACAAGCCAAGAGAGACTTAGCTGGCTGTATCACTAAGGTGTTGAAGGCATTTGGGGTAGAGCAGCGATCACACAAGGGAGCGAATGAGTAGATTGAAACACAAGAAGGACACCTATGTACCGAGAAGTCGTATTCGAATCCATACCCTAGCATCTGCAATTGGTACTCCAAGCAGTTCTGCAAGCAGTACAAGTTAATTTCTCCCCATGCCCAAGACATTCGTCCTCCCAGACCTTCATGCACTCTGAATGGACATTCCGACCGCAGCCATCTTTGCACCAATCAAGCCCATCATGACCCTCCTTCATCTCTTCTGTGCATATGTAGCATGCTCCGTCCTTGATAGTCTCCCTAGACACATGTACATTGTTGCATTCAGAACGGCCGCCGCAGGCACAGCTCTTGTCCCATTCTGCGCGACACACAGGGCAGTCCAATTTTCGATCATCGAGTGCGAGCTGAGCTTTCCAGGCGTCAAAGCACGTCGCATGTACTGGCCGGCCACAGCTCGAGGTGCACCAGACCCGCGCGCTCGCCGGCAGGTTGGACAGGGGCTGGCCATCAAGGCACATAGGGCACTCGTCGTTTAGATTGCGGATTCGGGCGTGTTGGCGGTTACACTGAGGGACGGCAGCCATTGCGTGGCGTTTCGATGTGGATATGGAAGATATTAGGTGTTGGCTCGACGTCACTGGACCTTCTGAGAGGTCACTTGAAGGTGACAAGGAATGGGCTGATGCTGCCAAGATGGGTTGTGTGCGCTGAGGAGGCTGTCTCTGAGAGCTTCTCGGTACTGTTGTGTGCGACCCTGCTGAGAGCGTGGAGTTTGTAGTACTCCGCCGCAGTCTAGATTGTGGGGCAGGAGAAGAAGAGGACGAGGATGAGGACGAGGAAGAGGAAGATGATCGCGATGTGCTAACAGACGAGAGAGATGACGAGGAAGTCCGCGAGGATACAGACGGTGAAGAAGATGTTGGTCGCAAGGTTCTGCTTTGGCTTCTGACTGTTGATGAGGAAGCAACGCTAGAGGAGCCCGACAGGTTTAGAGGAGATATGTGCGCGTCCATCCGCGGAAGAGGTTGAACAGCAGCATGAGGCGTCTGGATGGTTTGCAGGCGTGCAAGACGACGTTCGGCGACGCGTATTTGCTCGTGTAGAGCTTCGATGCCCTTCTCAAGGTTTTCAACTTCGGAGGGCGCGGCCAGGGTAGCTGATGAGGGAACCGGGAGAGCTGTTTGCCCCGTGCGCGAAGACAAAGTGCGAGAAGACCGCGCAGTCACGAATGAATTGGTCGTGCTTCTTGTGCCGGTCCTGCTGCTCTGTGCGATACTCGCGGCCCGCGCCGCTGCGTTGATTTTCGGGGTCCATTTCTCGAGCATTGACGCGACCTGCTTACTGCGGTGGTTCCTGACGCACAAGCCCAGGTAGGCCAAATGTTCGAGCTGAGATCGCATCTTTTCAACATCAGGAGTCTGCTTTTCAAGTTCCCGCACGACAGTCTTGAAAGACTCCCAATTTACCCAGCTGATGACGCAGGTACATTTGCGACCTTTAGACGGAGCCCAGCCTATGCACTCTTTCTCAGCGTAAATCTCAAGCACTGATCTTACATCCCATTGAGGGTATGGCATGATGACGTATACAGGGATTTGGATCAAGGTATTGGCGAAAGAAGATATCGTGTACTTGGATAGTGGGATGGTGGTTGTGCCATTCCCGTAGCAAGGCTAGGGATATATACATACTACCATGTTCTCACGAGACTCTCCCACACGATGTCAGCCACAGCCCAGGTGGCTGAAATCCGTAGGTAGGGTAAGTTCACGCCCAGAAGTCGAGACCCAAAGAAAACGACTACCTCAAAATAGACATCGCTAGATATGACGTCTCGGACCCATGGAGGATAGGTTCACGAGAAGGAAATCTCGCTTCTACCTACTCAAGTCACTCAAATGGAAAAGCCCCAATTTTCGTCGTCAATGCGAAAGCTGCAAGCAGCAAGGCTGAGTCGCTTGATCAAGCAGTTGCAAGCACGTCGTGACGTTCATGTCATCCTGCGGGAGCGCAGTTCAAACTATGAACGTTTCGTGGCGCTGACGACTGGCTAAGGAACGGCCCGAGCGGTGCTGTGCCACAGCCGCAGCGCGAGTCGTGCATATGAGCGCCAAAGCCAAACCGATAAGGCCGTGAACATAACGATGCGCTCTACAATGTTCGGTCCTTTTGCAGCGCAAGAGACGTTTGAGTGACAGCGATAGATGATGTTCCATAAACTGGTCTTCAGCGGGTCATGTGGAGGACGAGAGTGGCTAAGCGCAGACAGGGGTATGTGCAGAGATGATCGACATTGAAAACGGGGACCGACGAAGCCATTGTACGCAAGATAAGTAGAGACATAAGAGATAACAGCCAGATAGTGCCTGCAGAGAACGTGGGTGAACATGTTATGGAAGATGCACCCAAGGAAAGTGACTGGCGCCGCATCGGAGCGACTGGCACGACTGGACCACCGTATTTGTTACACAGTTGCCAATTGGTGTTTGCTGGTAGTAGCAATTGATGAGGTCGCGCAGACAGTACTGCGCGAAGTCGTGTGATAATGGGGTGTAATGGTGTCAGTGATGATGTGTCGTTGGTGATGGCAGAGGCTTGACGCAGGTGTGCGATAAGATGTGGGGAAGGAACGTGACGCCATTGCCGCTAATGGCAGCTCAGAGCTCCAGCTCCGCCAGCTCTTCGGACATAAGCTGTCAAGTGTCCCAGCAGCTCCTTCCTCTCCCAAGTTTGCGTGGGACACAGCTGCAGTGCCCTTGTTTGTTCTCCCATGACGTTTGACACAGGCGATGAAAAGCACGCCGGCACCATGGCCAACGAGCACACGCCGCTGATTCAGACCGTCGAGGTCCGACCGTACGTACGCGACCGTTATCCCCACCACCGCCTCCGCTTCTGGTGCACCTCGATCCTCACCACGCTGGTCCTCGTGGGAGGCCTTGTTGCTGTTCTTCTTTTCAGCTTCGACTCCAACAAAAGCGACAGCGAGGCGCCAGCTGTATTCCATAGCGCACATTCGCAGAAGATTGCCGAGGCGTGGTCGCGACGCACAAGCCTGGAATTCGACGATCTGCAGACAATCCTGCTCGAGACGCCAGATGCACAAAAGGCACGGGAATGGAGCGAATACTACACGAGTGGGCCGCATCTAGCAGGCAAGAACCTGACGCAGGCCTTGTGGACGAAGGAGCGCTGGCAGGAGTTTGGCATCGAGAGCACAATTGTCGATTATGACGTCTACATCAACTATCCTAAGGGCCACAGGCTGGCACTGCTGGAGAAAGATGATATAAAGTTTGAAGCTCGATTGGAAGAAAATGTCTTGAAGGAGGACAAGGCGAGCCAGTCTGCAGACCGGGTCCCGACCTTCCACGGCTACAGCGCCTCTGGCAACGTAACTGGTGGTTACGTCTTCGTCAACTACGGCACATATCAAGACTTTGAGGATTTGAAGGCCGCAAAAATCGATTTGAAAGGAAAGATTGCTCTGGCCAAGTACGGCGGCATCTTCCGTGGCCTCAAGGTCAAGCGTGCTCAGGAGTTTGGCATGGTTGGAGTCGTCATGTACAGCGACCCCGGCGATGATGGCATTGTCACAGAGAAGAACGGTAACAAGACATATCCCGATGGTCCGGCAAGAGAGCCTTCCAGCGTTCAAAGGGGTAGTGTACAGTTTTTGAGTAGGTCCCCTGTCGACTTCTGTCTAGCTCAATATGCTAACCGTCACGAGGCTTCGCGCCTGGCGACCCCACTACGCCTGGTTACCCAAGCAAACCTGGTTGTCCTCGCCAGCCCGTTGACCATGCTATTCCATCGATCCCCTCTCTACCCATCTCGTATGAGGATGCTCTTCCTCTACTAAAAGCCCTCAATGGCCATGGCCCCAAGGCATCGTCTTTTGGGAAGTCATGGCATGGAGGCGGCCTTGATTACAAGGGTGTCGAATATAACATCGGTCCCTCTCCTGAAGGACTGACGCTGAACCTCGTGAACGAGCAAGAATATGTCACGACGCCACTTTGGAATGTCATCGGCGTGATCAATGGCACTATTCCGGACGAAGTTGTCGTGCTCGGTAATCACCGCGATGCCTGGATTGCAGGTGGTGCTGGAGACCCTAACTCTGGTAAGCTATCTCTCAGTGCATCCTGACTAGCTCAACTGACGATGATAGGCTCTGCTGCCATCAATGAAGTTATTCGAAGCTTCGGTGTTGCACTTCAAGCAGGATGGAAGCCTCTGCGAACCATCGTCTTCGCCAGCTGGGACGGCGAGGAATACGGACTGGTTGGCAGTACCGAATGGGTCGAAGAGTTCCTCCCCTGGCTTTCGGGATCTACTGTCGCTTACCTCAACGTCGATGTCGGTGCGCGCGGACCGCAATTTAAGCTCTCTGCCGCTCCATTGCTCAGCAAACTCGTCCAGGAGGTCCTGCCGCTGATCAAATCCCCTAATCAGACCGTAGCCGGCCAAACTGTTTTCGACACCTGGGACAAGCACATTGCTACCATGGGCTCCGGTTCTGACTTCACCGCCTTCCAGGACTTCGCAGGTATTCCCTCCATTGACATGGGCTTTGGTGAGAACTCTGGCGATCCTGTGTACCACTACCACAGCAACTACGACTCCTTCGACTGGATGAACCGCTTCGGTGACCCAGGCTTCCACTACCACGCTACCATTGCCCGTGTCTGGGCACTCGTGGCCGCGAAGCTGGTTGAGACGCCAGTCCTGCAGCTCAGCGCCGCAGACTACGCAACAGGTCTATCGAAGTACATTGACTCAGTCAAACAGAAGGCACAAGAATCCAGCTTCAAGATTGACGAGAACATCTTTGCGCCGCTTGACCATGCAGCGAGTCACTTCTCGTTCGCAGCCGCCATTCATGACGGTATTGCCGCTCAGCTGCTTGACGACTACTATCACGCCGAGATCCCTTGGTGGAAGCCATGGCTGAAGGTTCGCCTGCTGCTCGCCATTCGCAACGCAAACACCAAGTACAAGCTCCTCGAGAGACAGTTCTTGCATGCTGAGGGACTGGACGAACGCCCATGGTTCAAGCACATCGTATTTGCACCTGGCAAGTGGACGGGCTATGCGGGCGCGACGTTCCCAGGTATTGTTGAAGGAGTTGACGAGGAGGATGACGCGAAGGTCAGAAAGTGGGTCGCGATTTCGGCGAAGATCATTGATGGGGCGGCGGACTTTTTGGAGAAGGAGTGAGTGGAACGCTCACCACAATATCGAAAGTCTCTTCACACCAAATGCGCAATTGAGCACCCCTTTTGCTTGTGAGCCATACTCGTGGGCAGTCTTCAGCTGCTTATTTTGCAGACGTTGGATGTATATGCGCTCTTCTGGTTACAGCGGCCCACTACTACTGGAAGGTAGGGTCAGATTCGAGTCAGACAATACGCGACTCGTGCTGTGTATCGTTCGCAAGAGCACTATGCTTACATATGTCCCAGATGCATAATCTGTCGAGCTGGCTATAAGCGATAACATTAATGCCAATAAGAACACTGTTAATGCAGAGATGAGGTGCAAAGGTCCTTACCAGCTTCTGACAGCTACCTGGTATGTTGCGCAAAATGTTGAACGTCACAGTTCGACGGGATAGTGTTTCATTGGCGTGGTTCAGGTCAAGTAAGAGCTCTTCGTGATGTTACACTGTTTACTGTCCCAAATTTGCTCTCTTATTAGTCGAGATTTCCAAGTAGCGGGTCTAAGTTTAGAAGGCGCGGAAATCGTTAGTCACGATGCCTCCGTTCTTGCCTCCCTATTTGGTCCTTCCTCGTGTCGTCCTTCACCTGCTTTTTCGAGTGACCACTGTGCAGGCACTTCCGACAAATGATCCATCACGCCATCTTCCCATCTATTAATAGAAGTTGCGACACCTGAACCAAAGACTTGTACTGTCCAGCCATTTTCCTTCTCCTTTTCATCTTTCCCCACCACAGCCCGATCGTGCCTAATCCCAACAATATGGTCCAGTATGCCAAAAATCATCATGCGGCCGTTTCGGGGAGTATTTGTACGCAATTGCCCTGACAACACACCTTTACGCAACGTCGGCATACCACCTTTGCTGCACCGCGACGATCGCGCGTCATCGATGTCTGCCGCGGTCTTGCGGCTGGTTAAGCATATGCGCGCGAAGACTAAGATTGAGCCGTCGTTGGAGATCATCAAGTTTTTCTTGTGCGCCAGGGGTTTCATCTCATCTGGAGCGGGCCGGTACATGCGGTGCTCTGGCGAGTATGCCAAGCAGCAAGAAGCGAACGAATCGATTTGAGATTCTGCTCATTGTCAAGTATATCATGCTGACTTAGCATCTCTGAGCAATAGCTTAAACAGGTTCATGACCTGTCTGTGTCATGAGACCGAGACCAAAGCGCACTGCTCAAACATCAGCCAAAGTCTTGAGTCTGATATGGACTGACATAGCGGCCAGCCTCATGATAGGAACGAAGAGCCTACAGCCTGACGAGAGGGGAGATTCCTACCACAATGGGTACAACGGGCCCTACCCGCTGGCTACTGTCTACTCACGCCGCATACAGTACAAATACGTGTGTGGAATTCCCGCTTTCCTGGCCTTATTTCTCACAACAGGCTGCGCGGTCATGAGAGCATACGTCACAGCCTTTCAAAATGCAAATACATCTCCAACGCGGAGAATATTGGAACACACATCTACAGGGGACTCCTCGTTGCAACAGAACTACAATAGCAGCAGCGGAACGACTCTGTTCACGAAGATACAGAATGGGCCGAACATAAGCCAGCAGACTGCAGTGAGCTCACTGTCTAATGGAAGAAGTGCGCTGGAACGAAGAATTACACGTCGAGTTCAGAGGGTTGGACGAAAGATGTGCCTTCCGAAGAAGCGGAATATGTTGAAGTTGGGACAACTGATAGTTATGTGTCTGTGCCGACCGCGCATGTCGATTACAACGAGGATTTGTAAAGGGTAGCCTTGGCGATTGTCGTGCAAGAGCAATCAACGCTGTGAGACTGAATGAAGCTGCCATTACGAGGAGTGTACTGAAAAGGAGGATTATTACATTCTGCTAGATGAGATCGTATTCAGTATCGGCAACGCCTCCGCTTCAATAGGCATCCGCGCGAGGGTTTTGAATAATTTGGTGCAGAGGCTGATTCCCTTGAACTATCTCTTTCGTCGCTTTGTTGCATCTGCCTTGCACCAAACATGAGGACAAGGGAAGCATGCACGGGAAGAATATTATTATTGTGCTGGTCGCAGAGGGTATAAGTAACTTTCAAATCCAGTCGTAAAGCTCTGCACCGATCTAGCCCCAAGGATAAGTGACACATGGAGATCAGACAAACAGCACGACCACCACTAAACATGTACACTATCACAATCTTTTGTTACAGTGGACATGGTTAAACAGGATTTGATAGATGTAGACAAATATTCGCCAGCTAAGGCACAGCAATGGATATGCGTGATGCAGGTGAGCGAAGCACCCCATTCAATCTAAGGATTTATCAGATTCATATAAGACAGTCAGGAGAAGTCAATTGCATTGAACAAATCGAAGGCAGTCCTCTCGGATAACACTGACACTCCGGACGCATCAGCTCAATAAGGTTAGATCCAAACGCTAGTCTACATCGGGCGAGGCATGACGAGCTGCCTGTAACAACCTCATCGCAAAGCTATATCTACAATATCAAAACCATCATCCATCCTTCGTCGATCAGAAGCTGTAGACAGACCAATTGAGGCATTTCTGTAAAAGCAATCGCCGCACCGCCCTGCAAAAGCGCGTCGTCATTCCACTGCCGTGTTGCGTGACGCTCCAAATAGCGGGGGGCTGGTATCAGGATCCCATATCTTATAATCCTTCGAGGAACCCCATCTCCGCCGTGTCCTGTCGACACTCCCCATTTATCATAGAACGACACGTACCAACATCTTCCATCGACCCGTCGCAATTGCGCGCCGGGCAAGATTTCAGGGCGATGGACAAACGCGCGGAACTCCTTCCGAGTTACAACGATGCAACAACGGCTTCGACACGTCCATGGTTGCATCGTCGCCAAAAGCGCAGAACCTTCCGTTTCATCGGCGCTGCAGCCTTAACATACCTTGCATACACTACTTTGAGGATCGCCAACAATACCGAACCTGCCGGAAGTACCTTGTCTATTGCGAAGCTCCAAGCAGACCTGGATGTCTGTTCCGCTTTGAGACAGCACCCCGCGGAACCGAAGGCAGCCCGCCACCACAACAAGCGCTGGATCAAATCTACGAAGCCCGTGTTGATTCGCAATGCCACTGTCTGGACAGGCGAGCCGGTCGCTGGGACGTCGGAGGAGGATGCCAGAGCCGGGAAGGGATGGGGCTGGATTACGTCCGATGTGTTTACCGATAAGGGACTTATTCTCAAAGTTCAGCCTGAGATTAAGGAGAGTGAACTTCCTCATGGCACTGAGGTTTTCGATGCCAAAGGCCGCCAGCTGACCGCGGGTATCGTGGATATGCATAGCCACGCGGGATTAGAGAGCGTGGGCAACCTCCAGAGCGACGACAACGAGATGTCTGTGGATGTTACGCCGTATGTGCGCTCGCTCGATGCAATTGACCCTCTCCAACCTGAATTCGAGTACATCAAGTCTGGTGGTGTCACTACGTCTCTCTTTCTTCCTGGCAGCGGGAATAACATCGGCGGCGAGGCGTTTGTGCTGAAATTCGCGGTGGGACCCAAGAACGGACGTGCCGAGATCAGCCAGCAAGACCTCTTTGCAGATCCGGATAGGAACTGGAGGTATCTTAAGATGGCTTGTGGCGAGAACCCGAAGCGCGTGTATGGGAAGCTGGGAGAGCGCGGTCCGTACAGCAGATTGGGCGAAGCTTGGGAGTTCCGCCATGCGTTCGAGCAGGCTAGAGCCTATGTGCAAGAGCAGGACGATTGGTGTGCAAAGGCAGATGCTGTTGGTGTCGAGAACATGGAGACGTATCTGCGTCAAGATTTGCAGTGGGAGACACTCGGTGCCGTATTGAGGGGTCAAGTTCGAGTCAACACCCACTGCTACACCATTCCCGATCTTGAAGCCATGGTTCGTCATACGAACGAGTTTAAGTTCCGAGTGTACGCTTTCCATCATGCACATCAAACCTACCTGGTTCCTGAGGTGTTGAAGCGGACTTGGGGAGGTACGCCCGCAGCTGCGCTCTTCGCGGACAACATGTACTACAAGGTCGAAGCCTACACTGCATCCGAGCGCGCTGGTGCCATTCTCTACGCGCACAACATCACGCCAACCTACGTGTCGGACAATCCGGTCATCAACTCACAGCACGTAGTATTCGAAGCTGCAAAGGCATACGGTTACGGTCTCCCCTACCACGCAGCACTAGCAGGCGTTACGTCCGCACCCGCCGAGCTGCTCGGCCTGGGCGACCGGATTGGAAAGATCAAACCAGGCTTTGACGCAGATATTGTAGTCTGGGATTCCGACCCATTGAGTGCAGGTGCTACACCCGTGCAAGTTTGGATAGACGGGGCCCAGCAATTCGCAACGCCCATTGAACTCAAGAAGCCGGTAGCTCCAGCTATACAGCCGAATGGCGATCTCGCCAAAGCACAGACGGCCGAGGATCTTCAGGATACGGTGGTGATCTACACCGGTATTTCGCGCGTCCATGGCAGCCTTCTATCAAGCGAAACAAGCACGGATCGAGAGGAGACTGTAGCGATTGTGGCTGGAGGCAAGTTGACCTGCGTCGGCCCTTGTGTCTCGGAGCTCGCCGAATTGAAGTCTGCGTCGTCTAAAACTACCAAGACTGTGCGCTTGAAGAATGGCCATCTGACACCGCCTCTGGTCGCATTTGGCTCGTCGCTGGGTCTTGCGGAGATCGATGCTGAAAGTGACACCCACGACGGTCCTTACCTTGAGGATGGGATTACCTTTGCAGTTGACGGGCTTTCATTTGGAGGCAAGCAGCTTGCACGCGCAGTTGAGCATGGCGTTACTAGAGCGTTTACAGCTCCTGGTACAGGTGGGATTGATTCCAAAGGTGTCAGCGTCGGCTTTAATACCGGTGCGAAGAACGTGCTAGAGGACGGTGCAATCATCTATCCGGAGGTGGCTTTGCATTACCCACTGACTCTGGGGGCAAAGGGAGGAAAGACACCCAGCATCTCCAGCGCCATCAACGCACTGAGGACGCAACTACTGTCGGCAGCAAGCGATAAGAAAGACCCTGACTCAACGGCAAACAACACCGAGAGCGCATGGCTCAAACGAGTCGTAGCTGGGGAATTCGCCCTCGTCCTGAGCGCGCATAGCGCGGACACAATTGCATCCATCATCCGACTGAAGTCCCAGATAGAGTCAGTGGCCTCGCAAACTCTGCGCATCGTGATTCTCGGCGGCGCAGAGGCACACCTTGTTGCAGATGAGCTCGCAGCATCTCGCATCGCCGTGGTCCTTGCACCGCTGCTTCCCCATGCGCAGAGCTGGGACCAGCGCCGCGGTCTCACAGGCCCACCACTAACAAACGTCTCGACAAACATCTTACTCGACGCGGGCGTGCAGCTCGGCATCGGCGTCGAGGAGACCTGGGAGACCCGTGATCTGGGACTGCTTGCTGGAATTGCTTTCGCGAATAGTGAGGGTCGGCTTTCTTTTGAACAGGCACTTGACCTTGTCGGATCCAATTTCTACAGCATGCTGGGGTTGAAAGACGTCAACACGTCGAGTCAGGCAGATTGGGTCATTTGGGAGGGCAGCCCGCTAGAGATTGGCGGGCAGGTTAGAGCTCTGGGCGGTACCCGGACAACACGGGTGTGGACTTGAGCTTTGCGGTTGGCTTGGCTTCCAGAAGGCGGCAGCGTGATTGCCTGCAGGGATGTTGCCTATCGCAACGGGGTTGCTGCAAATTTATTCAGATTGAAAGAATTCATGCCATAGACAACCTAATGATAGGGGACGAATGGAATGCAGGCCAAACCTGAAACGAACTCGAGCGCGCCTTGCCCCAATTGGTCGCCCTAGCCATAGGGCTTAGCGGCAGTCGCAGCCAGCTCATCACCGCCCGCAGACCGCTTTACAATCCCCCTTCTATTGGGGAACAACGAAACACCAGTCCACGCCTGAAACTCGCAATCCTTTGGAGCAACTTGACACAGTTTTATGCGGCCAGTCTCCCCGCCCGTTACAGTCTCTAGTCTCTGCTTGCGAAGATGCACTCTCGCTTGCGCAATTGCGCCGCCCATGCGCGAGCCCTCTGACACGGGCCCCGCGGCGCAGGCTGCCATGACCCCTGCCCACTGCGCACTTGCATTCTCCATGTCAAACCAACCCAGTCTCTGTGACACCCCCGAGCCCGGGGCTAGTACTTGACGGGTTATGTGTTTGTAGGGAATATGGAGGTCGCATGAGACGTGCTGGACCGTCATAAGGAGACGGTTTGGCCCCGACTTTTTCTTTTCTGACTGCTGTGACATCCCTTCGCTCGCCATCAACCCACCCCCATAACGGTCGCACATTCAAGCTGGTCTTGTTGTAGTTCCACATAGTTCAACGCCCAATCATGTCTTCGTCTACGAACACTGCTGCGTTGCCCTCGTACCCTGGGACTATTCTGCACATGCACAGCCACCCGGCGCGGAAGCATCTGGCTGGCACCGACATGGCCAAGGCGAAACTAAAGGAGCCTGTGATACACAATGAGCCTGTTCCCACGCCGAAGGATATGGTGACGTTGAAGCCCGTGCCGAAGAAGGATGCCGACAAGGACACCATCAAGGACATCTTCAAGGACCTCCCCACCAAAGAGGAATCGTTCGTCTACATCCCCACCGGCAACACAACCCTCAACAGATTCTCCTCCCTCACCACGAGCACAAAACGCGTCTCCTACTCCTCGGTCACAAAATCCGAGCTCCGCCAGTCCAACCACCAGCTCTTCGAGATGCTGCAGGACGTCCAGACGGAACTAGCTACCCACCGCACCTTACTGGCGGACATCCAGTCGCGTCTCTCGTTCCTCGAGCACGACGCGCCCACCATGGTCGACGAACTGATGACAACGCCCATCGTGGGCGGAGAGAAGATCGCAGCGCCCACACGGGCGCCCCCACCACCACCACCCCGCCGGCCCAGCTCCCTGATCGCCCCCGGTCTCGAGCGCCAGAGCTGGTGGCAAGCATGCCAGAACTTCGCTGAGAACTGCGACACCCCATTCAGCGCGCAGGAGTTCCTTGGAAAAGACGCCCAGACCCCCTTTGACGACTTTGACTTCCACTTCGGCGGGCTCGCGACAGGCGAGGGCGTTGTACAGCGGCCAGAGGAGGCAACGCTGGTGCTGGACATCGAGGAAGTGCCCGCACTCTCGCCCTCGCTCTCGCAACGCCGCGGCTCCGATGCTGATGCCGAGGAGCCCGCGCCCGGGCGCCAGTCGTGCGAGTCGATGGAGTCCGAGAACCCCAGCATCTTCTCTGAGGGCGCGCCGCGCACCTCCGGGCTGACCTTCGATGACCGCGAGGAGCTCGACAACATCATCGAGCAGATTGTCGAGTTCAAGAAGCCCGCGACTCTGCCGCCTCTGCTGCTCCACCCGCCCCCGACAAGCAGGGCTTCGCTGCTCAGTGTGGAGGAGATCACCGCGCTGCCGGACTTTGCTCCCGTTGAGCCTGCGTTGAGTGTTGAGACCTCGCGCAGCAGTCGCAAGAGTATGCGTAAGATTACGTCCAGGTGGGCGAGCTTGAAGGGAAGGGGCAGCCAGACGAGCTACTACCACAACGGTGCTTTCAGCTTCAGCACGCGGTGAAATGAGTTCTTGATGAATGACTCAATGACTTGATATAGATTTATGATTTCGACGTTCCTTGTTGCGTTGGCGCGAACGGTTTTGTTTGGTTGGTTGCGATTAGCGAGCTTATGTTTGGCGTTTTTTGTTTCTTGTATTTGTACTCCATACCATACCCCCGGTTGTCGATAGCGACGACCTCTGTTCTCGAAGTATCGATCGAACATTCAAGCATTACTTCTCATCACTCGTCTCGTGTTGCAGCCTGCCTCTTCTCACTTGCAACGTCCGATGTATAACTATCAGGGTATAACCTGCACCACGCTCTGTCATTAGGTTTTGCGATGTCTCCCGGAGACGATAGGTCTAGTGCAGGTCGAGCTCCGGGAAGACTTGAAGTGCTGGCTGACCAAGTCCCTCGGCGCACATTGGACTTTCTCCATACGACCAGGCACTGGCACTTTCGATTCTCATTTTGCTCGACACCGGAAAAGGGAAAGAGTTCGCTCCTCGTCCGTACTTCCTCAATCATCAAGGATGCGATGCGTCGCTCTTCCGCCTCTTACCTTCTCCAAACTTCTTCTCCCACTCCTTCGTCCGCTCTTTCGCTGGTGCTGAGAACTGTGTCGTGAGGCCACCCCGGCTCTTGACCTGCATCTTCTTATCCGCCTCTTCCAGCTGCTTCAGCTGGTCCTCCTCGCTCTGGATCTTCCGTTCCAGCACCACTTCAAACATATCTCGGCCTCTTCTCCGGCCTTTCAAGCCGTTGTCCTCGATATCGAAGTACAAAGCCCATCGTAGCCCTTCCCGTCCCCAAGGCGTGGTCTCATCTTCGTCGGCACCGTCCCACTCGTCAATGGCAACAAAGCCTTCCCAGCCTTGGAAGAGCATTGTCGTTTCATCGTGACTCCAGTCCCACTCGCCGACGATGTGCTCGATAGATCCGCTGCGATTGTTGTACTTGAGCTCATACGTATCCTTGTCGCAGAACACCCAGTTCAGCATCGGAGGGTCGTCGCTTATGGTGCTGACCAGCCCCCGTTCCGGGGGGCATCTCGATTCATCTGGATACTGGATGTAGAAGCCGGCAAAAGCATGCATTGGGGGGTCCAGCGTCTTGCTATCGTCTGGCGGCAGTGGATCCCCGTTCTTATCACGCGGCACTACCCAGGCTTTATCGTGGCGCAGGATGACAGTTCCGTGGTCCACCTCTTCTCTCGCAATAGGGTCTTTCGAGTCGCAGTTGACGAGCAGGTTGAATTTTATCATGCGCGTCTCGTTGGCGGCTTCCTCGTTCTGCTTCTTTTGGTATTCGACGCCTTGCGCGATGCCGGTCACCACGGGAATGGCAACGACACAGCCGCCCAGAAATAGTCCTAGTGGTAACGCCATGGATGGTGTGAGTTGTGAGAGATCGAACAAGTGAACTGTACACTGAACGTTGCTGTTGCCAGGTCGAGATACTTGGTGCGCTAGTTACCAGTACGTCATAGCTTTAATAATCCAACATTTTATGACAGCCAGCACTCACGCTCATCATGTCAACAAAGTCTACTTGACACAGCAGCCTCTCGCACTGCACATTCCAGCGCTTATGCAAAATGGCGTTGCACCATATGAAAGTGCAGGTGCCGCATTTTGAGACAATGCTTCTATGGTGATATCAAATGCTACAAAAATTGCAGTGAGTTCAAAAATACAGCCAAAAAAGCGTGTATCGTGACCGAGCCTAGTAGGGTCGTTCATTACATTGTAACAAGATCTACAATGGCCGGGCAAAGCGCGATGGCGGCGCGTGTTCGCGTCTGGCCTCAGGACTCCACTTTTGACGTCTGCTTGGCACGCTAGCGCCGACATCAAAACTTCGCCATCGGGCGCCGCCACTTCTTTTCTCTATATAGAAAGTTGCACCCAAGCAATTTGACATCAAACTTCCTATTTTATGAATTTGCTGTTGATATAGCTTGGGGAGATCGAATCTTTGCTCCCAAGAACCCCTGCGCAAAATCAATGCGCTGATGGTCCCGTAGCTCCGAGACATACCGTTCGCCTTCTCACAGGCTCTTCGTGTCGACGTCGAAATTTCGCGCCTTCTGCTTGAGAAAAAAAAAACTCCCCACAACCATAATCTGCGAACGGCCGCGCGCGACACAATGTATGCGTGAACCTTCCTCGACTATCTGAGAAAAGCTCTGTCTGCTGCCTGTGTGTGTGACCCGCCACGATGGCACGTCGCAAGGAGGCGCCGATGGTGCGGCGGCGGACGAAAGAGATCGACGCGCTCATTGCGCAGATGAAGGCAGTCAGCATCGAAGACCAGCAGCAGGACAGCGACAGCGAAGACGCGCCGCGCGCGCCGTTCCGCTTCTTCGACCTGCCGTACGAGCTGCGCCTGCGCGTGTACGAAGCCCTGCTCGTGTTCCCCAAAACCCTCGACCTCGATCCCTCGAACCACCGCGCCGTTGCGCCGTCGCTCCGCCTGTTCTACGCCTCGCACCGCATGCACGACGAAGCTTCGCGCGTCTTCTACGGCCGCAACGCCTTCCGTCTGTTCCCCATCCACGGCCGCTACATCAATGCAAAGTATCCGCTCTTTGCTCGCCTGCCGCGCAAGTACCGCGCGCTGATTACAAGGCTGGAGTTGAGGCTTGGCCCCGGGTTTACGCGCCCGCCGAAAGGATGGGTTGTGGATAGCCGGCTGGGGCTGACAGCTGTGACGAAGGCGTATAAGCTGAAGATCTTTGTGGAGATTGACCCTGCGTCGAGCGACATATTTGAGGGATTCAGGACGGGCGAGAAGACGTTTTACACGGAGTACTGCGTCAGTCTGCTGAGAGCGCTGCTGGCGCAGATCCCCTCCGTGCACGAGGTCGAGCTCGATGCGTACCCGAGTGTGAGTAAGGATAGTCCGTTGCTGAAGGCGCTGCTCGACGAGGCCAAGCTGAATCAGAAGAGGATTGCTTGGGGCCCCGAGAGGGGCTGGGATAAGATTGTGGATAAGGATTTGGTGGGCATTCTTGAGAAGATGGGTTTGGGGGGTATCTGGTCCTAGGGTTCACGAATGATATGAGTTATGATTTCACTTCTCCGATCACAAGGTCTATGTTTGTGCTTGTGCTTGACTCCCGTGTAATGGACTGTAGTCCAGCGACCTTGCTGCTCCTGTACTGAACCCAGATATCACCAGCTTTTGGCTGGCCATGAGTTGCACACAGCCACGGCTGATCAACTAACCCATTGACCTTGCGCTGACCACAGAGCAGAGAAAGACATCAGCCAATGAGGGTTCAGATCCATGTGCATGGACCGAGTTCTGCAGAGCAGTGCCTCAGATCTGACCTAAGTATTCAAGTGGATATGGAAATGTCTTGGCGGCCAAATATCACCTACACTTCTGTCACGCGCACGCATTTTGATTCGCTACGTTCCTGGATCGATCGACCTGGTATGATCCGATCTGCCCCACTATGCTTTGCTGTCATTGCTTCATTTCCACCTGCTCTTGCCGCTAGACGCGATTGGAGGAAGTTGCAAACAGCACGCGAGTGTCACTTCAGAAGAAGGGCGCAAGCATTGCATGAAGATGGGAAAATGGATGAGTGCTGAATCATTGCATGCGATCTACAACATACGACTTGTGGGGGAGATTGTGTAGGCAAAAGGCAATAGCTTCAGATAGCAAAGGCAAAGCCTCATGATGGGAGAGACAATCTAATGGAGCTTGTGAGCAGGCGGAGTAAATATATAGATGGACAGATGGCTTCTTGCATAGATTTTTCGGTTAGCTCATCAGTCCTATTATATATTATTCAAGAATACATAGGACAGAATCCGGCATTGACGACACATCTTATAAACCTCGACTTACACTCGGATTCCGCAAGCACCGGTCCCCCGACAGTGAGCGGTGCACGGCGTTCCCTCATCTCGATGTCCCAGAAATAATGACGTACTTTCCCTCTTCCGAGTACGGGAGTGAAGAGAGCGCCCTCGAGCCCCACACCAACCCAATCACGGAGTTACAGTTTCACTACCAGGCCAGTCAGCTTGCTTGTCCTAGGCTGGAAGCCTTGTTGTCATGTTCGCTTGGCAACGGCAGCCTTAGGATCAGGTTCACTGTGTATACTAGCTTTCCCAAAGAGGAAATTCTGGAACGGGAAGGCGCGCGGGGCTTTGGCGCCCTTCGCGTGTATGTGTAAACAGATGGCTGACCTGCGCTAATTATCTGCTGTGGGCTGGGAAGGTACCCCGCGAATTTATATATAAGGTACCGCCGACCCCGTGGAGTTGTGTGTGTACGCCCCCACGTTCTCGACTTTGGCGACGAACTGCGAACGTGCACCTCTCATATCTATCCACTCTTATACTCTACCTAACTTCTCCTTACGGCTTCTCCTACTCATATCTCGTCTTATCTCTCAAGTGCCGCGGCACGAATCACGATGGACCCGCCCGTAGACCCCTTTCGTCTCCACGGCGACTATGAAGCTATGCTTCCCCCAGTCCAGACCTGGGACGATCTCATGGCGACCAGTCAAGAGGTCATAGATCCATCCCTGCTTGTTCAAGAGCCTTCGTGGTCGCAGTTCAGCTCGAATTTCAGTTCATCTCCGAGTAACTCATCAAGCGAAGATCATCTGTTCAGTCAACGAACGCGCTCATGTATGTTGGATCCACTACGCGGAAACTGCGACTAACACAAAACAGACGGCCCTGAAGAGCACCTTGAGCACGCCCGTCATGATAATCGTCAGGGTTCTCACATGCCCGAGTCTAGCCACAATCATCAGCTCCTTGCACGAGATAGTTACCAGCCTTATGGTATCC
Organism: Curvularia kusanoi; assembly: GCA_011058905.1. Lineage (NCBI taxonomy): Eukaryota > Fungi > Ascomycota > Dothideomycetes > Pleosporales > Pleosporaceae > Curvularia > Curvularia kusanoi. The sequence goes on from SWKU01000028.1 coordinate 111,398, forward strand.
AACATCCTGTGTCGAACCAGATGTCGGCCCCACAGCCACCATACTTCACCAATGGCTATATGTCTCCAAGTGAGCTCCTGGATGGTTTTGGTACGCTGTACCACCTCTGACCTTTTTCCTATACTGACAGGGTCTAGGCTCACAATTCTCGTCACAGACGACGACCATCATGGGGTCAGAGCAAGAAGAACTCAATGAAGCAGACCTTACGCTCGTTACTGTTCTCAATGCAGCTAACAATGACACGCATACCTCCATAAGACTACCTACTGCCTTTGGCCAGCAGACTCATATCGGGTTGAACTTTGACGGCACAGACCCCAATTGGTCTCCTCACGATCAACGGCACGTTGGAGGTGACGCTGACCTCGGCTTTGTCGTCTTCCATGGTTCAATTGAGCACGGAGGTATTCCACGATGCTCGTCTGGAGAAAGTAAGTGAGATCACAAGTTGTGGCACATACAAGCTGACCAGATGTACAGTGGCTACAGTCTCGACCGCCGGCACAGACGTCACGGAACATGTCCCCTCAGCTGCCATATCTCCACAACCATCCCGCCTCGGCCAAGCCACATCGAGCCAAGTACCAGCGAAGCGCCCGTCGAAGGCCGCACGAGGTCCACGCCCGAGAGGAAGTGCGACCAGGCCAGACTCTGCTGAGACCCCAGTCACAGCCGGAGGACACCGTTGGGTTGAGAAGACCAAGTCCAAATACGAGGTCCTGAACAAGCTTCTTCCAAAATTCAACGAGGCTGTTCGCATGGTCAAAGATCGAAATGATGTAATGCCTCCGCCGCCATCAACCCCGGGTCCAAACGGACTCTACTTCGCTAACGCGAACGCTGCAGCCAAGGCGAACAAAATCGTCTACTGGGAGCCGCTTCAAAACGACCATAGTATCCCAACTTCGCGGGGACAAGTAGAAGACTGTGTCCGTATGCTCGTGGCAGCGATCAAAAACAACAAGGGTTGCGTCAAGAGCAACGAAGACAACGACAGCATCGCATGGAGCAATCGTTGGGCAGACGGTGCTACCTACTTCGCGGCCAACATACCAGAGTCAGTAGCCTGGAAGATTGTTGTAAGTCTCCCATGGTCATACAACATTGAAGCAGCACTTACTTCTCTCAGGATTTGGCAATCAAGATCCACCAGAAAGGATGGTCGGAGGCCACCGCAGACCCGAAACTGCGACACGATATCTACTACACCATGAGACTGAGCTTCCAAGAGCGCTTGGATCTTATCAAGAAAGTCCTTACGGTATGTCTCCACTCTTGCACAGTGCCTTCCTTGCTAATAAATATAGCTGGCGAAAGACACCTGCGGGGACCTCATCAAGGGCAAGAGGTTCCATGAGGTTGTTGGAAGTCCCCAGGTCGTTTACCAGAGAATCCACTGCAACAAGCAGAGTAATAAGGACAAGAAGACTCTGATCGCAAAGGGCAAGGAGGCTGAGGGCAAGTCTTCCGAGCAGGGCGAGGGCAAGAGCACGGTGTCCAAGCGTAAGCGCAAAGAGGACGATGACTCTGTCGCCTACACGAAGAGGCGGAAGCAACAGCAGCCTTCTGTCGTTCCCAGTAACGATACTGATGCAAAGCATGGCAATGCTAGCACTGAAGTACATGCAGGGCCAGCCCTTGCCGGACCTTCCACCTTACAGGGGAAGCCCAACAACAGCAGCCGTGGAAAATTCACCACCAAAATTGTTCCTATAAAGCCGAAGCCTAATGGCAAGGCCGCAGCAGCCACACTCGAAGACAAAGCTGGTGACGGTTTCACAGGTCCACACAAAGCTCCAAAGGCCATGTCCGAGTCCAACCCAGCGGCATCGAAAGAAAAAGCCCGAGAAGGTGATAAATCCGCTTCCCCGAGCACTCTCCCCAAATCCACCGGCACTGCATCGAAGCGTAAGCCAAAGCCTGTTGTGACCGACAGCAAGGACGAAGGCGAGGACGAAGGCGAAGATGATCTGCAACTCCGAAGCTCACGTGGCAAGGCCAACCAGTCGAGGGTCAGGTCCGCAGTGACTGGAGACGCAGGCAAAGCCTCGATTCCAACCGGTCGTTCACCACACACTCCCAGCACTGTCCCAGACAGGAGCGCAACCGGCATGTATCCTGCCGACAAGCTGACGAGACCAGTGCCCGCCCGGAGGTAAATGCCCATTGCAAGGCCAAGACCCATCTCCCAGAAGGAGCAGCCAAAGGCAGCACAAGTCTCCTCCCTCATCCCGACTTTGATCATTCAAGCAAGTCATATCGATCTGTCGCTACATAGCTCTCCCCATTCCGTACAAACTCCTCGCAAGATATGATATGAAGCGATGAGGCCAAAGCACGCAGTCGCACTTTCTCCTTCTTCCTTACAAAACTCATAGTGGCCTGCCAGGCATCGCTCAGCGTTCGGCAAAAAGGACATACTGTCGTTCTATACCCCACTCACATCAAAAGCATGTAGCATCACCGGCGTTTTATACCCTTTCATATCCTGTCTCCTTCACCGATTCATCGAGCGTTATTTTGCTTTCTTACTTGCTTTAATTTTTGCTTTTGGCGAACACTATGAGCACGGCAATCACGGAGCTCCAGATTTGCATATCGCCGAGCAGAAAAATCACCGATGTTGTTGCGATGTAAGTCGGTACCAGTCTTCGCCCCTGTCTACGGCAAGAACATGGAGTCGCACACAGCACAGCATTATCACATCACATCCCCCTTTCCCCAGAACCCGCATATCAAGTATCTCAAACCCGATAAAATTCTCAAAACTACCCAAACACGCTCCAAACAATGCTCGCTCGCTATGTGACATGCCTTTTCCGCCTCACCATCTCTCTCTCGCCTACGCACTGGCCGCCTCGAGCAACTTAGCATGCTGCTCGGGATGCGTCTTCTCCACATTCCCCTTCGCAACCTTCTTCATCATGAAGTTGCCATCGATAACCACGTCCTCGGTCAACTTGCCACCAGTCACCCTCCATTTCCCGGCAATCGTGAGCGTGCCGACGGGCGGCTTGGCGTTGACCATGGAATCCACGCCGTCGGGGACGTTGGTCAGAGTCAGCTTGTAGGTTGTCTGCTTGCGTGATCTGTTAGACCAAGTTTCATGGGTTTGAAGGGGGTGGTTGGTTGCAATTCGTGCTGGGAGGGAGAAGACGTACCTGCCCGATAGGCTTCTTATCGGTCACGCTGTAGGTCGCAGAGGTGCTGGCGTCGCCGGACTCGAATGCATAGCTGACGAGCGCGGGGCACAGCGTCTTGATCATGAGTTCGTGGTTGTGCAGGGCGGCGATGACGGTGGCGACGGGGGTGGCGCCGATGGAGGTTTCGATGTGGGAGGTCGACATTTTGTATGTGGGTGATGCTTGTTATCGGTTTTGGGTTTGGAGGTTGTGTTGTGAGGGTGAAGAGGATAGTTGGAATTGTTGTAGTAAGGTTGGTAGTAGTCAATTGAGTTGAGCTGTTGTGATGAATGTCTTCCATATCGTGAAGAACCTCTGTCTTTATACACGACGGGTACTTACACCAAGCCGCAGTGCTAAACTCTCCACTACCCTGTAAAACACGCCTGCCCTGCATAATCCATCTTCGCCTAATCCCAAAACACACCATTGTGTAAGGAACAGCACGGCTGTCTGGTACGTACGACACCGACGATCACGTCCGCGCTGGCTATCTTCGTAAATAGCAGCCAGCGAAACGCACCAAGCAGTGTTTCCGCGAGTAGGAGAACGTCAGTGCGGGTTGCGCAGCCGTCTCCGCTTCGCCTGCGGTAGCAAGTGCGGTACGGTAGTGAGTATGGGAGGACCCTGAATTGCATGCTGCATCTGACAACTTCGTAGTCTAGCCGGCATCGCATTGGTGCTACGGCGCGCCGATCTCCTGCACCAAACCATTGAATTGCTTCCACAGGTGCTTCGCAGAGTTGTTTGACGCCAGTTTGCGCAGTGCCCAAAAATACTCAATGCGATGAGACATGCTATGTGGGCTGACTGTTACCCACCCACCTACCCACGTCCAGACGAACATGGACAAGGAGCAGTGATAAGGTTGACGCGTTGTCGCTGACTGTGGCCGCACAATTGCGCGTTGCCGTCAGCGGCGCATCACTCAACAGCTAGCTGTTACCCGCGGTGGTGGTTTTTCGCAACAGCTTCAATTACACATACACACGCTTTCACCAGGTACCCGCAGCAACGGTCAAAGTGCTGACGCTGCATATCCGGCAACGGAGCCATGTCGCAGCTAGCCTGCAGATTGGCCGTGCGAGGATGCGAAGACGGTCGTGGTTTCGTTTCTATGGTAGGATGTTTCACGACCGGCAATGCGGAGGAGGAGAGCCGGAGGGCGCTAAGTGGATCGACGCGCTAGGAGTGATCGACCATGCAGCCTTGTTACTACATCCGGTAGTATCGTTATCGATGTGCCTTCCTGTCGTCTTCGCTACCGAAACGGGAAGACAGCGTAGCGAGGACGTTGTTTGGGAGCGCGTAACTTGGTGTCTGAGCGGTTTTGTGCTGGTTTCGCACCCGGGTTCGCTGCACGGGGTTCTGACGCGCGCGAATGCCTCGACATGCTCTGCTGTACGCTGTCTGACGCCGCGGGGTGGTTTGATTACGGTTGACGGGGGTTAGTGAAGATGTCGGTGAGATCTTTGGCGAGTACCGCAGGGCTGTGCGACTCTTGTTCACATCAGCCGGCGTTCAGGAGCCTCAAATGCCGATGGCGGCCAACGACTGAAGCTGCATCTATCATGGAGAGACAGGACAGATACCCTTATCTTGCAGATGTAAGCTCCCTTCGAGTGCGAATTACTCGACTTGAGTCTGATGAGTGGGTTACAAGTGCTGGTTGGAGAGCTCCGGATCAATCATAGTAGTAAATACAGGCTAGTGCCAATAGGTAACCACCACCAAGCATCGGAAAGCACCAGTGGTTCAATTAAGCATTGCCAACATTGCAGAGTAGGAACCGGATAGATAATAGTCAATTCATTCAAACAAATAACGCCATCGCGATACGGGGTATATTTTAAATCAGATCCCTGCCCAAGCGAACACAATCAGACGTAGAAATAAATCTATACAGCAATCGGTGGAGACCCAAATGCGAAATCATCATCGTCGTCGAAGAAAGAAGTGGCATCCTGTGTAGACATACCGAAGTCGCTAAATCGCTTGGAGGTTGTAGTCGTGCTGGTAAGCGGGGGGTGAGTCGGCGGTGCATCGCAAACCTTCTTTGCAGGTGGTATGAGCTTAGGTGGCGGTGCAATTGACCTCTTGTTCGACAATCGCGACTTTGGTGGATGCATACGGGGAGGCTGCATGTTAGCTGCTTGAGATTCTGACCTGCGCATAGTTGCATTTCTTGACAGAGGTCCTCGTGGCACAGATAAGGGCGTCTTCTTAGGTTTTGCGGCCTTTATTGCTGGCACTTCGGCTACCAGTACTGGGGTCGGTGCCTTTGTAACGGGAGATGGAGCAGCAGCTTTTTTTGGTGGTGATACAGCAGGTGAACTCGAGGGTCTAGATGGCAGTATATGCGTCTCCTGCTCGACATCTTTGGCGGCTGTCTTAGTGTGTGTCAAAGTGATTTGATAATCTGCCTGCGGCTCGTCGTCCAAGTCGTCCAGCGAGAAGTCCAAGTCCTGAGTGGAAAAAGGAGCAGCTGACTCTGTTGGCTTAGAGTGATGAATGACACCCACTGGTTGCGGGATTTTGGGCGCTGACTCTGCTGAGAGTTCACGCGCAATCTGAGTACCACTCTCGAGGAAATCGTCCCAACCATCAAGGGCAAAATCAGTGGATGCACCAACGTGCAAAGGTGCCGATAGGTTCGAAGAAGCCGGAAGTTTCGCTTTCGAGGCCGGCAACCCTGGCATTTTGAAGCTAGGATTGGGACTGATTTGCGATCTGGGTTTGCTCGCAGATGGCGTTGGCTTCTTAAACAAAATCCGCGCCTGGGCTCTACCCTTAATCGACGGCAACTTGAACGCAGACGGCGTGACATCATCGGGAAGATATGCAGACGCATAGTCGGTCGCAACACGCACAGGATACTGGGTTCTTGTGAAAGGAAACTTGTCGTCGTTGCGGTACCTTGCTGGAAAAGTCACTCGTGTGATCACAGTTTTTGTCCCCGCAAGCTGGCCATCCAGTGTGAGACACTCCAAACGTTCGTTGCCCACTCTCAACACGCGCACATGCTGACTCTTAGACAGCTGACTGCTTGTATTGAGATCTCGAAGGCATACGAGAACGCACCCTGCCTTGACTCTCAGCCGATGAGGAGGCAATCCTATCGGATTCAGCTTATACAGTAAGCCGTGAGCCGGGGTCCAGTCGGATCCGACTGCCGCTGTATCATGCGACAGCAGCTCAACGATCTCGCCCGGGAGATTCCCTAGCGCTGCCTCCACCGTCTTGTTTACTGGGCCATGGGTGCGAGTAAACTCGATGTCTTCTTTGACAGTCTCTTGCTCCTTAGACTTTGACTGCAGATCTGACCCGATTTCTGGGGTCGGTGGATGTTCATTCTTGGCCGGCCCTATCCTTTGGGGCACGGGCGGTGTAGTCGCAAGCCGGGCCGGTTCAGCTATTGCGTCACGCGAGGGCTCACCTACTGGATCTGACATAATCAGGTCGTGCACCTCAAGCAAAGCATCATCGTCCAGTTCATCATCGACCCAGCTTCCCGTGTCTTGCGCAGTCGCAATTGGCAGATCAAGCATTGCACCTTCCAAGCCTTCGTCGTCGTCGAACGGCTCCTTCTCGATGTCCTGCGCAATAGCTTCCAACTGCTTGGCCAGCTCTTCCTCCTTCCGCTTCTCCTCTGCCTTTCGTTGCGCATCTTGTTCCCGCTTCTTACTTATCCCCAGGAAGGCCTCCATGCCCTTCTTGAGATGCGCCTGCGTATGACTATACCCGATAAGCTGTGTAGCCAACCCAACACCCATCTGCTTCCTCGCTTGCTCTTCCTTCCTTTCCTTCTCCTCGCGCTTCTCCTTCAGCACCTTACGCCGCTTCTCGGCTTCGCGCTCGCGTTCCGCGCGCTGTTCGAGCTCATAGCCGCGCTGAAGTTGTTTGTGTGTGCGCTCTGAGATCGTGGGACCGTTTATTTTGTAGGCTTTCTTGGCTTCGGTCGAAGTCTGCGCAACGTACTTTGGCGGCATGGCGGCGCATCGCGTGAGGTGTGCTGTATCATGGCCAATGCAGCTCGTGCGCGGAAGAGTGGGCCGAGATACGCTAAGAAAGCTTGGCGATCGCGAAAACACGTGAGCACCACCTTCATCGTAACTACATATCAACACTTCTCATGAGGCAAAGTGCGCACGGAGACTGAAATGGGAGAGTCATGGAGCTTTTGACTCTGCGTTTTGGATTAGAAGCATCGGCATCGTGCAGTAAAGTCATGCTTTCCCGAGCGTGAAGGTATAGCCGAGAGACAGAGGGCGCAGACTGGCTTGAGAAAGCACGTTTTCCTCGGCGTAAGCCTTGGTGCTGCACGACTTACATCCAAAACGGCCTATCTCGATCCGTGCTCAGTAGGAACAGGTTTGGCATGAATCTATTCCGAACTTTCATTCCGAATCACTGGTCCTAATGCAAACAATGAATATCACAGCGCCATACAAAAGCATCTACCCTCCACTGGACTAAGATGCACAAGACACCATCAAATCATGTCAACTCTCCAAACCACCACCGAGCAGCACGAGCTCTCCGCTCCAAACCCCATCACAACCAGCACATCCACAGACGCCAACAGCCAATACTCTCCCCCTACCCTCGACCCTCTAGAACACGCCCCGCCGGATGCCATCACCGCAGTTCCCGACGGCGGCTACGGCTGGACCATCGTCACCGCCTGCGCCATAACACTCTTTTGGATCAACGGCTACACGACCGCATGGGGGGTCCTGCAAACCGCGATCTTGAAGTCGCCCTCGCTGCACACCAACGTCCGCACCATCACCTTTGTCGGCAGCCTGTACATGGCATGCATGGTCGCATTCGGAATCGCTTCCATCCGCGTGATGCGTGCGTTCGGGATCCGGGCGACGGCCGTAGCGGCAACGCTGGCTTTCGGGCTCGGGCTGGTGGCGACGAGTTTCACGCTCGAGCATCTGGGGGGATTGTTCTGTGTTGCGGGTGTGTTGGTGGGGGTGGCGACGAGTCTGCTGTACACGGCTACGAATAGTATGCCGTTGCAGTGGTTTAGTGCCAGGCTGGGGATTGCGAATGGGTTGGTGAAGGCGGGTGGTGGTGTGGGCGCGACGGTGTTGCCGCTTGCTGCGCAGGCGCTGATTGACAGGTTTGGGTTGCAGTGGACATTTCGCATCTTGGGATCCTGGTTGTTGCTACTGGGGTGCCATGTGCGTTGGTGCTGAAGGAGCGGTCTACAAGCGGGAGTCTCTCGCGGTTTGACTGGTCTCTGTTGAAGAATGTCTCGTTCCTGACGTTGACTATGGCCGGCGCTGTGGGCGTGTTTGCGCTGTTCGTTCCGCCGTTCTTTTTGCCACTGTTTGCGAGTTCCATTGGTCTCTCGGCTTCGACTGGGGCTGGTCTGGTTGGTGGGTTCGGTGCTGCAACAGCTGTTGGTCGCGTTCTTGGAGGGTGGACATGCGATCGAATGGGGGCTTTTAATACGATGTTGTTGACTTGCCTGCTCAATTCAGTGAGCATGCTGGCTATATGGCCGGTCAGTACGTCACTGCCACCCTTGTTCATATTCGCCATTGTCAACGGATGTGCGAATGGAAGCTTCTTTGTCGCACTGCCCACTGCCGTAGCGGCGATCGCACCACAATCTGCTGCAGCATCAATCAGTCTGATGGTGTCCTTCTGGACCCCTGGTTATCTTTTGGGAGCTCCACTTGCTGGCATCTTGATTGAAGCGACAGGCGCGGCTGAAGCTGTGTCCATTGAGCCATACCGAGCAGCCATCTTTTACGCTGCTGGCACAGGCGTCCTGGCCACTTTACTGATCGCAGTTGCGAGATTCAGAATGGATGCTAAAATGCTGAAGAGACTGTAGTTAGGAGAATCCTCGCAGAAGTAATTTGATCTGCAATGTTGGCTTTTGGACTGCCATTCTCCATTACAAGAAGCAAGTCAACATTGGTAGAGAGGCGCAGAGATCGGCTGGAAGTCGTACACAGAAAATAGATGAAGTCAATGGATGTGACGATATTGCTTGACATTGACGTTTCTGAGCCGGTGCACCAAGTGTGGAGTCGAGATTGATCGAAAAGACTTCCGCCAACACAGTCTGGCAGATCACCCGACTTATCTTTGCAAAACCGTTTTTGACACGATGATCCCCTCATGTGTCGCTCTCAATTGCTCTTGACTGCTATGTGCCTCAGCCCAATGCAAATCTATTGTCTCCAGGCCAAGGTGATGGTTGCGCTCCCTTGTGGTCATGCTGCCAATCGTTTTGAGTTGTACCCTGCTTCCTCTACCCTGTGAAGGGTCACTGCCGGTATGCTTCCGGTAGCCTTGGGAGTCGTAGGTGATCTTCGTTCGTGCCGAGTTGACGAGTACTGCGAAAGCTGGGCAGCAACCGATGATTACCGCTGGCGAAGGATCAGCACGTACAAGGAGCAGCATGATGGTTAACACACCGATAGAGCATTCGACAATCCCCCATATAGCCAGCCATGTCGGGTCCAAGGGTTGGCCTGCGGCTTCGGGTTTTGATGCATTGATGGCGACTTGGGCGACTCGAAGGCACGCGAAGAATATGCAGACGAATCCGGTTCCGAATAATGTTAAGATTGCATACTTCTTGCTGCGTGCCATCTGGAGATTCCACGTAAGCTTCATAGGCAAGGCCATGACTAGACATCGAGAGCGTCAGAATTGGAAAGTGGGCGCATCGACTGCGGATACATACTAATAAGATTTGTCGCTGTGTCCACGGAAAAGGAGTAGTATAGGCTGACCAGTTGTGCGTGCTTTGCAGAGTCGCCAGTCTACAGTTCATCTTAGCTTGATCGCTTTACCCAAGGCGTAGAGCACTTACACAACCATCCTGCCAGAATCCTGGTATGGTACCACATGACCGAAAGTAGAAGAAGTAGTTACCGACATGAGTCTGCAGCAGAAGTCAACACAACATTAGTTCGGTTCCTTCACTGGCCAACTCACCAAAAGACAAATTCCAGCAGTGCCCCACCAGATGACTGTGTACCTTGTCTCCAAGCCTACCAGAAGTCTGCGGTAAAGTAGCAGCAGAGAAAATTTGACTGACCACAACGTCATCCAAAACATGCAGGGCGCCGCAAACACCATCTTTGTCATCTTGACACTGTCCTGCGCAAGTTCTGGGTAGGGAGGCGTCGTTCCATTGGCGACATCGTAAAGTCGTTGCATGTATGGGGAAAGCGATATGTATAGAGCGCACATTGTCGCAAAACAGGCGAAAGATAAGTAAACAAGCGCATCAGAGGCGGTCACTCGTTTCAATCTCGAAATCTCGAGGCCTGCACGTGCAAGAACGACACAGCTGGTGAGTCCCAGCATCGAGTATGCGACCTTGAGGACTGTTCCTTGCGCGAAGCCATTGGTTTTCGACGACATGAGTGCGATGTTGGGTTTGCATGGACACGGAACCGACTCGACCTAGATCAGGAGGCGCCCACTGACTATATTCTGCCCAAGATTGCCAGGCTTCAGGAGTCCCATCGTGGCTTGGGCCAATTCTGTCTACTTGCACATAGCTTTGGCCTGAAGCCATCTGCTCTGGTGCAGCCTCGCAGCCTTTCTACAGGGGAAGCACGTCCTGGTCTAATCCTGCCGAGCATTTCGACCTGAAGGACTATTCTCACTTAGACGAACGGGACGCCTTCGGAGTGGCAACAGACTACCAAGCAATTTCGACATGCGAATTGACAATACAGAATCTGGTCGATCGTAGACGTAGCAAATAGCATGCGTAACTTTCGTGATGACCCGGGTGCCAGTGGGCTACGTTGTCTTACGGATGTTGGCTCATATCTTCCAGCTTGATTGGACGCGCAGAACAGCCACTGGACTCATGTGGCCCATCAAGCCGAGCGTATCAAGTAACAGTACGCCTACCGCAGCTAGACCCTCGTGCATTCTACGCCGACTGGTAGGTAGGTAGGGGGAAAGTCGAGTTCACCGCCCATCCTGCCGTGTCAACCCGCCCGTGGGGTCCTAATCGGACACAGCACGAGGCGCAAGCGGGATCCAGTAGAGTGTTCCTTCAGATACATCTGATTCGGTCCTCTGTTCCTGTTGTGTTTCAATGAGAATTAACCGAAGGCACGAACCAAATGGCACCGGGTCAATGTGGGTCGGCCGAGAGCAACTCCGCAACATACTTACCCAACAGTCGTTTCTGCGACGAAGCATTGAGGACAGCAGTCTCACGACAGCTACTCACAAAGACAGTTTTTTTTTTCCAGCACGACCCGATTGCTGAGGTCGGGTCAGCCTCATCCAAGCCTCTTACCATTGTCGCGGCTCGCACCTGCATGCAAATTCCCGTGACGCGACCCTTGCATTGCTTTGAGATTGTTAGCAACTGCGCGAAGGATCGTGTTCCGAACCCTAGTGGTGCGATTCGTCAGGCTGCACTTGATGCATCTAAACCTCGAGAAGCAGAATTACCGACACGACATGTGGTTGGCTCCGAGCTCCGTTGATGAACAGCATGAGTTCCTTTAGCTGTTGTCGCGCCGGCATTCCATTTGTGCTGTTCTTGACACACAGTATGCTGGGCCTCGCTCAAGATCAACGGCAGTCGACTCCAGGTAGTAATGACTACAAGGACCTAAGTTTTGGCGTTTTGAAGCGCATGGGTATCCTGAAAATGGCTTTGCATGCATGTGTGAGTCTAGCTCAACGAAAGCCTTGCTTTCGCCACGACCGATACACGGATCCAGAGCGTATTTCAGATCCTTCGCTGGATCAGAAAGCGGCAGGCGGTCATGGTAGTCATGACTCGGCGTTCTTGTTCGGGTTCGCATGAGATCTTTTTGCACTAATATAAGCCTCCCATTCCCATACTCAGCACAGGGTCTCATCGGGCCTTCGTCTTGGATCTGACCCAACATGAGAGCTTCTTCAATTCTCTCGTTGGTGGCGTTCGCCAGCAATGCGTGGGCACAAGAGGCTTTCGAAGCTCCAGACTTCAATATTACTGAGGCTTTGATCGCCAATGGCGTCGATGTCTCAGCTCTGCCTGGGCTCGCCAACTTGACGACAAAACGATCGCTGTCCAGACCGTGTGCGGTAGCGGTAGGCCAGACCGACTGCCGTTATCCTAAACACGCTAATTGGATATATAGTGCAACTCGCTCAAGTTCGTATTTGGGGACAAGATCCTGTCCAATGGGTCGGCGGCCTACGATGCTTTCACAAGCGGATATTGGTCGACGCAGACAGCAGATGTCAACCCTTATTGCGTGTTCAAGCCAGCAAAGGCTCTTGAAGTCTCCACGGTGATCTTATTGTCTCGCCTGACGCAATGTCCCTTCGCAGTCAAGGGTGGCGGACACACTGGTTACCCTGGTGCGTCCAGCATCGAGGGTGGCATCACTGTTTCTTTGGAGAGCATGAACGAAATCACACTCTCGGAGGACAAGAAGACGGCAGCTATTGGACCGGGAAACCGCTGGGGCGCCATATACACCAAGCTTGCTGAGCAAAACCTCACCGTCATTGGCGGTCGCGCTTCAGACGTCGGCCTTGGTCTGGTTCTTGGAGGCGGTGTTTCGCACCATTCGAACATCTATGGCTTCGCGTGCGATAACGTGGCGTCTTTCGAGGTGGTCACCGCTCAGGGACTTGTCTTGACTGTCACCCCTACACTTTTCCCTGACTTGTACTGGGCGCTACGCGGTGGAGGAAACAACTTCGGTGTGGTTACCAAGTTCACCCTCGAAACTGTCTCCCAAGGTCTGATGTGGGGTGGGACTCGCATCCACCTTGGACCCGACTACCCCAAATTGATCGATGCATTTGCAACAATGGCAGAAAGTGCAGCGTCAGATCCGAAGGCTGTACAGATTCTGTCGTTCGCGGTCACTGCTGGCTCGCCGGCTGCTCAGATCCAGCTGGAGTATCTCGAGCCTGTCGACGAAGCCAACCCTCCGGCTATCCTCAAGCAGTATCTCGAGTTACCCCCAGTCATGGCTAGCACCTTGAACCGCACATTGACTTCTGACACGGACATGCTCAACGCGCAGATGCCTGCAGGCCACCGCTACTCTTTCTGGGCTGGCACATTCAAGCTTGATCGTGACCTCATGGCGTGGATGCAGGCTTTGCACCAGAAGGACGTCGGCTCTCTTCCCGACCAAGGCTCTTTGACGTTCCAAGCTTTCACCGTGCCGGCGCTCTCTCAGATGAGCAAGAAGGGAGGTAACGCGCTTGGCCTGGACCCCGCCGATGGGCCTTTATTCCACGTTCTCTTGTACATGGTGTGGGATGACGCATCGAAAGACGAAACATTGAACAAGGCTGCGTCAAAGTTCATGAACGATGCGAAGGTTGAGGCAAAGAAGAGGGGACTGTACAGCAGGTATATCTACATGAACTATGCTGGACCTTACCAGAACGTGGTGCCGGGGTACGGGGATGCGAACTTGGAGAAACTCAAAGATATTGCAAAGAAGTATGACCCGCACGCTGTCTTCCAGAAGCTGCAGCCAGGTGGTTATAAGCTTGAGGGCGCGCCATACGGTGAGACGATCCAATAGACTAGATGAAATGATGAGAGCTTCATGCAAATGGCTCAAAACAGACACAACAATCAGATTCACATAGCAAATTGCTAGGAAATATGACATGCACCTCGTAAAGTTGAGGAAGGTCGATGGTGGCGTCACCGTGGGTCAGGACAGGAAAGAGCAGCTCGAGAAGAGATACAGTTTGCCACTGCCCACTGCGCCGACGATGACCAACATGGAATGAGCTGGTGCGTATGGACTGCTGTTCTCCTTGACGAAGCTTCGAGTCAACGATGCGCTGCACGAGACGTGCTGAGGTTGCTGGCGTTGGTAACTTGTCCGTGGCTGAGGCTGTTCTCGGCGTTAAGCGGCTGTGACGTTTTCTGGCGGGTTCCACGATCCGAAGCGTCATCCACTCTTAAAGACCCTCGCGCCTCCGCCTCTGACCGCGCTCCCAGCACACAGCGCATACACCACGATGGCGTTCCTATTACGGCGGCCCTTCGCCATCCCAGCGACCATCAAGCAGTCGCTGACGAGGACCTCGCAGGTCTCGTCGCGCGCTTTCCACAACACGCCACTGAAGCAGCACCCACACTTCTTCAAGTCCAAGGCACCCACTCTCACCACCGCCACCAATGTATCCAAGTTCCAGTCTACCTTCCGTCGCTCCTACCAGCAGGCTGCCTCCACCAACCCGCTCGCGCAGGGCGACGTTCGTCAGCGTCTTCTCTACGGTGCCGGTATCTTCGGCGCAACACTTCTCGGCATCAACCTGGTCTTCAACCGCGAAACTCGTGAGGATGGCGGCATGCCGCCTTTCGAGCGCGCCTACCTCAACGACACCTTCTTGCACACTGGTCTCGGCGTCGGCATCATCGGCATTGCTGCGCGCGCCATGCACATGAACGGCTGGTCTTTCAGGCTCATGGCGGCCAACCCATGGCTGGTCATGGGCGTTGGTCTTGCTGCTAGCATTGGTACAATGTACGGCACAATGGCCACCAACCCCCAGAAGTAAGCATATCCATCACTCGCGTCACACGTCGCATACTGACAGCACGCAGCTATGTCCAGAAGTACGCCCTGTGGACCGCCTTCAACGTTACCCAGGCCGCCCTCCTCGCCCCGCTCTTCTTCATGCACCCCGCCATCCTCGCACGCGCCGGTCTCTACACTGCTGGTCTGATGGGTTCGCTCGCATTCGTCGGCGCCACTGCGAAGACCGACAAGTACATGTACCTCGGTGGCCCGCTTCTTGCTGGTGTTGCCATTGTCGCGCTATCTGGTCTTGCCCCCATGGTCATTCCCGCAACTGCGGCCCGTACTCTGATGTGGACCGAGAACATCTGGCTGTACGGTGGTCTTGCCGTCTTTGGTGGCTTTACCCTGTACGATGTCCAGAAGGTCCTGCACCACGCTCGTATGGCTGAGCGTGGTCTCATGGCCAAGGATCCCGTCAACGAGTCCATCCATCTGGAATTGGACTTCATCAACATCTTCGTCAGGATGGTTCAGATTCTGGCCATGCAGCAGAGCAGGAGGAAGTAAACCACGTGCAAGCTTCGCCAAATCGACACTCTAACACGTAGTCGACCATGGCGTATGTTGCACTGCGACAGCACAGCTTGTTGTGAAATACGATATCAGCAGCTTACCATTAGCGCACCAATGTACATTATTACAATATATCCATTATTTCCATTCCACTCCACCATTTTCATCCAACACATCATCCGCGCAAATTTAAACAAAGCTCCGCGGTTCGTTCGACGTGACGTCTTGCACGGCGCGACAGTTGCGATATGCAGCTTGAACATCAAGCCGCTAACAGCGCAATAGCAGCAGCTTCCAGAAGAGAGTTGTGTTTATTTAGACAATGAAATACGCTTGCGGCACTTCGGCAAGCGCAGGCACGCGCGGCATCATTTCCCGACCTGCGATCGACCTGTCCCTGCGTTCGTTGTTGCCCGTCGCAGGGCCTGTGGAACGCATGTTGTGGAATGCACGCGCATGCGGACCTTAAACAAACAATGACGTGCGTCAGGGTCCGGGTTGCAACGACATGCGATCAGCATGCAGATCCGGCAGGTCGCAATAACGGTGGAGCGAGAGCAGTGGGGTGGTGAGATTAGCAGGAAGATAATCACGGTGCTTAAGGGTGAAGAGGTGGTTTCAAGTATATGCAATACACGATGGCATTGTTGTGGTATCTACACGAACCCCCTGCCACCTTGGGCTCAACTAAACACAAAAAGAAGATTGGTATATACCCTAATCGCGAACCAGGAGTATCACAGAAGAAACGAAATTTCGCAAAACCGAACGCAAGAACCATTCATGACATTATTAACAAAACCCAAATTAGCTCCATTTTGTGAAATGCAAGAAATAGGGTGATGCGCTTAGAGCATGAGGGCAGCGAAGGCAGCAGCGCCGACGAGGCTGAGACCAGCCTTGAGGGAGCCGGCAGCACCGGTGGACTCGGGGAGGCTGGGGGAGGTGCCGTTGGCAGCGCCGGTGGCGCTGGGGCGGAGAGAGCTGGGCACGGTCATGGAGCCGGTGGGCTGGATGACGACAGAGGAGTTGGCAGCGGGGGCGCCGGTGCTGGCGGTGTAGGCGCTGGTCTTGACGGTGGTGGGGTAGGGGGCAACGGCGCTGGAAGAGGGCTTCACAACGACAGAGGAGACGGCGTAGCCAGCAACGGACGAGGACTTGACGGGGTAGCCGGCGGCGCTGGACGAAGCGACGGGGTAACCGGCGGGGGTGGAGCTGGCAACGGGGGCGGTGGAGCTGGAAACAACGCAGCCGTCCTTGGAGATGCCGAACTGGGTCGAGTACTGGTACTGGCCGGTGGCGTCGTCGATCAGCTGGAGACCGTAGTGGGTGACATCAGCCTCGAGGGTGGAGGCAGGAGTCCACTGGTAGGAACCGGAGTTGGGGAGGCCCTCAGCGAGAGTCTGGATGGGGACGACGTTGGTAGAGGGGCCGCGGAGGAGGAGGAGAGAGACCGCTCCGGTGGTGGTGGGCTGCCAGGTGATGGTGAAGGGCTTGCAGGCAGGGACGACCTGGGAGGGAGTTAGTGTTTGTTATGGATTTTGACGCTGGTATGGATGTGCTTACCTCGTTCAAGGGACGGGTGATGGGGTTGCCGAGAGGCTCGCCAACAGGCTTGTGGACCTGGGCAGCAGCAATGCTGGTGAGAGCAGCGATGAGGGTGGCCTTGGTGAACATTTTGTTGGTATTATGTGATTAACGTGCGGTAAAGCGACGATTAAAGTAGTGAATGTACTGGTTGTTGGGGGAGTTTGCAAAGAACGACTGTTGTTGCTTTAAAGAGCGGCAGGGAACAAATTCCTCGAGGTCGGTGACTGGAAGTGTGGACGAAAGCAGAAAGGGTATGCTGACGGGCGCAGCGAGGTCTATATTGGCGTTTACTCACCGGTGTTGCAAGGGGCCATGCTTTCGTCCTAGCGGTATTGGATACAAACGAGATTGCACTGGACCCGCACGATGGGTCGATTGTTCCTGGCTAAAGGCTGCACGCGCCCCTGCCTTATTTGACTGTCTAAGCCTAACCCGCACTGGCGCAAGGGGTTCTCGGCCGCTGATTCGAGCAAATCTGCGAGATGCCATCTCGGCTGGACTCTATTCTGGGAAGAAATTGCGTGCGGCAGAGCGAAGAGGACGCCTGAACCTCCAGAAGCCGCCTGCTGCGAGCGCAACCCGTATTTGCGCGCTGGGCCTGTCATCGCGATCAAGGTGGTTGTGAGGGCTGCACACTAATGGATCGTTCACAGCTGTCATAACTCGATAGCTCTGGCAGCGCGCGTGGATGAACGTGGCTGCCAAATTGCAATGTAACAGGATACGACAGTTCTCCAGATTCGCGGTGATCGATGCGGTGCTGCCTGTTTAGCCTCGGCGCTCAAGCCCGACAACCGGGCCTGAGCGCAGAGTCAGTGGTCATGTTTCCAGGCAGCCAGGCGTTCCACACGAATAAGGAGAGCCATTGTCCGCTCTTCCCAAGCGTTACACCCGCAGGTGCGACTAGGTATTGCATCCTCATGAATCTAGACGCTTGCAGCACGATAATTGCCACCGCTGTTTGTTGTCGTGAACCCAATGCGCATTGCGCAGTGTCGGCCCGTGTCAGCAAGTAAATGAAAGTGTTGCGGGTTTTTTCATGGGTATTAAGATTCGCCTACTGCGCCGCAGCAAAGCCGTTGGGTTGGGCGCTACGACAAGCCCCCTCCCCCCCAAGCATCCGCCATGTATGTCACCATCACTAAGCAATGCCGCCTCAACAGAAGTCCTGCTCATAGGTTCTGGGATCACCGAAGGACTGACGATGGTTACATTTAGAATTTGTTCTTCCCATTGCTACAGTATGACTGCGTACATCGCTGCGGAGCAGCCGACGACCGTCGAAGTTCAGCGTTACACAGCCCCAACACGTGACAGACTCTCAAACAGAACTTCCTTAACATGCCCCATCCAGCGAAACGAACGGACATGGGTATCTTCGAAACGGATCTCGTGGCATCGTTACTCAAGATGAGAGTTGCAGGCGAACGTGGAGACGAAGTGCCGAGCGAGCGTGAAACAGGGAAACAGTGAAGAGCAGGGAACACCTTGGATTCGAACACCGAACTCAGTGGCAGACTCGTTCATGCTCAGCCGCACTGGCCAGGATCTGTGAAACGTCAGTACCATACTTGCGAGTGTAATGCGCGAGGCAGTACTTGGGGAAGAGCACTTACACTTCCTGGCGGTCAACGGCTGCGGGAAGATGCCGTTGGCTAGCAGATCCTTCATGTCCCATTCGGGAGCGCCTTCAGTCTTCCATGTCCAGAAGATCCAGCCACTGATAATGTTAGCGGGTGCCAAAATAGAGCTTCAAGGTCGAAGAACTTACGTTGCCTTCTCATAGGCGTCGAGCTGCGCTTCGATGAAGCGCCCAATGTTCGACTTGTCAGCTTCGGACAGTCCGGCGACGCTGCCGGTCGACTTGCCAGTGCAGTCACCGATCTTGGAACCGCCGCCAAAGCTTCCATCGTAGCGCGCGCCCTTGTCCTTGCCGTTCAGCCACTTCGCGCAATCGGTAATACCACCAGTCCACTCGCCGCTGATTGTCCACTTGCCAGTGCTGGCCATCTGGTTGCCAAAATCGCAAGCTGTCTTGATGTGGTCATCAATGCTCATAGCGACCTGGTCCAGGTTGAAGATCTCGTAGTGATGGGTATCCAGGAGCAAGTTCCACATGCCAGCACCCCAGTTACCCCAGGATGTGACGCCCTGGAAAGCATCGTGAAATGTAACAGCAACGTTGCTGTCCCTCAAGTTACCCCACCCATCCATGTAGAACTGACGGACAGTGTTCATGTCGAGGTTCGGGCCGAGAGGCTCATTGAGAAGCTCGATCGCGGAGACGGCTGGGTGGGAGGCATGGTCATCACGGATCTTGTTCAGAACCTTGATGGTGTGGGCAACGGAGTCGCCCTGTGTCCACCCAACGTTGCCGTACTTGCCTGAGTTATCAAACCCATTCTGCGACTGAGGAGCTACAAATCGTCAGCATGAGGTCCGCCAACGGCGTGACAGTCTCGGTACTTACCACCGTGCAGGTCAATCATCACCTTCAAGCCAGCACCACTCGCCCAATCCAGAGCTTCGCCAAGCTTGTCATACGCTCCCTGTACGTAGGGCTCGCCATCGATAGGAATGACGCTCCAGTACCCGATTGGAATACGCACGTGGTTCAGCCCTGCCTTCGCCATCTGATTGAAGTCGTCCTGGGTGATCCAAGAGTTCCAGTGGTTCTGCAGACTCGACTTTGCCGCGTCCTTACCCAGCAGTTGAGTGTAGGTCCACTCATCTACTGCTGAGTTGCCTTCGAAAATGCTGGGCGTGATCCAGGGCTCGAGAACGAACCATCCACCTGTGTTTACACCGCGAACCTTCTCGCCGTTATAATCGAAGGGCGGTGCCCGCTTTGCGAGCTTCTCTGTTTCTCTGTACAATTGTCAGCTTATGGAAAAGCGCATCCCAATAGTGCAGCTTACAATGGAGAGGCATTTGTGCTCAAGGCCAACAGGCCCATAGTCAGGGCTGTGCTCCAACTTCCGACCATTGTGTAATAGGGTATTATAATTTAGCAACCAATTGAGGTAATGGCCATCCAACACTGCGGATGGGGAATCGGCTAGGTAAAGATGTTACTCGAGTAACTCAGGAATGTGCAACCACGATTCTGATCACCATTCACTCGGGGACACGCACGACTTTAAACCAAAGACTTCACAAACCCACATGCTCCACTCGGCCTGCGGAACTGGGACCTCCCTCCCGTCATCCGCCACAGCAGCGAACACATGTCTTGCAGATGCTTGGGAAAGACGAAGATCATCAGAAGCTCGGGCATTTGCTGGCAGCAAAGCTACGTCAGGGATGAAGCTTCGTGGATCCAACCTATCGGGGGCTCGTCTGAGTTACTTCCCTCGGAGGTGACGCACCGGCGGGAAACATTGTACAGCGTTCTAACCCTAATACACGGGTCCTCCGGTGTGCGATCATCCTTTCATAACACGCAGGGTTTAGATGTGGTGTTACACCGGCACGAGATGACTAAGGCAAGGGCACAGCCAGGTACCGTGACCTGATTGGTGAGCGTTTCAGACGATGATGGTGCGATCGGCAGCGCGTGGCTCAGCCAGAGCTGTGGGGATGAGTAGGCGACGAATCAGAACGCACTGCGTAGCTCACGCGGCCGAGGCATGGGTGGAGATCTTGGGCTGGTATGGGATCATTGTTCTAGAAAGCCGGCACTGGGCAGACAGTGTGCACGTCAATATTCACACAGCGATTCCAGAACCTGATGTTGCTTGTGGATAGGGGAGCATCGCAATTTCTCAACACTCAGGCACAGTCGAGTATTGCGCGTACTCTGCGACTATTTCAAGATCGCATAAGAAAGGCATCCCATGCTTTTCTCGTGGACCTCCAAAAGACCCTTCACAATATCACTCCGTCAGTAAGCTGCATGAAGTCACTCTTAGCCGTTTTGCGGGGAACTCTGCCAACTCCCACAACTCTGATCACCACGACATTACCATAACGCATTACCCAGCGCAGCAACGTGCATGTTGATCCTCATCTCCTGTCCAAGCTCACCGCAAGCCCGTCGCGAGTTTCCCCCAGTTAGCAGGGCTGCAACCCAGCCAATCAGCCATTGTGGCAACAGGCCGCACGCAGCCCTCCCTGCCGGCCCATCAATTCTGCCGGTGAGCAACAAACCCGTCAGCCAGCCAGCCAGCCAACAACGAGCTGAATGTTGGAGGGCTTGAGGGCGCGCGCACGCTCGGCAACCGAATGCCCTAAGATCGGCCGTGGTGGCAAACACCGCGAACCCACAAACAGCGATGTCGCTTCTCAAACCCACTCGAGCTCTGCCAATGCGCGGAAACCTGGAAGTAGTCTTCAACTAAGGTACCCCGCGATCTCGCACTTTGCCCAAGCGTTCTCCACGGAGCGCATCTTGCAGCGCCGGAAGCCGTTATTCCCGCAATACGAGACGAATCGTCGCGCTTGAGACCTTGGAGATCTGTGGAGGAGGCAAATCTCGTGATAACCCCAATTGTGCAAAGTCTGAAGCCTCATGTGATGGACACCCTTATGTATGACGATGCCACGATGTGCGGTAGTGTCATGTACCACTGCGCGTGGTAGCAAGGGGCGAGTGACTTCCAGGTACGCCCCTACTCGGGCGGTATGACGCATACCCACTGTATGGCAAACCCGCTCACTTGGCTCCTTTGTAGTCCAAGTCACACCCTACCACGAGCATGCCGGTATTGCTGCATCGAGCGGCTTTGTGCGAGGAGGTATCTTATCCCTGGGGGCGTCGGTCGAGTCGCGACAACTCGGGGTTTTGGAGGTGGTCACTGATGATGTCGGTGGAGCGGCACATCAGGGTCTCACTGCGCCGGCTGAGGCGTGCTTTTGCTGGTGCCAACACCATTCAGTGTAACATGAGTCGGATCATCTCTCCGCTTTGCAGAACGCCTTTACGAAAGACGAATGCGTGACCGCCGGGCACCTCCAATGCGCGCTGAATCCCAGTATGCGGAAGCTGCGTTGTGCAGCTTGGCGGCTGACAGCTTGCCCAGTTACCGCTTCCGGGCGAGTGAAGAAGGTCACAAGCACATGGGCGATTTTCTCTTTGCTGGATCGTCGGTTTTCGTGATTTGTGGGGTAGTTGTTTAGTGGGGCTTTTGGGGTATGCGAGAGATCGTCGTGGGAGTTGGGGAAGTGATGCCGAGGCCTAGGGCAAAGCCGACTAGAAGCGATGACGGAGTCACGATGTATAGTCATCGGATGAGAGCATCGACGCAGAACGGTGACGGTGGGTACGGTATGTTCCGATCGAGCGAGGGAGGTGAGAGTGCAGCCTCTCGTTGTCACAAGATCTCGTTGCTTCTCCGCCTGCGGACGATTTGCTGTGTTACAAGGAACTACTCACTTTGAAGAAGCTGTCACGTGCTCGACGATGCTTTTCGAAGTATGTACCAGTAGACTGCTGATACCAAAAGACGAACAGTTTGACTCTTTACAAAACTGCAACTCTAGCCACCATAGCCTAACAAGCCTTATGTCGAACTACACCAGGAGCACCTCGGCCATGTCCAAATCACCACTCCCCACAGCCTCGCCATCCATGAACCCGTGCAAATAGGACTCACCCACCATCCCCCTTTTCTCCAGCGCTCCAGCATCCCTATCTACACCCCTCAGCACAAACGGCACGTTCCCACCCTCCAGCACCCAGGCCTCATCTCCCTCCCTCACATGCGGGAAACAGAGTCCAAACGCCCCCTTCTCCGTACAGAAAAACCTCCTCCCATGCGTGGCCCGCCACACCGCATGCACCTGGGGCGTGATAAGCGGTTCCTCCCCCCTCTCCAGCCTCGTCTTTGCGTCGAAAAACCACCCCGAAAGCGACACCTCCGGCACCGCAGGGATCCTGGTCATTTCCGCAACCCCAGAGTGCAAGCTGGGTATGCAGTCCGCAAGGAGCGTGCGCCAGAAGCGGCTCTGCGGTGACGAGGGACCGGGATCGGGCGCGAGAGGAGGCGGGATGTCGGCGAGGGTGGCCCAGGCTTGGATTGTAGAGATGATGTGCGGCCAGTCTTTGTCTTGGATTGGGGTGCCTATGCATGAGATGCTGTCGACGAATGTACCTGATACGCTTAGCACATCGCCGTTTACAACTTTTGCATTGCTCTTCGTCTGCCCAGCTGCCTTGTAGAGAGCATACGCTTTGTAGCGCGTGTACTCGTGGCTCGCCTCTGCGGCGCTCAGTGGAGCTGCAAAGTCCCTGATCCAGGAGGGGAGATCGTAGTTGCGCGAGCCCAGGCCGCTGCCGGTCAGGAATTGGAGATCGCCATTGGCCTGGCTTATGATTATCTCTGTGACGTCTTGGTAGAGCTTGCGGACTGGTATGGAGTAGCTAGCCTGCAGTCCAGCACGCGGCAACAGCCCCAAAAGCCCATAAATCTTATCTCTCGGATCCTTGCAAAGCTTGTGTCTCAACGAGCGAACAAGCTGATCCATATCAGCCACATCGAATCGTTGCGAAAGGAACAGCATGTGGTCCAGGAAATAAGTGTACCTAGCAGGGAGGGCATCCGAGACGCCTTCACAGCAGCCCACAGCATGGCGGAAATAGTTATCTCTCGCTCTCAACACCGTCGCCCACTCCATCCGCCAACCCCCCAACACAACAACAGCTCGCGGACACAGCGCAATCTCCTGTACGCACCACAACCTCGTCCACCACGGCCTTGCAACGAGATCCACAAACACCTCGTACATCTGTCGATACGCATCGTTATCGCGGAACACCCAATCCCCAGTCCCCTCCACGCGCGAGAACCCCGGATATTCAAAGAAATGCCTATCCTCCGCCCAATGCAGGAACATCCCGAACGCGTGGTTCACCTCCGACACCCAAGGACCCGGCTCGCCAAACCAAATATACATATTCTCACACCGAGGATATATCTCCCCCATCATCATCACCTGCGCAGCCCGCTCTTCGAGATCCGTCTGGTTGATACACACGGCATCCGTCCAAAGCGCCAACCCGACTTGGTTGTTGCGGAGATGGCGGAGGCAGAGCCAGAGGCTATTTGGAATCGTTAATTCCACGTCGCCGATGAGGATTTTGTTTGTGTCGTTTGAGTCTCCCCAGGCGTACGAGATGGTCTCGTATGGAGGGGGGTTTTGTAGGGAATGCACTGAGAGGTCGCATCGTATTGGGTCGGACCATTCTCCCGGCAAGATCGTGGCGATTCGGAATTGGGTTGATTGGAGTTGTGGGTCGATTTCGAGGGGGAGGTAGCATGTTTTTGGCTTCGAAGTTGCATATTCTTTTGTCATGTTTTGGGTTTGAATTTGATTGGTAGGAATGGTGGTTAATGTAATGCACAAGTGATTAAAGTTCGTCCCTGCAGTTCGAACATCCCCCTGCACCGAATCGGATTTTAAGAGAAAGCACTTTATATCTTAACGCCACGCATACACAGAGTAAAAGATAGCTTAATAACATTTCTACGCTACTTCTCTACCTAATTGTGTTTTGCAGCGCAAAAATTACAACAGTTAAGAGCATGTTGTTAAGCATCTCGTTCACAGCATTAGAAGCGACAACAGCTGTTAACCCCTGTTAGACCACCACCACTACCTTAAATTACGATATCGGCGTGCCTATAAGATACTAAATTGCTAAGAGAAGAGACACCTAGTTTCTTAGAGCATGTAGCCGTTGTCATTATGTCGGCCGAGTTTATCCGCTGATATGGCCAGGATCGCAGGTTTTAGAACGAAGAAGCAGCGCGCTTACATAGTAGGGTATTATTCGCGTAGCGGCCTGCAATGTGCACCAGCACCATGCCAAACACGGGCAAGCTGTGGCGCGTGCTTCTAGAAGCTTCTCTTTGGGCGTGCGCAGTCACATTAACCTGTTCGCTATTCTTAGAATCAGAGGCTGTGAGAGTCACTGTCGACCTCTGGCTGATACCCTCTCTCTGCATCATCACACATTCACTGCTATGGACGCAGCCAGCAGAGCGCTGGCCCAAGCCCTGCCGGCAGGCGTAGCCGATACTTATGCTAACAGATCAGAGTATGGCAACGCCCCTCTCTCTACAATTATTCATCGCGGCCACGGACGCCGCTCGCGCGAAGAGTACGCCGAGAGCCAGCAGTACCTAACTCGAGACGAGGAGAAAGCTCTCGTGAGGTTCTTGCTGCTTAAGTCAAGTCTAGGGCAACCTGTGCGAATCAAGTTTGTACGCTCGCTAGCCTTTAGTATAGCTCGCCAACGGTCTCCCGAGAACAGACCCACTAAGCCCCTAGGCAAGAACTGGCCTCGGGCCTTCGAGAGACGAAACGCCGAGCTTCAGTCTAGGAGGGTCCGATCAATCGACTGGAAGCGCCATGGCAACAATATACGTAAGAAGATCGTGGAGTGGTTTAACGTAATCAGACCGGTACTTCAAGATCCAAGTGTCGTTCTAGAGAATGTCTACAACATGGACGAGACAGGAGTCATGCTAAGCATGCTTGGCTCAGCGAAAGTCTTGGTAGGTAAAGACGATGAACAGAACGGCAGAGGTGCTGGAGTGAAGCGAACCATGGTAACCGCGATTGAGTGCATAAGTGCTGACGGTAGGGTTCTACTACCACTCGTAATCTGGCCTGCTTCGACTCACCGAAGCAACTGGACAACTTACCCAACCCCTGGGTGGCACTATGCGCACTCAGAGAATGGATACAATGACTCTAAGATCAGCTTAGAGTGGCTGACCCGCGTATTCGACCCTCAGACCAAAGAGCGTGCTGACGGGAAACCACGCGTGCTTGTGTGCGATGGCTTCGGGACGCATGAGACCCTCGAGATTCTTGAGTTCTGTCTAGCAAACAACATTATCTTGTGCCGTCTCCCTTCTCACACTTCTCACAAGCTTCAGCTATGCGATGTTGGCCCATTTGCGCCCTTGAAGGCGGCCTACCGTGACCAGGTGGAGAGACTGAACAGAGGAGGCGTAGACATAGTTAGAAAGGAGCACTTCACCTACCTGTATAACCCCGCAAGAGACAGAGCTATGACCCAGAGGAATATCCGAGCCGGATGGTCAGCGACAGGCTTGTTCCCCTTCAACCCAGACAGAGTGCTCAAAGATATTCCAAAGCCTCCTGCTAGACTTGTCATGCCAAGACCTGGTGACGCAGCGGGAACCTGTTCGCCAGTAGAAGCACTGCGCACGCCCGTAACGCCAGTGACACCAGTGACGACTGAAGCGCTTACAGCGTTGCATGACCTAATTAAAAACGATGCTCAGGCGGTGGATAAGCCTAGCAGACAGCGTCTACAGAGGCGCATACAGAAGCTCGCAAGCGCAGCTCACATTTCCTTCGCTGAGCGAGCTCTTCTCCATGACCACAACCGCTTCCTCTTCAGGATCAACAACGAAGCTAAAGTCCGCCGATCAACCAAGTCGGTTGTCCTAGGTAAGGCGAAGGTAATGAGCTATAAGGACCTTAAGGCGGCCCAAGTGAAGAGGGCTATGAAAGAAAGAGATGCTGCAAGCAAGAAAGAAGGGCGTGGTCGCAAGCGTAAGGGTCCTACATTAGAGGCAGATGCAGGGTCGTCGGTGTCAATGTCCACGGCAGTGCTGGTGAATGAGGTGGCGGTGTCGGCAGACGCTTCAGTCCCATGGAGGGCTCCAGTTGCGCGAATGTATTAGAACGGCGCTCTTGGCTCCGCTTATCGAGGTCTCCATCCAAAACCTTTGTTCATCATCCTGTTACCTCTTCGTTGCTAAAGACACTTAGCGCAGTCACGACACAACCTTCCTCACAATTTGACTAGTGCGGCTAACGAATTTGAGGAAAATGCTTTATACGATTGCACATCGCGGTCGCTCATCAACGTGGGCGAAGGTGCTTTAGCGGAGGTGGAAGCACGATTAATGCGCAGGTGGGACGACGCACGGACCTTGCGTGGGCAGCGGCTTCGGGCGATCCAGCGCGAGGGGCTTTCTACCAACCTATCCAGGTCACCAACAGTCAAGACGCTAGATTACGACGTACTAAAGCCCAAGCCTACATACTCACTTATTGTTGCTTGTCTACGAATTCCGCAGCTTTGACAGATAACCTAGAGAAGACATTTGCTTCCATGCAGGCAACACGGCCACGTCGCATTAGCGGGGTCGCGGCTGAGATGCGCAGCCACACCCAGCTTGGTGCGCAGCACTGTCTTTCAGCCTGATCACTGGTAGCGCACTCTGATTGTATCCTCCCATCTTCACTCACCTACTCATAACTCGTGTGTCGTCCTGGCGGTAGTCTGGACTATCAGGGACTAGATTACCATCTTACAGGCTGTTCTCGCTCTAGAGCTTAGGCCTACCTCACGCCCACTAAGCATCCTCAGCTACATCTTGGGCGGTCGCTCCCCCTGTGACAAGCTAGATCACGCTACAGCCTGCTGACAGCCTTCTAGCAACAGTCATGTCTGGCGTTCTAGCGAAAGCATCATCACTGAAGCCTGAGATCCGTCTCGCCCAGGCTGTCTCCGAGTTCGAAGCCGACCTCTCAAACAAGCAAAAATCAACATTCCGAACGCTAAGATTACAGTCACTTTCAACAACACCTAGTCCGGGCGATGTCATGCGGCTGACAGCTGAGGTCGACTATCACACATCAAAGAAATTCAGCAATGCGTGTTTTGGGCCTCGCTTTACTGACTTCCTTGAAGGGGTCCAGCAGTTTGCTGCGCTTGGAGATGTTGTAGTTGGAGGATCACAGAACCTACTAGCGTGCGGCGTGTGGGCACTGGTGCGCATGTCGTTGTTAGTCAGTATCTTGTTTTTGTATTATTGTTGCAGTCAGTCACTGACGTAGCGTAGTCGATCATGAACCTCTCGACCTATATTGACAAGCTGTCCTCGCTGTTCATGGACGTCGGCCGCTCCGCCCCGCGCTACCAAGGGATCGCTTTGCTATACCCTCGTTCTGCGAAGCTCCAATCGTATCTAAATGAGTACTTTATCGTGGTCGTCAGCCTGTGTCGCTACTTATTCAAGTTTGGACAGAAGTCAACTGTTCAGCAGTTTGCGGCCTCGCTAAGCGAGGCACGCTTGAGGACCTTCCAAACAGATCTCAACAAGTGGGCAAACTTAATCAAGGAGCAGATGGACATGAGTGAAGCTCAAGAGAGCTCTGGCTTTCGGGCTTTGATTAGAGACCTGTTTACGCATGCTTCACATCCGCAGAGATATGCCACTAAAATGCGAGTGCTCGACTTCTGCTCTATGTACGACCACGAGACAGCATGGAAACAGATAAGAAAGGCGGGCAACGCATCGTTCCACACGCAACAGGCAGAGTATCGAGAATGGAGAGACGGCTCAGACCCTAGTACACTGCTATACACGGGCAAGCTGGGGTCGGGTAAGTCAGTGCTGCTAGCCAACATCGTAGACGACCTCAGCCTTCGCACCGAAAAAGAGAGGTCGCAAGTGGCATACTTTTTCTGCAAGCATGATGTCTTGGAAAGTCTGCAGGCACGAACAATTATTGGGTCACTAGCACGGCAGCTCCTACGTACCGTTCCAGACCTTAGCGTACTTGCTAAGAGCTATGAGAGCACTTATACTACGGGCGACACAGAGAAAGTGCTCGAAATGCTTCTTCAGGGCTATTCGTCTGACGTTAAGGCATACTTTGTTCTTGATGGCCTAGATGAATGTGAAAATGAAGAGAAGAAGACGCTGTTGCGGGCTCTCCGGATCATTCAAGAGAAACTAAACATCCTGGTCTGTGTTTCTTTCCGAGAAGGGCCAAACAACTGCCTGCAGTTGATTACTAATCAACTCCTGGCCACTCGCGTTGTGGCATTACCAGACGACAACCCAGACATCGAGGCTTTCATCGAAGCAGAGCTCGAGCGTTGTCTTCGTCAAAAGCGTCTGACAATCGGAGATCCCACTTTGATCCTCGATATCCAAGATGCTCTTTCGAAGGGTTCGCAGGGGATGTTTCTCTGGGTAGCTCTTCAGATCCAGTCCCTGTGCAGTATAGAGACCGATCATGCCATCCGAGAAGCACTAGCAGACTTGCCAAAAGACAACGACGGGTGGACGGCGCTGATGTGGGCGGCACAACGCGGACACAAAGACATAGTTGAGGCGCTGCTTAGCGTGGGCAAGGCTGACGTTGAGGCAAAGGACCACAACGGACAGACGGCGCTGATGTGGGCGGCACAACGCGGACACAAAGACACAGTTGAGGTGCTGCTTAGCGTTGGCAAGGCTGACGTTGAGGCAAAGGACCACAACGGACAGACGGCGCTGATGCAGGCGACACACAACGGACACAAAGACACAGTTGAGGTGCTGCTTAGCGTTGGCAAGGCTGACGTTGAGGCGTTGTGGACGCATCAACAAAACCGGTAAGAACCTTACCAAACCTTGCTACGCAAAGCTGATGGACTTAGATTTTCAAT
Source organism: Curvularia kusanoi (assembly GCA_011058905.1). Classification (NCBI taxonomy): domain Eukaryota; kingdom Fungi; phylum Ascomycota; class Dothideomycetes; order Pleosporales; family Pleosporaceae; genus Curvularia; species Curvularia kusanoi. Next base: position 140,677 of record SWKU01000028.1, read on the forward strand.
GCCAAAACCAAACCAGTGGCTGAACGATATTGCTAAGGGCTCAATGGACAAGCAGTGGTCAAAGTCAGCCCTGCAACCAGGAAATGATAGTGTCCAGCATGGAGATGCTGAGAAATTCGTGTTGTTCGAAGACACTGACGCAGAGAATCGTTCTACAGAACATGAAGGTGAAATCGGACCCTCTGAAAACGACCAACAACCGAAGAAGCCCAAGCCATCCAGGCTACCACAGTCTGTTAGAGAAGTAATGGAGACAATCCCAAAAGACGATATCTGGTTATCGGGCGAGCAGAATATGAAGTCACTGAATCGATTAAAAGGAATGGTTGAAGACTATACTCTGCTTGAGTGGAATTGGTGGCCTTTGCAACCACGCATGCGTACTCTACGGGATCGTGAGCAAAGACTGTTTTGGATTTGCGTATGTATATGGAAAAGTCGAAAAGTACATGATTAGAAACTTACAAATGTAGTCTTGCGGTACACGTCTCTGGACGGAGATATCATACGACCAAGCTGCTGCTGTCCACGATATACTATCAGACACGAAGGACATACGCACCAGGCCACCTAGGTGCAGAGTACCTGCGAATAAGTATCCTAACAGTGCATTCGGTGCACGAAATCGATACGTTCCTCCTACCAACACTGTTTCACCCTCACAGCCGAAGCAGGGAGTGCAAAACGCTGGTAAGACACGGCTACCGTCAGTATCACCGGCAACGCCGGGCTCTAGCTCTAGCCCGTGTCAAAGTCCAGTCAGCACTCCAGGACTACCTCCCAATTCCATAGGGACGTCTTCAATTGAATCTTGGATCATCTTTGGCGTCCAAGGACCACGTCAGTCTCTCGAAATCAATCACATTCGGATCGATGACTACACAAACGACAGCGGCTTCTACCGCTCCCTGAAGCAGGCATACAGAATCAGTCGGGGATGGTTGAGGTACTATTTCTCGATCTGGAAGTTCTCATACTGTGAGGCTGTGAAGGTAACGCTCTCGACATTAGGAGTCATGTCTTTTATTCACTATCAACAGTTCAAGAGAATTGCTCCAAGATGGATCATACACGAACGCAAGGACTTTCCGGAGGCCCTTGAGTATATTTATGATCCTCGTCCACCCGACGCAGACAATCCGCCTATCTCCCGTCATGAATTTGAAATGCATCTAGACGCTTGCAACGAACCATGTCGATTGTCATATTTCCACGAGTGCATGCAGCAACTGAACACGACCAGTACTATAACCTGTATCCCAAAGAAGATCAGTAAGTACGAGGTTGCGTCAGCAGATCCACAGGATCGCTTTGCGTGGGGATTAGAAGCAAAGCATGACATATCTGCTGCTCGAGTGATTGTGTATCACCTGCTGATCTTCGCTTTTCCGTTTGGATTCTGGGCTTGGTGGCAAGCAAAGCATCCTGGAGATCTACAAAATGCTGCTGTACCAGCCACGGTGGTGCTCGCGCTAATTTCGCTACTTTGGATGACGAGTGATATATTGGCACAGAGAAGGCAGTCTAGAAGCAATTCCTCCTGAACCGCTTATTACATCAGCTAGCCCGTAGCTCTCTGAGGATACTACGAACGAAATGAAAGCGCTACGGTAGCACTCATGTTGTCTAGGTTTTACAGCAATCTTATCATATCGATTGGCCTCAAATGCTGAACCCACCGTATCACTTAAGCAAGGATCTATAAGAAAAGCTTCGGGGGAGTTCTGTTTCCTGGGAACCTCTAAACTGTCCTGCAATCTTCTGAGACACTATCAATTCGCTCTATGGTACACTACTGCAACCTTTCTCTCTATACCGGTCCAGATTCGTTACTCATGAGATGAGGCACGATGGTTGCTATGACCGTGCCTTCTCATGCCAGTCTCGTAGTCGAAAAACGACGGATGGACGGCGCTGATGTGGGCGGCACGACGCGGACACAAAGACACAGTTGAGGTGCTGCTTAGCGTTGGCAAGGCTGACGTTGAGGCGAAGAACAACGACGGATCGACGGCGCTCAAGTTAGTCGCACGTAACAAGCATAAAGATACTCGTGAGCTCCTGCGGTCGTACATCAAGCTTAATTGAATGCACAAAGTTTGTATGCGCCTAAAAGTCATCAAATATTGGTTTTCCAAGGAAACAAGAAGTCGGCTACACCTGCTGGCAGAGCTTGCGCGAGCGCTCTGCTAGCTGTATCCAGAACAATGACTATAAGAGTGCAGAGCGAACGAGCGAGAAGCCAACAACGACTTTACAGCTTCGAGTTATAAGAATAGCAATGGAGTGTAACTGTAGACGCACAGGGAGAAGCTTCTAGAAGCATGCGCCACAGCTTGACCATCTTCAGTCAAGCGCGTGTGTACAATGCAGGCCGCTAAGCATACAATACATAGCTACATAAGCGCGCTGCGCCCTCGTTCTTAAACCCGCAATCTGGGCTACATCCACGGATAAACTCGGAGACTATGTTAGAAGAGGCTTCACACCCTCAAAGCAAAGGCATACCTTCTTTGGCAGGCATAGTGTCTTATAGAGGCGCCGAGGTGATGATCTGAGATAGTAGTATTCGGGCGACAGGGGTCGACAGCTGTTGTTGTTTCTAGCGTTGTGGACACGATGGTTGACAACGTACTTTAAACAGCCGTAATTTTTATGCAGCAGGGTGGAATTAGGTAGATATATTTCTTAAGAGCATTGTTAGATCGACTCCTGCTTTGTAAACGCGCAGCGCCGAGGTACAAAGCGCTTTGATTCAAGGTCTGTGTTGATACGCAGGGATGTTCGAACTGCAGGGACGGACTTTAGCAATGCCCAATCAGCCCCACTATGGACACCGCCGTAGAATAGCCGATGGGCAGCTGAGAAGTTGGTGTCACGAATACACGCACGATTAGATGTGAACAATAGGTACAAGGTCGTATGGCTCTTAAATTATTGTCCAACCTCGATGTGAGCAACAACTTATGCCTACTCTCTGCCAAATCGAGACATGATCCAAACTCCTTGGACAAATGGCTTGTAAATGTTTCTCAGACTTGATATTTTCCCAGATAGCTTTGTAGTCGCTGGACGTTCACCGTGCAGCTGTAGCTTTATTCCACATATATGTGACAAGGTCAAGACGCCTCCCTCTTGAGATCAGTCATCTGGCTTGTCGGGAAATTAAACGTGTGTTCTTTGAGAATGATCAACCCGCGCCTGCGGTATGTCAGGAAGCAGGCTGTTGGCCATTCAGACTATTTTGCCGTATACTCATTTGCGCTTGATGCAAACGTTCGAGTTCGGCACAGTGGACGTGGTTGCAGGAATGGGCACCGAACCGACAGAATGACGCGCCCTGACTAACATGGGGAGGATTCGGTTGAACATTAACGTGTTGTGCAGGCGACTGTTCTTGAGGGGTTGCGTCGTTGTCGGACGTGGATTCTGTCAAACATCAGAAAGATGGGTCTTCTTCAAGGTCAAGACGGAATCGTTCTCACCTTCGTCGTTGCCAGGCGTTCCATCATCGCCGTTCATGGTAGAGCTGTCCATTCCTTGGCCACTCATATTTTGATTGCTCATGTTCTGGCCATTCATGCTTTGGCTACCCACCATGGGCCTGCTCATGCTCTGTCTGTTCATCTGCGGCCCTACAGGCCCGCTTGCACTGTTACCCATATTGTTATTGACGGGAGTATTGTTCATGCGACCAGCATTCAGCGGTCCGTTGTTGACGTTTTGGCCACCGAACTGAGGGTTGTTGACACTATTGTTACTCATCCCATGATTGGGCACAGCGCCCATCGGACCAACGTTGGTAGGGCGATTTAGTTGCGCATCGTCGCTCTCTTCTCCCATACTATTGACTTCGGGCCAGAAGCGCTGCTCCAGCCAACAGATCTGACGGAAGATTTCATCACAGCGCTGCATTTCCTCCTTGCCGTCACGGGCAGTGGTGGTATTGGCAAGCTCATCAACCAGCGCACGTGTGGCATCAACAAATTTGTTGAATGCTGGAGATGTCCAATTCGGGATCAAAGCTTGATGAAGGGCCACAATGTGATTATCACTGCTTGGTGTAGTGAGGGAAGAGCTGAAGGAGGCGGCATATTGCCAGGCAGAGCGGTAACACTATATGGTCAGAACAAGATCACGTATAGCAATGCCGCAAGCTTACATGCTCAGTGCCCCAGAGAACTACCATGCCCTCAAGAAGTGATGCACTAGAACTGCTTGCGCTGACAAACAAGTCCAGAATTGCGCGCGTAATGGGTGAGGGTGGCTCGTTAGGCATGGCCAGACCATACTTGGTCGCGGTAATTTCGAAAAACTGCATCTCACGACGCATGTTGTTCAGCGCCGAGATCAGTAGATCCATGGTCCTATACATGGGATGGAATTGCGAATTTTGGGTTTGCGGTAACCTGATCTTAGCCAGTAGCTGTCCGACAAAGCGTATATATCCTCTGGAGTAGTGCCCGTCTTGCACTAGCCATTGTGACAACGGTCCCGCAGCCAGTGAACCAGCACCGGCATGCGAAAGGAAAGGTTGCTGAGTTGCCCGCGCAAAGGGTCCCGAGCACACAGTGAGAAGATGGTTGGTCAGCGATGGTGCTGGGGGATGCGGCATAGGGTGGGGCGCAATAGGCTGGCCATCGCGGGCGCGCTTGTTGTTGGGACCGCGACGATTTACTTGGAGATTTGGATTTGGTTGCTGCCCGTTCAGTATGGCGCTTGGCCCTTGGGACATGCTGGCATCAGCCAGGGGCTGGTTGGCCTGGCTTGCAGCAGCAGCATGCGCTTGAGCTTCAGGCGAGTTGAGGTAGGCCTGACATTCTTGAAGGTGCTCTATCTGCCTAGTAGTGTTCTTCGCACGAACAAAGCCGCAGTACTGACATCGCACTTTGTTGCATTTTGAGGGGGTGTCCGTGTCCTGGAACTCTACAAATGCACGACGAATGTCAGGGTTTGCATGTCGTCCCATCGCGACCAGTGCAAAGGCCTCGCTGAGACACTACCATGGTTGTCAGCATGCTGGCGTAAGTCAATGCCATTCCAGCCAGCCGTTGCGATCATTCGTGACACGGGTGCGGACAGGTGAACGACGGTGGGAGTGGAGCGCATCTCACCTTGCGTAAGCTGTCTTGATGGCTGTGTATCGTACTGTATTATCGGAAGGCGAGATGGGAGCCCGCTTGACGTTTTCGCCCGCACGTTTCATGACTAAGCATGCGCTTTCCCCTTTCCGGAAAGGCGACAAGACCGCCAGAACACATCGAGGAGAAGCATCAATGATGTAATAGCTGCAAATTAGTGATTTAATCTACTTTCGGTTGCTCGGCAAAGTATAGCGACTTGCACTGTGATTTTCGTACAGCGGAAAACTGCCCGCGTGCGTGACGAGTGGTAAACTTGGCAATGGCTTATGTTTCATAAGCAGAAGGGCCGGTTTGATGGCAGATCGGAAATGTTTCCTAATTAGCAAGGGTTCGAGCTACTCGTGGTAATCTTCGCGGCGTTTTCATCAGCACAATTCAGTCCGAGAATCGTGCTGTACTATTGTCAATTACGCAACATGGGTATGACTACGTACGAGTTCAGCACAGAAGTCTGCAATCCTGTTGCCAGCCCAGATGACATTCGGGGTAAATCTAAATAGGTGGCACGCATACAATTCTTCGTCAAGCACAACTTTGCACACGGACTTGTATAGAACAAATATGGCATTCATAAATCGTGCATCGTGCATCTGGTATCACTAAACTACTGCGTCAAGTACCTTGCTCCTTCCATGTCGTAGCTCAGCGGCCTGTGTCAGGGCGAGTTCTCGACTTTGCGTCTAAGCCTTTGTCTCCTTGTTCTCAACAATCTCAACAGCACGCACATCGTTCTTCTCATCGATACTGCCAGTCTCAATATCCTTGGCTGGTGCAAGGTTGGCACCGATAGGTCCAGCCTCCTCGAAGTGACGGCCCTTCTTCTCGGGTCCGAGGGCCGTGGTGACCGCAATACCCATAGCGATAATGGCGGTAGCAACACCCATAACCGGTCCGTAGGCGGGGGATGGCTTACCACCGTGGGTGGTGATCATGATACCCTCGGCAGCGGCGTTGACGATCTGGGCCGATGGCGAGGAGATCATGTTGCCCAGCTGGTATGTCAGACCGACGAAGGACGAGCGGAAAGCAGGTGGCGACAGCTCGTTGAGGTGGATGGGAATTACACCCCAAGCTCCCTGGACGAAGAACTGAATCATGAAGCCGGATGCCGAGAGACCGCGCTCAGTCGTGGGAAGGATCCAGGCAGGGATAAGAAGAGCAGACATGATGGCGGCGCAGACGATAGTGCGGCGGCGACCGAACCACTGCGATGTGTATCCCAAGATAGTGCCACCGACACATGCACCAGTCTTCATGAGAATAGAAGCGCGGTTCGCGGCCTTGGGGTCGAGGTGCTTCTGCTGCTTCATGAACGTTGTGTAGGAGTCCTGGCTCGTGTGCGAGTAGAAGTTGAACCAGGTCATGAGGAAGATACAGTAAACGACCATGCGCCACTCTTGCTTGAGCATGATCTTGGTCTCAGCCCAGAAAGCGCCAGGGGCCTTGTTCTGCTTGCCCTCCTTCTTCGCAGCGATGAACTGCTTGGATTCGGGGAAGCAAATGCGGACAAGGCCGACGAGGATGGAGAAACCGGCACCGATCCAGAAGACAATCTTCCATGAGTTTGTCGCGTCACCGACGCCCAAGTTGGCGCAGGCGGCAAGGACGTAACCGAACGAGTAACCCTGCTGGAGGACACCTGACATAAGACCACGGGCGTCGACACTTTGATTATTAGCGTACAGAACACGAAACGGTATCTGTGAATGACTTACGGGCAGTTCTCCAACGCCATGGCAATAGCGTTACCGTAAACACCGCCCATGAACAGACCGAAGAGAGATCGGACTGCAAGGAATTGGCCGAAGGTGCCACAGTAGATGGTGGCAACCTGCAGAAGACCAAGAATGATCATGTTAAGGACCATGGGCCACTTGCGACCGAACTTGTCACCAGCCAGACCAAAGAATGCAGCTCCGACAGATCGGAGTAGCAGTGTCAGTGTGATGGCAGTAGTGATGTTTGTGTTGCTCTGGTGGTAGTACTTCGCCAGCTTGGTCGTCTGGATCGAGAGGGCGTGGAAGTCGAAAGCATCTGCTGTCCAGGCAAAGAAGCCCACAAGGAAGTAGGCCCAGTCCTTGAGACTCAGTTGTGCCAGCATACTGACGGGATTCTTGAGAGGCGCAGGCTTCTGCCACTCGCAAGTCTCCTCGCCATAGTCGTTGCGGACGACTACACGCTGCTCCCACCTGAAAAGGTCGCTCCAAGCTTGCTTCGCCGTTGCAAAGGTGCCCTTGGCCAGGGGATCGGCAGGCCTGTTGCCAGATACTGATGCCATTGTGTCGAATGGACCTGCTCTCGAGATAATAAAAATTTGAAAAAGGCTGCTTGTAGATGCAAGACAGCTGAGCCTGATCAGGATGCTGGTTGTCACACCGAGGGGAGGACCCTTCTAATATATGTCTTCTCACGGCATCCTTTAGCGGGGTCTCTCGCTTCGCAGCAGTCCTGTCGATGACCCAGTGGAAGCACCTCTACCCGCAAGACCGCGCTTCGTGGTGCACAATGTGGCTTCCGGCCAAGAATATACCAAGACTGCCCAGAATTTTGGTGTTCATGAGATGTAACCTTCTAGCCCCGATCGAGCCAAGTGTGGTCATCGTCCGCGGCGACATGGACGTATCGTGGGCGCCCGATATGCCGGGGTCGAAATGCCGCACACGCTGATCTCGCAACCCCACGGGGTGCAAAGAGCGTTTACATCTCATTTCCCCAGAAACGGTCGGAACTCTGGGTCCGCCAGAACGTGGGAAATGCACAATGTTGATCGATCTGTGTCTCAGGTTGCACAAAACGGCTGGTCCTGCAGTTTGTCCTCCATTGACCAAGCTGCGAGGCGCGCCCAAGCATTGCTTCGCACTACCTTTCTTCTGAAGAAGCCTGCGCCGAGTGAGAACGCCACAAAAATTGGCAATGACCCCGCTCGTGTTTGCGCTGCACCGAAGCTCATCCTCTACGACAGCCAAGGAGGTCGAAGCCTTCCGTGGCTTGCAGGCCGAGAAGGCAAGTCGTCACCGAATGGGCTTGGACAGGCTTCTTCCAACACCCGTCGTTCGCGTTGGCGAGTTGCAGTGTTTGATAAACCTCATCGTGGCCTCGTGCAACGTTTCGACCGGTCAAAATTATTGACCCCAATGTTCTGGACACATGCGCCCAGAGGTTGGTCACAGGAGGATCAAACAGAGAGACGGGTTCGTTTTTCCTGCTCCTGGTTATTGGCGCCGGTGCAGGCTGGTATCTACAACGGTTGTGCGGTATAGTCCGTTTCATGCTCGCGGCGCACGCACGAGAATGAGCCGGCCCACATAATGTGCAGAGCGGAATGGCGCCTGAGGCTACCCATGCAGGCGCGGAGTTGGCTTGGCAGTGTATGAGGGAAGAGACGCGGGCTGACTCTGGACGCTCAGCTGATGCAAAGAACAGACGCGAAGGATGGTGTGGAGGATTGCTGTGGGGTGATGCATCTCCGCTAAAAGTAGGAAAACTGCATGCGGCCAACCAGCCCTGCCTCGACCCACAGCAACTTGCATACCAGACCGGTCATGATGACTCGCACGGGGTTCTGTCCTTTGCCCAGTCGTGCAGTCTGATGCCGTGCTGTCAGAAAAGCTCAACAGACACCAAGAAGAAACCAAGAATCTCTATCCTTGGCTATCACGTTTCGGTGGCTTTGTGTTTCGGAGTTTCGCAGAACGCCTCAAGATAACTTAACGGAGGAAACATATAGCACGGAATGACTATCGAATGTAGGCCGTTTCTAGCGCTCGGTCTTTGTGGGTTGTGCGCAGCTTGCGTAGGAGTAATTATTGGGTAACGCGGGGTCCCCGTACACCTCCAACCCATCTCTGGGGATGTGGAGCAAACCCCGAAGTCTGCAATTCACCAAAAACAACACGGTTTCCACCGACCCCAATACGAGCGTCCCGACTCCTTCGGACGTCCGATTCTGGCTAAGAAACGCCTCCTGCGGCGGGCGCATGCTTGGCAAGACCTTAGTCTCCGCTACGCAGTCATAGTAAAGGCCTTTATCTACCAATAGCGTCCTTTGAAAGCTCGTCGGCACTTGGAATCGTTCTTACCAGAAAGATTGTGGCCTGCATTATTGCGGCTTAAACGGCATCTTTTCAGGGAAGCATCGTGGCGCCAGTCTTGCTGCTCTAAGACCCAGAGGCTTGCCTGTCTAGGCAGTTCACAGCATGATGCTTGTCCACGCCGCGGCCGAGATCGCATCGGATGGCTGTTGCCATTGGGCCTCGTCTCTTGAATCTGTCCGATTTCTCACCTTCCGACCGGAGCCTCAATCCTTTCAGGCACCCATTGATCGTCGTTCGACGGCTGGGCGTTCGGTCTGGCGCTGGGCACATGATATGGACCAATAGCACCGAACAGCAATAAAAGTTGTGTGTCAATGTTTTTGCCTTTTCGGAGACAGTTGCAGCGCCGAGGCTGAGATGTCGTAAGATATGTCCGTGTAAAAGCTGTGGCAGACGACACAGCTATGTCCACACTGCTAGCAACCGCAATTTTCGCCGACCCGACTGCGTTACCAATTCGACTGGCATGCTAAGACCACGGGATTCACAGGGCAGAAGGTCACCGCAGCTGATAACGGGTATGGTCATCGGAAAGACTACTAATCTGACCTGAGGTATACCAGTTGGAACTGGATGATATGGACCGGAGTGCTCAAGCAGGCCTGTTCCCCATTGTTGTTCGTGGCTATTCCGAGCTGACACACCGCCGCAAAATTCCTCACGCGAGATACATGGCGACAGCCATGTACATCGATCAATCTCCAGGACCCAATTATTGCGAAGCTCCCTCAAGCTCTTACCACTCCCCCACCCTCCTCGCCTCCATCATCGAAAACGTCGGCCTCCTCAACCACTCATCCCAATACCCCGTCCCTCTTCTCTCATCATCCGGCACCACAACCTCCCTCCACTTTACTTCCAGCCCCGCTCTTCCCGCACACCTCTCATACACGTTCGCTCTAAACTGAAAACAGTCGAACTCAAACCCTCCCTCTCCTCCAACCCTCACCCTCGCTTTAGTCCCCAAATGCACCCCAGTATCCGGATCCACGTACGCAGGATCCAAAACAAATACATCAAGCCCGTAAAAGCCGTGTTTGGGGATCGACACGTCGGGGTCATGCGCATCCGTCGTCAACCCCACGAACCTACTGCCTCGCTGCGAACTCATTTGCTCTTGAACAACGCGGAACATGTTAGTCAGTTCACGCTCGGTGCCGGCGTAATTCAGGAACCAGGCCGAGAAGACGAGATCGAATGACCCCGTGCTCTCTGCGGGGAGAGAGGAAGGGACACTGCAGTCTGCGACACCGAAGTGCAGGGAAGGATGCGATGATGGAGGGTAGGTGGCTTTCGCGCTCGAGATCATGGCGGGTGAGATGTCGTAGCCGGTTACGCTGGTGGCGCCGAGGGAGGAGAGGAGGTGCGTGTATTTGCCTGTGCCGCAGGCTAGGTCTGGAGTAGAATCCGGATTAGCGAACGTGGACTTGGTGAATGGGTTCTTGAAGCGCGGTTCCCCATGTTTTGTCGGGGGTGGAACATGTTGCAAGGCATGCAAGCTCCAGCGCTCTCCCCAGCCATGGCTAGAGGCATCGACTTTGCGCCTTCGCATCTTCGAAGCCGCATCCTACACACCAACACAGAACCACATAGCCCTCTCAGACCCAAACATGCAACATTTCAGCTCACACAGGGTGTACTTACCAAGACACTTCCTCCCCATGACCCCCTCCTCCCCTCCCAAAGCACTCAATACACTACACATCTCCGGCTGCACCGCCGGCAGCACTTTGATCTCCAGATACTTCGCACCGATGCTGTCATACTGCGTGCTCTGCGTGCTCTGCGTATGCTCGACTTCCTTCCCATTCTCTCCAACACTTCCACCACCAACACCACCACTCCCTTCGTCCCGGCCAGTAGTACTGCTAGGAACCTGCATCCCGGCTCCGGTCTCCGGGTCCGCGCTCGAATCGCTTATCAGTCACAAGGAACGGGGGTGATCTGCAAACGCTGTGCAACCTCGGGTACAACAGAGTTCAAGAAAAGTGTAAACTAGTGGCACGTGGGTTGGTTCGGGGTACCTTGTAGACAGGTACATGTACGAGTACCGTAGAGGCTGGTGGTTGGTGCTGTAGATAGGGCAGCTCCAGCCCGTGCCGTCCGGTGAGGCCCCACAAAAGCGGGCCCGTGTAGGCGGGTATAGGTGGGAGTAGTGCCGAGGCGTGCGATTCTGCAAGCTGTTTGCAGCTGCTGGAGAAACTTAATCTGCGAACTCTAATTGTGGTTCTGGCTGGAGGGTAAGGGTGCAGTAGTAAGATCTTGGAAGTTCATGCGTTCGCTGCATGGGAAATCCGAAATGCTCGTTTTGGATATGTTTCCCGATTGGGCGTTTTATGAGGTGGCATTTGCAGAGAGACCATATGTAGCCGCCCGGCCATAGGTACTGTGTCTGTCTCAAGTAGCGACACTATTAAAGGGCTGGATTGCGCTTAGATCTTTTCAGATCTTGTCGCTGGAGGAGATTCGTCTACAGCAATAGCAATATCCTGTGCTCATTGCCAGAACCTTGTCAAAGAAAGAGGAATGAGACATCTCCAAACTGCGTTGAATGTACAACCGCTACCTCGCATGTTGACCACAGTAAGAACGCCCACATGGCCGACCCGATGTCGAAGATTCCGAGTTTAAGTGTTTGGATATGATGTAATCTCCACACCAAGCGGTCCTTCCTATCTCCTGCTTACTACAAGAACACCTCTCTCCTACAACGACCTCATCTCCATCGCGGGCTGATCCATAGCCTGTCTCCAGGATTGTTTGCCCATCCGCGCGCGCAGAGAAGAACACTCCACTCCACCAATTTCCGCTCTCTCTCAGAGACACTGTGACCAGGCTGAGCCGTCAACGCCCCCTTGGCGCGCTCACTGGTGAGGGGCGACAATGGCTTGTCCTCTCGCTTCTGTACTCAGAGCAGGCTTAACCTCATTTAGCTCTTCCCTCTTGTGTAATGCCGAGGCTGCGCACTGTGCGTTTGCGCATCACAGATATCGCTGTGGCGTGGAGTGAGATGTGAGGGATGTGCCAAGCTGCAGCAACGAACAGGCCCTCTCTTAGCCAGCGCTTACGGCTGCAGCCCTGACAGAACCAGCCGCACCGCTTACGGACTGCCCGGTATGCCAACATGTAGGCGATAGGCTGCAGCGCCGGCCTCGAGGCTGAGGCTGAGCGACAGCCTTTGTCGACAGCGCTGCAGCAGCCAGACTCTGAACATTCTCTTCTTTTTGCAAGCATCGACTCCTTACGCTCATTCATCCTTTTTCCTCTCACCTCCTCCCTTTGTAAGCGTGTCGAATGCCACCCCAGCTACGCCGCGAAGACTACACGGTAGGATGGGTGTGCGCATTGCCTGTCGAGCTGGCGGCATCGCAAGAAATGCTCGACGAGGAGCACGACACACCCCCATGTGACTCTCATCATACGAACATCTATACTTGCGGTCGCATCGGCGAACACAATGTCGTGATTGCCTGCCTACCGATGGGTCAAACAGGTACAAGCTCTGCCGCAGCGGTAGCCTCTCAGATGCAGTCGGCATTCACACACGTACGGTTTGGACTCATGGTTGGTATCGGAGGAGGCGTGCCTAATGAGGAATCAGACATACGGCTTGGAGATGTGGTGGTGAGCAGCCCGCACGAAACGCATGGCGGGGTGGTGCAGTACGACTTCGGCAAGGCTGTACCAGGAAGATTTGAGCGAACAGGATCCCTCAACACCCCACCCACACTTCTACTCAACGCGACCGCGGTCTTAAAGGCAAGACATTTTAGACAAAGAGGGGCACTACAGCGTTATGTCTCTCAACTTGAGAGCCTGGCAGGATTCGGACGCAAGACAGCTGGTCCAGACGCACTTTTTGACTCGTCGTACGATCATACAGGAGGGCGTACGTGTGATGACTGCGACGATACCTATCTGGTGCGCCGCCAGACACGGGCACAAGATGTCGCTGTGTTTTACGGGACAATTGCATCGGGCAACCAGGTCATGAGGTCTGCTGCGGAAAGAGATCGAGTTAGCGCTGGACTCGGTGGCGTGCTCTGCTTCGAAATGGAGGCCGCAGGGCTGATGAATAGCTACCCATGCCTCGTCATTCGCGGGGTCTGCGACTACGCGGACTCGCACAAGAACGAGCGGTGGCAGGCATATGCGGCAGGAGCAGCAGCAGCGTATGCGAAAGAGCTGTTGTCGGCAATACCAGCAGCAGATGTAATGACTACACGCCGTGCGGAGGATGCCATGCGGAGCGAAGACAGTCAGTTCATGACTTTTGCTACCAAGTATGCTTTCAAATTGACGTGGCGATAGAACGACGCCTTTCACTATCAGTACTCGACCAAGACCCCAACAAGCGCACAAAGATTGGCATGCCAAGCAGCCTGCAGGATGGGTCTGCAAAGTAAGTTAAGCTTGCATTTACAATAAACTTCATCACTGAAGCCTTTCTGATTATAACAGGCAGCGAAATGGTACGTGATTGCAATGCGCTAAGACGCAAACGGGATCTGTTCTAACTACACAAGTCCCTATCTTCCAGGAACCCTCACGAACATCGCTGAACGATGAACAGAAGCAGTGTCTTCTAAACTCTCTAAGGTTCGACCAGATCGATGCACGCCAGATGACTATCAAGACTGCACACGCCAAGACGTGCCGATGGCTCCTAAAGAGTGAGCAATACCTCAACTGGCTCGACACGACCAAGCTTGATATACACCACGGCTTCTTGTGGATTAAGGGCAAGGCTGGAACGGGCAAGTCAACGCTAATGAAGCATGCGCTCATTAACGCTCGCAAGACAATGAAGGGTCATGTTATGCTGTCCTTCTTCTTTAACGCGCGCGGCGAGGACATCGAGAAGTCTACAATTGGAACATACCGGTCGCTGCTTCTGCAGCTGCTTGAGCGTCTACCAGCGCTTCAAAGCGTCTTTGACTCGCTCAGCCTCTCTGCATCAACCTTCAGCGCAGACCACCAGTGGAACGTTGAGTCGCTCAAGACACTGCTTGAGCAAGCTATCCTGAGTCTAGGAAGAAGCTCGTCTGTTGTATGCTTCATCGACGCCCTTGACGAATGTGAAGAGGCGCAGGTGCGGGACATGATCCAGTTCTTTGAGCGCATCGGCGATCTAGCAGCATTGAACAGCATCTGCTTCCAGGTGTGCTTCTCGAGCAGGCATTACCCGCACATCAAAGTCCAGCACGGGCTAGAGCTGGTAATAGAGGGACAAGAAGGACACTCGCAGGACATTAGCACCTATGTGGAGAAGGAGCTAAAGATTGGAAAGAGCAAGACTGCACAGCGGGTCCGTGCGGAGCTTCAAGAGAAGGCTTCAGGGATCTTTATGTGGGTTGTGCTTGTTGTAAACATCCTGAACAAGGAGTCAGATCGCGGGCAGATACATGCGCTTCAGCAAAAATTACGAGAGATTCCTAGCGATTTACACGAGCTATTCCGCGACATCTTAACGCGGGACACACATAACAAGGATGGACTGGTACTGTGTATCCAGTGGGTGCTTTTTGCGAAGCAGCCGCTCAGTCCAGAGCAGCTCTATCATGCCATTCTGTCGGGCATCGATCTCGAAGCGGTGGCATGGGATCACGAGGAGATCACCGAGGACGTGATTAAACGTTTTATTCTTGATTCGTCAAAAGGCCTTGCTGAGGCTACTGTGTCTAAAGAGTCAAGAGTCCAGTTTATACACGAGTCAGTCAGGGACTTTTTGCTTCAAGAGAACGCCCTTAGCAAGATCTGGCCGGAGCTCGGAAGCAACTTTGAGGGTCAAAGTCAGGACCGGCTTAAGCAGTGCTGCCTCGATTACATCAGCATTAACGCTGTCACGCCTCTGACGATTCCTGGAAAGCTCCCAGAAGCGTCCGCTCAAGCAGAAGCAAGCCTGCAGGTTTCAGCAATCCAAGACTATCCTTTTCTAGAGTACGCCGTTTGCAATGTCTTGTATCACGCGGACATGGCAGAAGGCAGTGGCATGTCGCAGGCAGACTTTCTTAAAAGGTTCCCGCTTCCTCGGTGGGTCAAGCTCGACAATGTGTTCGAGAAGCATGAGGTGCGCGGGCACACAGACAATGTAAGCCTCCTGTATGTGCTGGCCGAGCACAATGCGGCGAATCTGATCAGAATCCAACCTAATGTCAGTTCATGTCTGGATGTGGAAGGTGAACGATACGGTTGCGCCTTCTTCGCAGCAGCTGCAACTGACTCCCAGGAGGCTATGCAGGCTTGTATCGAAGGGCTCAAAACCCGTGAGTCGGCGTCTGACTACGGTAGAAACCCGCCCGAGTGGCAGGCTATGCAGAAGAAAGTGGGAAGTAGTCTAGGCCGCGACTTCAAGTACTCGGAGGAAGCTGGAAGGGTTTCGTATGCAGTGGAGATCGGTAACGGTGCTGTTGTTGATTATTTGATCGAACTGGAAAACTTTGACCTTGAGTCAAGGGATACAAAAGGTCGAACTCTTCTGTGCGTTAAAGCAGGGAAGGGATCGAGTGTTGCAACTCGAATGCTGCTGGACAGGGGCGCCGATGCCAACGCGCAGGGTGGAAAGTATGGCAACCCACTCCAGGCAGCTTCACACGGCGGCTACGAAGAGGTCGCGAGGCTGCTGCTAGACAAAGGTGCCAACGTTAACGCGCAGGGTGGAGAGTACGGCAACGCACTACAGGCAGCTTTGATATATGGCTCCAAAGAGATTGCAACGCTACTACTAGACAAGGGCGCCAACGGCAATGCGCAGGGTGGACCGTATAGTAACGCACTGCAGACAGCTTCAGCGAAAGGCTACATAGAGATTGTAGCGGTACTGCTAGACAAAGGTGCTGACGTTAACGCGCAGGGTGGATTCTACGGCAACGCACTCTATGAAGCTTCATCTAGAGGTCACCGAGACATCGCGAGGCTGCTGCTAGATAAAGGCGCCAACGTCAACGCGCAGGGTGGATTCTATGGCAACGCACTCCTGGCGGCTTCATGCAACGGCTACGAAGATGTCGTGAGGCTGCTGCTAGACAAAGGCGCCGACATTGACGCGGGTGGAAAGTTTGGCACTGCACTCCAGGCAGCTTCACGCGGCGGCTACAGAGAGATAGCAGCGCTGCTGCTAGATAAAGGCGCCAACGTTAACGCGCAGGGTGGATACTTTGGCAACGCACTTCAGTCAGCTTCATACTTGGGTCAAAAAGAGATCGTGGCACTGCTGCAGAGATACGGAACAACAGAGTAAACACTGCAGACGAGTTATTCGATTATCCAAGATGCAACAATCAAGGCAGAAGGCAACATTTTATGGTGTCCGCTGCAGTCAAGGAATTATGCAGCAGAACTGTCATTCCGCACCACTAGTCCACTGCTCCCGACCTAAAGAGACCCCTCTACACGCTCTCCCATCACTGATATTGCTCCCAACGCTTCAGACTCGAGAATAGTACGTGACTACGCTATGACTCCGACAGGCACTCAAGCTCGAACAGCACCTGAATATCGCAGGCGACAATACCAGATACTGTAGTGGATGACCAGTTTGATATACTTTATGCTTGTTCGGGACTTTGGAATCCTGTGGCTTTCCGTGTTCGATTATCATTCCGCATTGCATTCGCTCAGAGGGAAGTCGCATCGCAAGCATCCTACATGTTGGACACCTGTCTTTGCGGCAACGATTTCCACATATCTTCGAAGTGGATGTCGGGCGCGATTTGATCTGCGGTGAGTGAGTGGTGTAGTAGGCACATGCTAGCCCGGTATATCATAACGAAGAAACGCCCGTCCGACGTGGACATGGTAAAATCGTAGTATAGGAATCGATAGTTCGGTATATCCATGATGCATTCGTCAAAGAAACCTACCAATCAATCAATTCAGTAGTGCATAACCATGCACGCTCCCAGCCCAACTCCCAATGCCGCAACGCCATGCTTTCATAAAAACGCCCCAGGTATCTCCGCTCCCCCACCCTAGCGCTTCTTGTTCATGAGATTTCCCGCTTGCTTGTGCAGGTACTTAGTTCCTTCCTTCTTGATAATCGGCAGCGCGTACGTCGTAAACATGCCCAGCGCCTGTTTCTGCCATTCAGGCTGGCCAGGTCTACCGTCTCTGTCCCTGTCCCTGCGATCGTAATCGCGGTCGTCATAGCGGTCGCGGTCGCGGCGGTCCCTATCGTCGCGCCGAGAGCTGCTGCCCGAGTTTGCTAGCATGGAGAACAGCGCGTCGTAGGGCGTCGACTTCTTGCGGTCGTCTCTGCGGTCGTCCCTGCGGTCGTCGCGATAGCGACCGTCGCGGTCTCGATCGTCGCGGTACCGGTCCCTGCGGTCTCTATCACCCCGTCGCCTGTCGCCGCGGTCCCGGTCGTCGTAGCGGTCTCTACTCCGGTCACGGCTTCTGTCTCTCTCGTCGCGGCGGCGATCCCTGCGCTCCCGGTCGTCGTAGTCGCGGCGCGGCCTGTTGTGTCTGTCGTCGCTCACGTACCCGCGGTTGTCGCGCCGCCGGTCGTCGCGGCGTGGGTGCTCGTCGTACGAATCATAGTAATCGCGGTCACGCGGGCGGCGGTCGCGCTGCGTGTTGCTGCGCCGTGGTGGCTTGGGTGGAGGGGCCTCTGAGTCTGAACCTGACCCGGAAGAATATGACCGCCTTCTGCGCGGGCGCGGGCGGCTGTCTGGGTTGCGGCTGTCTGGGTGGTGTGAGCATTACTATATGCGACGGTTAGAACTGGTGATGCCTACCTCTAGGTGGCGGCGGCGCGGCGTCCTCATACCGCTCCTCGTGTCGTCGTGCATCGCGTCGGTCATCGCGGTGGTCTCGGGTGCCGCGAGGGTCTTCGGTAGGTGGTTGGGGCGCCCATTTGGGCTTGCCGTCCTCGTAGCTATCGAAGCGGTAGCTGGGCTCAGCTGGGGATTGTTAGCTTCGTGACGTCAGATGTAGGGACTGGTAGACCTACGGCGCCGCGGAGGGGAATCGTCACGTCGACCCATGGTTGTTGTGTGTTGTTGATGTTAGGAATGCAGCTCAGCTACGCCTGACGAAAGTTGATAGTAATAATACTCCTAGCAAAGACCCTGGTCTTCTAAGCCTCCCTCTCACATGACAGTTGCGTCACGCCTCCAATCGGTGTGACCTCTAGCGCGCAATCGAACTTTCTGTGGGCCAGGTCGAGAGCTGCAACAGGCGCAAGACTTTTGCAATGCAGCGAGCCTGGGCGTGGCACACGCTGAGTGGGCCGCCGGCTGTGCTTGAATTCATGCCTGCCTGCATGCCTCATCATCGCGCAGGTGGAGCCTAAGTCGCCACAGTCCAGCTACAGGCGCGGGGCGAAGCGACCGAGTACCCACAAATCGCTGGCCTGGGTGGTGATCAGGGTCCAACCAAAGCGACCTTGACTGTGGCGGTGCTCAATACATTTATTAACTGCTACTGGCGACTGGAGCTGGAAAATGCAAAGATTGCGGCCTGGAGGCGTCACCGGCATGACCGCCTGTTCAGCTCCCCAGGCATCACATTTGTAGCCTAGCTTGCGTCGATGTAACATGATCGCGCGGAATGACACTCTACCTCAGCTGTGAATATCCGCCCAACAATTTTGAAGGATACGAACAGCAAAAAGAGGTTTTAAAGGACCAATAAAATCGCGTAGTCTTTTGAGGGTCACAGATCTTAGAGATCAGCGCCAATCAGCCTTGAGGACTTCTGAAAAATAAATCACTTTTTGGATATTCTGTATTGCGCAAAAAAGCCACCGTAAGCTGGCAAGGTGTTGTGATTCCAGTCACCTCACACAGTTCATTTGCGAGTCCAAAGACGAGACGCCACTAACTGAGAGTAACAGCAGCATGCTCTTGAGCAGCGGTCCCTGTTGGGCTTTCATAAATGTCTTTGAGATGCTCGACAACTTCAACACAATATGCAGAATGGGTGTTTGCTTCTCCTTTCACAGCTCTAATTCAAACGTGTGACGATACTTCAATGCACGTATTTACGAAGCCTGGCAAGAAACCGTTATTGCAAAGTTGGCCTCGCCAGTGTTATAATTTGAGATGCTCTAGTCATAGGGGCCATTGAAATATTATCATTATTCAACGATCTGACATATACGATTCACTTGGATGGCAAGGGATCTCATGCATGAAGCCTAGCATTATGTAAGATATCTCAATCTCATCTTGTTAATGTTCTTTTGCTCGCGCCATGCTCCATTGCATCATCTTCGCTACTTCTCAACAGCGCAGCGCACATCGACCGTCTCTCTCCAACCCCATCTACGCAGAAGCGTCCAGAGGCGAGGTGCAGGTAAACGCGTTCAGCTGCGGAATCGCATAGATAGTGATGAGATTCTCAATACTCGCCCACATGCCCAGACCCGCACAAACCAGCGCACCGAGGCAGTACAAAATATTCAGAACGTTGATATACCAAGCTTTTGCGAAGAAGCCTCGAATAATGCGCTTAAGACCCGAGTCGGTTCGGGCGTAGGGTCCCGTAGCAGGATCGAAACCCTCGTTGGGGCCGATGGCGTTCATCTGCGCCATGAGTCCGACGTGGAGGAGCGGAGGGAACGAGTATGTGAATTGCATGGCGCAAAGAGCGGAGACGAAGCCGACGAAGCCGGAGAAGGCCGGGATGGCGCCGCCGATCACGAAGGCGATGGACCAGTAGATCGGGACTATGGCCGCCCAGATCCATTTTCCGGATTTGGTGTATAGGGGTGGTGCCTTGAAGAGCTGGACGCCGATGCTGTTGTAGAAGACTGGTAGGAGTTTTAGTAAAATTCCAGTGTGGTGGTGTGGTGGGAGACTTACTCTTGAGTCCGATGTTACCATAGAGAGCTGCGGCGATGATGGCGGTGACCATGGCCAGGGAATTGCCGACAGTGGACCAGTTGTAGGGCGAAATTCCCAGATACGATGGGTTCTGAACGTACTGGCCTTGGTAGCCGTACATGAATAAGCCGTAGAGCATGTAGCAGGCGTAGATGAAGAACTGAGAGCCCCACATGGACTTGAGGAAGTTGCGAGGCTGGGACATTTCCGCCATGAAGTCGAGGAAGATCTGCGTTCCACTGTAGGCGTAGACCGCGTTCATCAGACCTTTCAATTGTCAGCATCCTCTCAAGACTGTATCGCGTCCTGACTCACCGTTCACCGACGCCGCGAAGTTTGATTGATCTGGAAGCCCCGCAAAATGCGTCACTGGAGGGAACTGGCCGGCAGCATTAGGCTTGACCAAGGCGGGATTGACACTGTAACCGGCCGAAGCTGCATATGCAGAGTACAAAGGAGGAGAGTTGGCCGCCACACCCATGGTGATAAACATAATGAGCAAATTGATCCAGATCGCAAAGTTCGCAAGGAAACCAAACTTTTGTAGCGTTCGGATTTGGCCAAAGAGGAATCCAGCGATGGCCCACACAACGACACACACGGCGTAGCAGAGACGGAATTTGCTTGCTTGGGAGAGAGCTTCGCCGTTACTGACAAGGATGACGGAGACGTTCAGGAGCAGTTGAAGGGCTTGGAAAGACAAAACCAGGTATCGTGCTGCGCTTCCGTAGATACGGAAAGCAAGATCGGAGTATGTGCGGACGGGATACTCGTAAGAATCGAGGCCTGATGAGCTGTTAGGACTCCAAGAGCAGTACGATTTGGGTGGACGGAGCACAAACGCATGAAACAATGCCACAGCAGAGTGCCTGAGATAGCGGCCATGACGCCGAAAACGGTATACAAGCCAACGGAAGGTCTAGTGTCATTAGTTATTGATTCCTTGAGCATTCATTCACAACTCACCCCCATCCTGTCGTCGCTACTGCGTAAGGCAATCCAAAGGGACCAAGCACATCCGTCGTGAGAAGATAGAAAATGGCCATTCCAGTTGCGTTGCGCAGAGCCTTTGAAGCATTGGTCCACTCCTCATCGGTGACAACAGCCCGCTGAGCAGCGACACTGGTATTCAAATGGGCCATCTTCTCGTCGAGCTCCGACTTGTTCGACTTTGGCGGGAACATGATCTTGAGTAAAGGGATCTTCGTGCTTGCCCCAAGCTTCTCAGCCTCATTTTGGTCTGCTCTTGTCTTCTCTGCATAGTAGAGATATTCCTCGAGTTTGACAGAAGAGTCGTACAATTTGCGATGCTGAGGTCGGGCATATTCCACACCAAAAGAGCCTTGGTTGATGCTTAAACGAGGATCTTCCTCTCCCAAGCCACCGACTTTCGCCATTGTTAGTAGAGCTTGTGCTGCGCAGACGTCAAGTTTCGAAAGTCAGGCTGAAGGGCGAAAGCAGGCGCTGTAGGATGGAGTAATTGCATTGGTGTGCGCACGAGGATGTCTTTATCAGATTCCATCATACACCAAACATTGGGTGTCCCCTCTTTGTGGTTGGAGCCAATACCACATCGTGCTCGTATCAATTTGGCCGAAAAAGGCAGGAGCAAATGCTTGTACCGGCATTTCGGATCTTTGCGCGATAACATACAGATGGCTGCACGGGATTACAACCGGAGGGCGTGCTCTGAGTGGTTCTCAGAGTTGGAGATTACGAGTCCTGTGACCGAGGGAACGTTATGGCCGGCGCTAGAACGAGCAGGCGCACAATCAAGGCGACTCGGCGTGAAGCCAAGTGTCATCAAGCTTTTTAGTGCAAATAATCCTACTGTTGTGGCTGAAAAGCAGCAAGGCCTCATTGGAATCTAAGCCACGGCGTACGGAGGATATGCTTGATCTGGAATAAGATGTAATGTCTGTGGCTGCGCCGGAGGGCGTGATGACTATTGCGACACCCTCGACTCTACGGTGTCGGACCACAGGACTACTCAATGCGATGAAAAATGTCTCAATATACACTTGAGGGCACACGACTCTCCGGATGCGACGGAAGCCGGCATAGAAGCTCGATACTGTGCCGTAGCGAAGCGAGGTCCTTATCAGCTGCTTTTGTCCTGGGCCTTTAAGATCAGCCGGTCGCGACCACAAACCCCGCATCAAGGAGGACCACCAACAAAACTCAATTCTGCGAGGTGGACTGAAGAGGCTATCAATCCAAAGCGAATCACGATGCGGGAACTGTAAGGGGCTAGCCAATGTCACCTATGGATGAGGTCCCACGCTTCAGGCCTCCCACGTTCGAACGTAAGGAGCAATCAGCATGTGGTCAGGACTTTGAGCGCAGCAAAACCACAATTGGAAACACTGCGCCTCAATATTTCTCAGTGGTCACAAGACTCTTTTAAAAGGAACTCAATTTTGAGAAATGAATACTGAGTACAGCGAATGAGCAGCCTACCTATCCTGTCAATACCGGAACATTCGCTAGTATCTACCAATGAGAGGGCAGGTTCTAAAGGACTTCACTGCGCTTTGCCAGTTCCATTCAGACACTCATTAAAATGCAGAAAGCGCGCTTTAACCGGAGGGCTTCAAATCTGCACTGCGCAACTTAGACAGAAGCAACGGTCTTTATGAAAGCTACGCTGCTAATCAGGCTAGTATAGTGTTTGCTGTTACATTATTGCATCCTTCAAAAGTGTCGAGTATCTCGTCGGAACTAGTAGGGCGCAGAACACAGGTATGGTATCTTGCTTGGTGGCCGTCCAGAGCTAGCACCTCGAGAAGTCTACACCTGCACTGCTCGACCCAAATATCAGGCCACCGAACCTTCACAAGACCACCATGCCAAGGACATGACGTCACAAGATCTGGGCATAGATGCGCAGCGAGGCACACCAACAAGAGCTGTGAACGGTGAACAAAGGAGATATATACGTAGCAATCTGGCGTGCCCCTCCTCTCCAGATCCACAGTGCCAGACCGCCAAAATGGATGTCAACATCCCCCATGGTTACAACGTTGGAAGTATGCAAGGCTGCCTTTCAACCAGCTTAGACTAAAGCAATGCAGATTTCTCAAACGAAGAAGCATCAATAGCATCTACATCATCCCTGATCAGAGGATCGATGAGCAAACCAGCTAAAGGCGAGAAGAGTCGATTGCAGAAGCTGAATCCCTTCTCCAGAAAGAGTCATTCAACAACAGAGAGTGTCGAGAACAAAGAAGAGGAGAAAGATGTAAAAGCCCGAGATGGAGACTAGTTTAGTCAATGGCTCATTGTCGCTGCTGCATTTGGGGAGCATTTTAAGGATGGTCAACGCGGTATGAGCAATTAAACTATATATCTGATACTTTTTTCATGCCCGTCCAGTATTCTCGAGAACGTCTTGATCGTGGTTGGGAAACGAATAGTCAACATAGCTATGCGGACTCGAAGAAATGCTGTCTCTAATGGAGCAACGGAACGTTGTGAGTTCAGTGAATAGGGGCATATCATAGCACAACTTCTTAGCCATATTTCTACATGGTGTGAGCTATTGCATAATAATTGAATATCGCTTATTTCCATGCAGGGTGTTTCTCTTTTCGAAGCGTTTGAGTGTGACAGATATGGTAGTGCATCGGGCGGGAGAATAATTTAACAAATAACGTGAATGAAGGTTGGGATAGGTCACTGACATGATGCCCAAGACGTATCTATGCTCGTGTTTTGCCTTCCAAGGTCAATGGGGTGGTGTCACGATGAATGGAGAAGATAAGGAAACAAAAGGGGTATATTTGAAGGCGCTGCCTGGTAATAATCTACTCTCTGCTTGCATAAGCATCTCGCTATTCGTAAAAACAATCACTGCGACCACAATCACCGGGCACGCGCGATGCCTCTCTCAATCTCCGGAGACGCCCAGTCATGTGGCTGCATCGACTCCCGTGAAGTTTTCTGGCTTGGCCCATCGGCTTCTTCGAGGACAGTCACCTTCGTTGTCTTCATGATACCTGCACTTTTACCCTCCTGGTCCTCCAGGATCGCACGCTCGCTTTCCGAGTCACTATCGAGCACCGACTCTCCAGGATGCCTGCTCTTGTGCGAACTCTTGTTCTGCTCGTACGTGTCTAATCTGATGTGATTCCCGTTTGTTGAGCGTCCATAGCCGTAATGTGAGTTGGGTGTTTTGGACCCGGCGAGAGTGGAAGGCAAAATCTTTGAGAATAGATTGTCGAAAGCCTTCCGTAGTGGTGGTAAGGATGCAATCAGAATGCCGATGGATAGCTCGGCTGAGCTCCAAATTCCGAGAGGGACGCCGGTCCAGGTTGGATCTCTTGTCTGCATGCAATTAGCGACATGGATGCAGAGCTCGAGGCCTGTACATACCTCAGTGATTGTCTTCAGCTCAATAGTCTTAAATATCGAGCAAATCGTGGCTCTGAACATTTTTGTCAGCACCAAAGTCATTCGCCTGGTGTTAATGTAGGAAATGACGTACGGAATACTCAACAAGAAAACGATGCGAATTCCCCATTGTGTCTTGCGAGACAACTGGACTTGTGACAGGTATATGAGAGGTGCAGCCATGTATATAACGTCTGTGAGGATGTTGCAGATGCCCTGAGTGTATGAGAGCCACAAAGTGCCGTGAGCCCAGCATTTCCTGGGCTGGTAACCATAGTTCCAATTTGCTTCGAAAGGAGAGCAGCCAAAAAGCGTCAACACCGGTGCGAGAAAATTGAAGGCAGTGACAAGTGCAATCGAAAGCCACACAATGGCTTGGTATATTCTGGAGAAGTTAAGCACCAGCAACCATGCGCAGATCGACCACTTGAGCACTGCGACGCCGACGATGTTGACAACCTGTGCAATCCAGAGATAGTAAGAGTATCTCAAGATGTCGATTGAAGGGTCGTAGATATGTCGTCCAAGGCCAGCATCAACGACAACTTGGTTTAGAGCGGTCGCAGTAACGTTCAGAAGCTATACAGGATGCTTGTCAGATCCACCGGTCGATCTCAAGTGGGTACATAACTCACAGTGGCGATGATCAACAGATAATCGCATATCATGAACTTGCGTCCATTCATAAATCCATACACCACCCTCCATATCAGGAAAGCGGTACTGATGATCATAAGAGTCCATGCCGGGACGAGGACCTTGATCCTTTCATTGGGCAAATCCAGTGGTACAGCGCCCGGATCCATTGCGATTAAAGGGACTTCCAAGAGAGCAAAAAGAAAGGCGATAGCCGAGGGCAGCGGCGTGCGGCGTCGATATGTATGAGAAATGCCCTCCTATCTCATCTTGGAGGCGCAAGTACGGTCGCACATGAAAGTACAGGACCGACAACATGGACACACACACGGAACACGTTCACTGTTCCAGAAAACAGGACAAGGGTTTCCAGCCCGGATTCCAGATCAAGTCTTGCACAGGGGTATCGATCCTCCGAGTGTACAGCCCATAGTTCGATCTCGCCTTGAATGAGGGTCTACAGGGGTGCAATTCCGCCGATTGGAGAATGGAAGGTGAGAGTGGGGAGATATGTCATGAAACCGCCTCGAAGAACGGGCATCACATTTGACTTCTTGAGTGTCAAGAACTGTCTGAGATACTTGAGCACCGACCCTTCACCTGAGCCACATGCTCGCTATGTACAACTTCAGCGAGGATGACGACTCTAAGAGACTCTACATCATGCGGGAAGAAACGCCGCGGCAGCAGAACAGATGTGTCCTGACGTGAGGCGGTATGCTTGCCTGGACTCGAGTCGTGGATTTAGACTAATTCTGCGGAGCAAGGGTTGCCGGAGGTTTCGACCACGGGTACTGGTCCACCAACATCCAAGAACCAATCTCCATATCAAGATCAATATGTGCCACCGGTTCAAAGGTCATCGGAAGGCCGGGCTATGTATGCTATTCTGCTTTCGCCTTTACGCCGAAAGAGTTGGGCTCTGCAGTTGCATTCCACGTTGCAAGCCCCATTGGCCCAATTTGTTCGTTCAAATTTTCGACGAGCAGGTGTTCGACGCAACAACAATCCATGCTTGGATATGATCATGTGTCTGGCTAAGGGGTTGGAAGCTCATTCGCAAGAATTGTCGTCGATCAGTTCCCACGCTCGCATTCGCAAACTGCGGTCCATGATTGGTATTTGAGCTCCGGATCTAAGCTCCTGATTTCGAACGACGTTTGTATCGATTGATACGGGATACGCCCTGGAGACTGGTGGTGCCACCAGGGCCACCGGTATTCGATTCCGGTACCGAACCGCTTCACTGGAGCTAGGATTAAATGAATACCTGGTAGTTGATACCGACAAGCCTTTTGACTGGTGCGTTGTGATCCGCCTCTGACGATCCGTGTGTCGCTAAGCCTATCGTGTGTTTTCCGCTCACTGGCCAGATGTTTGGGAAAAAACATTAGTATGCCATCTTTATAGTCCTAACGGTCCGATCTGCTGGTAACTCTCCGGAGTAGATACTGTGGGTACGCGGTGTTATGCGGCACAGGAGATCCGAGGCTGCAGAACCATACTTACCTTGCCAGCGTTCGTGAAATCTCAGAGTACAGTGTCTCATACCACATGGCTAATCCGCTATGCATCGTAAAATCAGGTGTCTTTGTTACTAGCACAGTTTGCCGTGCTGTCCGAGTTGCCTCTCGAAACAGATAGTGGTCCGCGTCGGTGAGACAGGACCGTGCCGTTGTGGGGACGCACTGAGTCGTGCACGTCCGCCCGCGGGACGTGCATTTTAGGAACCCTCACAATTTCGCCATCACTAGCTCCGGTTCGTCGAGCCTTACATTCTTGTGTGCAAAGTGGAAGAAAGGACTTGAGGAAATCTTCCCGGCTCATATTTGGCGATGATTGTGTTATTTGTATGATTTTTTCTGGGTCATGCCTGCAATGTGTTACTGTGATAAACCATCACTAGTAGCCCTTCTAGAAGCGCTCCATTACGGGGTAGAAATTCCTGCGAATCTTGATGATCCTTCAAAGTGGATTCCACTTGATGTCCTCGCCCACGCATCCTGCGTGGCGTTTCTGGTGCCACTCGTGGTAGGGTTTGGCTCCGAGGAACGCGCCGCGCCGTTTCGACAGCGTTGACTGTGTTATTGGCTCTTCAAGGCATTGACTCGTTACTGTAGCGCAATTTCGTGGGAGACGAATGTGGCCTGCAACCCATGGATTCTAGCCCAGAAAGTATTGCACAGCCGCTATGGTTCGTCCTCAGGCATTGATCTTGGTCGCCCTTCGTCTTGAGGTGGGACTGACTTTTTATTGGTGAAAGGGGTCTTCGGGACATGGCGAACTGCCGACGTTGCCATGTGGCGCCGTTGATACTGTCCTCGGTCTTATAAGGCCCTTAGTATCTGCAGCTGTTGGAGGCTCACCCACGAGCATCCCGAATCACATTCGCTAATAGCTTGATATATTTCGGGTCTCAACATGGCAGTCTTCTCTCGTTTGGCTACGGCCGTCCAGCTGTTCAGCATCATCTTCACTCCTGCTCTCGGTGCAGCGACCTCGAAGGACTATGACTATGTCATTGTCGGTGGAGGTGTCACAGGCTTGGTGGTTGCCAACAGACTTACCGAGGACAAGCGTGGTAAGTACTCACCGTTGTGGGCTGTTCCATCCTGATCGGTTGCTAATGTAATACTCAGTCTCTGTCTTGGTCATCGAGAGTGGTGAATCTGTGGACAGTCCAGGGAACATGATCCCATACAAGGCCAATGACCTTACCAGCGCCAACGGTCTGATGTGGGATGGTCTGACATCGCTCCCTGAGCCTGGTCTCGGCAATTCTACATACAGCGTGCTCGTCGCCAAAGTTTTGGGTGGCGGATCAGTGGTGAACGGAATGGTTTATGACCGTGGTTCTGCCGCAGATTACGATGCCTGGGAGGCTTTAGGTAACAAGGGATGGGGCTGGGCAGGTATGGAGCCCTTCTTCAAGAAGGGAACCACCTTCCAGCCTCCGTCCGCTGCTGTTGCTGAGGCTTTCAACATCACATGGGACCCTGAGACGTACGGAAATGGTCCTCTGGCTGTCAGTATTACCGACACTCAGTACCCTGATATCAAGGATTACTGGGCAGCTTGGAAGGCTACAGGTGTCCATGTTCCCGAGGATGGCAACAACGGTGAGGCTTATGGTCCTTCCTGGTACGCCAACACCATGGACAAGAAGACTGGCCGCAGGGCGCACGCTCGCTACGCGTACATCGATCCCATCTCCAAGCGCACCAACTTGAAGATCCTTACCAAGACTACCGCCCAGAAGATCGTCTTCGACAAGCATCAGGCGGCCACTGGTGTCGAAATCACAGATGACGCTACTAACAAGACTTACGTCGTGAACGCCAAGAAAGAAGTCGTCCTTGCTGCTGGCGCTATTCAAACCCCAAAGCTACTGCAGCTCAGTGGTGTTGGTCCTAAGTCAGTGTTGCAGGCTGCTGGCGTGAAGGTCAAGGTTGAGCTTGATGCCGTTGGCTCCAACTTCCAGGACCACCCCTATGCCACCGTAATTTTCAACACTACCTCTGTCCACGCTCCCGCCCCCAACTCGCTCACGACCAACGCTACATTCAACGCCACTGCTTGGGCTCAGTACGAAGCCAACAAGACTGGCCCGTATACTGTAGCCCGCGGTAACGCCCTCGCTTTCATCTCTTTGCCTGACATGACTTCAAATGTCAGCTCAGTCGTTGCCAGTTTGAACAGCCAGCAGGATACCGCTTACCTGCCTAGCTTTTACAAGGGCAACAAGAAGCTCCTGAAGGGCTTCGCCGCGCAAAAGAAGATCATCGCCGGCCTCTTCCAGCGCAAGGACGCCGCCGTTGCCGAGTTCCCTGTCCCTGCCGACGGCTCTTACGGACTCGTTGGTGTTGAGAAGCCCCTTTCCCGCGGTTTCGTTCACATCAACGCCAAGAACCCCACTGGATCTCCCGACATCATCCACAACGCATTCGTCAACCCGATTGACAGGCGCGTCATGGCTATTGGCCTCCGATTCTTCCGCTCCGTTTGGGCGCGTCCTGAACTCAAGGCATACAAGATCAGCGAGACGGTTCCTGGTGCTCAGCACACTACTGACGAGGATATCTACTCCGCGCTTCTTGCTCAGGCTTCGTTGTCGCCCACGCTCGCACATCCTTCCGGTTCATGCCCCATGATGCCCAAGGATGCTGGTGGCTGTGTGAGCGATGAGCTCCTGGTCTACGGAACAAAACGTCTCTCCGTTGTGGATGCTTCTATCATTCCGATCATCCCATCTTGCCACTTGCAGGCCACTGCTTATGGTATTGGAGAGAAGGCCGCTGATCTGATCAAGAGGAGGGCGTAGACGTGTCCCTTGACCCCTTATCGAATCTTCCTGTACATACGTTTATTAAGAATTATCTATCACATACATACGCCCCGATGACTTTCTACGTGCTCGCAGACTATTGTCAAAAGACAGCCACGTGATGCCGTTGCGCCGTCCTGGAAGGAAGGCAAAAGTGACTTTCTCGCAAAACCATCGGACACATGGTACCGAGCCGTGCAACAAGCATCAGTCCCCAAGGAAACGCAATGACCACGCGTCAGAAAGATCGACCGGAGCGCAAGGGTTAGATGCATGATTTAAGATGAACTTCAAATCGTGTGGTTTCGCGGCAGAGCTCCGACGCCGATAACAGCAGACTTGTCTTGATTGGGGATAGCGCCTCCGGCGTCTCTTTCTTGCGCTATAGCTATTATCCTTGATCATATATGTTTGCGACGCTGGTAGTCTGTAATCGCCTCACGTAGAATTTTCTTGTGCTTATTCTAGAATTATTAGCTAAGAGGTATCATCCTAGCTGCCTCGCTGACGGACAGTCGTCATCGTTGCCTCGACGAATTTCTCTTCGTTTTGAAACCCTGCCTATGAGGTTTTCAAGTACGGACTGTATACGTATACGAGGCTGCAAATCTACGTACACAAGTCGGAGGTCAGAAATCACCGAACTATAAGAAAACCTTGGAAAGTACCATTATTGATCGACAGGAAGTATAGCTATTGTTCTCGTGGTCCTCAATATCTCTACTATGAATCATGGCTGCGCTACTTCGGCATGATCCCTCGCTTCCTTCTTACTGCGCTTGGCTTGCTCTCTCTTTTCTTTCTCAATTGCCTTCTTCTCCTCCTTCAGCCTCTTCCTTTCTTTTCGCGGAGTTCGAGGGAACTCGCTCTCTGGTCCGACCAAAATGAGTCCGGGATGGAATAAGCTGAGTAACAAGAGAGCCAGAAACATCGGAGTGGCGTCAAGGACATACACATAGACCTCATTGAACAGTATGGGGTTATTTGGTTCGAAGCCTTTGGTGAATTCGACCAATCGATAGACGATACGGACCTACCGAAAATTAGCGATTTTGACTTCACCGGTGGACCAAACACACAGTGATTAAGACCAGTACAACGAACATGCTACACATCTGGAGGCGCCAACCTGTTCGGCCATTGTAAAGGCGTCCTTCCGATTCCAAGTGAAGCATGTCTCGCACAAACATGATGCCCAGACGCGTGAATACGACCTAGACGCTGTTACTTGCTGTGGCCAGGTTCCTGTCTCAATTGACTCACAATGAACCCCTCTTGCACACCCACACCGGCCATGTAAACCTTCAGACCGATCTTTTGCACGTCTGCGTCAGTGCCTGGATTGAGCAGCAGTCCGCCAGCAGCTTGTACCAGGAATGATGCTATGTCAGCCCAGACAAAGTACTTTGCAATGCTCGATGCCTTCAAGCTAGCACACCGCTTTTCGGGGTGAAAATAGTGTACCAGTCGGCCGAACGTCATGTAGACGAAAGCATTGATCCCTCACAATGTGTTAACTTGTGCTCCAGGTATCTATTCATGGTGTTCTTACAGAGCGGGGCGAGAAGAAACAATAGCTGGCTTGTTGTCGCAAGTGCCAGATTCTGCTGATCGCGACTTCCCAAAGTGCGACATACAAAACTGATTAATTCGAACAGGACGCCGATAATCACAACCCACGTATACCTTTTTCTATACCAGACTGCTTGGAAGATGTGGGAGATGATTAACATCCCAAACAGCACAGTGAACAGGAGGGCAGCGGTGAAGGAAGGGTTGTATGTATAGTATGCGTTACAAGCCGAGTAGTTGTCGACATGGCCATATTTTCCAGGGACGGCTGTTGTGCATTCTGGAGATGGAGATGAATCAGCGCGGGAGACAAGGTGCGCAGTATGCGATGTGAATGTTGGTATCATCGGCATGTCTAATGATTTGGTAAAGAAAGGTGATCGTTCTGATGCTGTAGATTTGGAAGCTCCTGAGCCGTGTTCTTCGCTGCCTTTGCACACTCCATGATTTTAAATAATGTGCAGCGCATTCAAACATCGCTTCACCGGAAAACGCGCCGTGGTCCTGAGTCGAAATGGTGAACGGTAGGACGCGTACTCAACCGCTGGCCAAGCCTCTCCAGCACAATCAAGCAAAACCAAGCTGTGTGGTACTGTGGAGGTCGTGTCAGCGCTGTGGCGGTCGTGTCATCGCTGCGGCTTGTGCGTCATCATTGCGGCGTATGTATGGCGGCCGTGTCAGCCTTGAGGCCAGCCAAGTGTTGCGTCAGCTCAGCTTTTTTGGCAAAAGTTTCTCGCAAGTAGGACCCAATTGCGCAAAGCGGCCCATTGAGGCTGACCGCGGACGCGGGCTTTCGGCCCTGAGGACTGCAAACACTAGTGATGATGGCTGTCCATTTGCATATCGTGTAGACGTTCGATACTGTGTGCTTCCATTACATCTTCGCAGCAGCGGGTTGAACCTTGTTCACTACAAAGGCTCCCTTGCCTTCTGCATAAACTTTACCCTGCCCATCTTCAACCCAGCCCACTGTTTCTATCCATCTTCCCTTCTTGCGCACCATTTTCCCTCTGCATAGCAGCACGCACGGAGTCGCTACTGCGATCTTATACTTCACGCTTAGATCGACTGTTGCACATGTATCGTACGTATTCGCTATGAGTCCGCCCATGACTTGGTCCAGCAGCGTCGCAGTCACACCTCCGTGCAAGCGACCTATACCTCCATCCACGTCTCGTCCAACGCTTATGAGAAGTAACAACTCTGGTGTATCTGGATCCGTTTGACTCCACACATACTCCTGCTTGTCCAAAAGTGGAGAATCCACCTTCACAGCCTGAGCACCGGCGCTCCCTGTTGGTGCGCTTCCAGTGAATATACTCTTCTTATCATGCTCCCTTTCAGCCTTGCTCGGTCTGTACATGGACAGATACGCCCGTATAGATTCATCGGTGAAGAGTGTCTTCTTGAAGAAGGTATTCGAGACATCTGTGCGTTCGTTGGGAGCAGAGCGTTTCTCTATCTGTGAGATCGACGGGTCGGACAACAGTTCCTGGCACCAGTCCAAAGAAGTAAAGTCCTGAAGATGCTCGACCTTGCCATGGGCAGAGTGGGGGTGCGGAAGTCGGCTCATACGGAAGTGGAGCGCCGGAGCTTTTTGGAGTACAGTATGGTAAAATTGTAGTCAGACGTGTTTCTTAGATTCTTTCAATTCGCATGTAGACTCGAACATAAAACAGAAGACAATGCGACAGCTGCAGACGAGATGGCCATGCTAGCGTAGTCGGGTTTGCCGGACCTCCTCAATCGCAATGTGAGAGCGAAGTGACTTCCGAGGTTCTTTGGAACTTCGGGGTCGCACCTGCTAAGTCAGGCAGGCACACTCACCGGACTCCCGTTCTTCATACATGACGTTCTTCAGAGCGCGTTCCAACAACCTGCACCTACCCATCAACATGTCAAAGGTCCCTTTTCTTTAACTGAATAAAGACAGCAACACGTCTTTTTGTGTTTCTGTGTTGTGCACTCTTGTATTAGCTGCCGCCAATAAGATGTCGGTCGATTGACCTCTCCAGGAGCAGGATCGCAACTAACATTCAATAATTCAACGCAGTGGGAACGAGTTTCCTTGAGAATGTCACAATATCGCTATACGTATTAAAAGCCCAACTTGGCGCAAAGGGTATCATGCTGTCTTCTCGCACGCCCAGCTTCCTTCAAGATATCGAATCTCGGATAAAGACAACACCGCCTCAGTGGACTTCATGGCCAATGCTACGGAACCCCATAGACCATTCTATGCTTCGCCTGGACTTGTCTGAGAATGCGACATCGCGCCGTCAGAACATTCGATCTTGAGATAATGAGCACGAGGTGCTTCGAACACCTTCCGAATCGGCCTCTTATCTGCCAAGTCCACGCCGCGAGAATCATTAAAGGGCTCTGAGTGTCTGGTTGCATGTTGCGCGATGACGCGAGGCTGGGCAAAATTGCATGTTCGCAACCTTGCCAATCGAGTGCTCGGCATCACACCAACGCCACGTCTGCTAATATATATCAGCTTCCAACTCAACATGAGTCGGTGGCTGCTTTACGGGGTCCCAGTGCCCTTTTGTGCATCTTCTGAATCATGGCGGCTCTTTCCGCATCGCACTTGAAGCATCTCTTTTGGGGCGACTCGAGCGACAACGTCGATGGGCTTGATGTCAAAACGAAAAACGCGCAGATTGGTGACGATGTCTTTGTAGACGGCGTGCCTGTATATCAGGATGCTAATGGCGCTCCCGTCGAGACTGTCAGTCCTCTAGGTTACCATGTCGGGTGGGCCGGTATCCTGTTCTTGAATGTCAGCCAGATGGTAGGAACCGGAGTCTTCAGCACGCGTTAGTTGCAATCTCAATGAACTAGGGCGAAGGCCTCTGTAAAGAAATTAACATTACTTGCAGCTGGATCAATTCTGCGCGCACTAGACTCGGTTGGTCTTTCAATCTTATATTGGGTGTTCGGTTTCATTATCGCAGCCAGTAAGTACGCTGCCTATACATCTCTGGTTCTACTGGCTGACGATACTCAGCTGCCCTCGCAATCTACCTGGAATACGCAGCAATGTATCCGAATCGATCTGGTGGTCAGGTGACCTATCTTGAACAGGCATTCCCAAAGCCTGCATTCCTGTTTCCCGTCACATATGCCTTCTTCACGGTCGTATTCTCGTTCTCCAGCAGTAATGCTGTTGTACTTGCCCGGTACATCTACCGTGCGGCAGGCTATTCAGCTTCTGAATGGGAGAACAAAGGTCTCGCGATGGCCTCATACACATTTCTCGCGTTCCTGGTAAGTAGCACGTTTCTACAGCGAGAAACGACACTGACACTTTGACAGTGCTTGATCTCTACAAAGTGGTCGATGCGCCTCATGAATTTGATCTCGCTCGTCAAGCTGATAATCCTCCTCTTCATCGTCATCACCGGTTTTGTTGTGCTTGGCGGCGGTACCAGTGTTCAGGATCCTCACGCCAACTTCCGCGATTCTTTTGACGGTATCACAAACAACGGCAACGATCTAGTCAACGCTTTGGTCAGTATCAACTTTGCATACCAAGGTTACGCCAATGCATTCAACGTCACAAATGAGATCAAGGTGTGCACCTAACATACTGCACACGTCCCCAACACTGACCGAGTGCCAGAACCCATTTCCACTACTGAAGAAAGTAGCCCCGCTCTCCCTCATCATCGTATTCATCCTCTACGTTCTCGCCAACGTAGCCTACTTCGCAGCCGTACCAGCAGCCCAGATCCGCGAGTCCGGCGAGCTGGCCGCAGCCCTCTTCTTCGAAGCGGTGTACGGAACGAAGGCTGCCAAAGGCCTCCCTGCTCTGATTGCCGTGAGCGCAGCTGGAAACATCATGGCCGTTATCATCGGCGCAACTCGCCAGATCCGCGAATGCGCACGCCAGGGCGTTATCCCTTGGCCGCACGTGTGGGCATCGACGAAGCCATTCGGAACCCCATTTGCCCCCGTGCTTCTGAAATGGGTCATGACGTGCATCGTCATTCTTGCGCTCCCTTTTGGCGACGCGTTTGACTTCCTTGTCGATCTGAGATCTTACCCCGATTCGATATTCCTATTTCTGATGGTAGTGGGCATCTATGCTATCCGTTACCGCCGCAAGAAGGAAGGTCTCCCCCCAGCGCAATTCCAAACGTGGCATTCTGCACTCATCTTTTCGGCGCTGGTCTGTCTGTCCATCCTCATCATGCCATGGGTCCCACCGGAAGATGGTGGCGACTACTCGTTCTGGTACGGCACGTATATTGTCGTTGGAATCGGTCTTTTGGCGGGCATGGGCCTCTACTACGTGGCATGGGTACATCTTCTACCCCGCCTCCGCAACTACAATATCAGAGCATTGACTGTTGTCAATCAGGATGGGAGTGTTGTGCATCAGCTGAAGCGAGTGCCGAATTCCGAAGTTGCAGAGTGGGACAATACGCATGATGAAGCGGGGAATCTACTCAGCGATGCTACAGGCGTCGATGCTACAGGTAATAGGCACTTGGTCCACAGAGTCAAGGTAAAGGATACGACAGTCAACTA
Source organism: Curvularia kusanoi (assembly GCA_011058905.1). NCBI lineage: Eukaryota > Fungi > Ascomycota > Dothideomycetes > Pleosporales > Pleosporaceae > Curvularia > Curvularia kusanoi. The sequence continues at coordinate 176,204 of SWKU01000028.1, forward strand.
CGCCGCTCCGGAGAAGGCGTGATGGGTACCTAAGAGTCCATGCTGGTCTAGCAAGCAAACTTCTCCCAGACAGACTTTCAAGGCACTAAAATCGCCCTCCCTCGCACCTTTCCATCCCTCAAATCTTGAACAGCGCGGTCAAATTCAGCAAGCTCATACTTCTCCGTATGAAGCTTGACTTTCCCCTGAGCAGCCAAGACCATCAATTCCGCAAGATCGTTGTAACTCCCCACCAAGTTTCCCACGAAATTAATCTCTGTCGAGATAATATCAATAGTCGGAATATCCAGATTCTCGCCATATCCCACCACATAGTAATTCCCCGCTCTCCTCAGCATCTTCACACCAGTCTTGGTCGAACCCCCTTCAGCCACAAAGTCAATCACCGCCGCAGCACCCTTCCCCTTAGTAAGCTCCATCACCTTCTCCACAAACGCCCCTTCCCTGTCGACCTGCACGGTGTGATCCGCCCCAATCTGCGCAGCGAGCTCGAGGGCAGCAGGGTTGCTATCGACGACCACGAGCGTCGCCGCATTCATCGCCTTCATGCACTGGATGCCAATATGTCCAAGCTAGTCGTCATTCAGTCAGCCCAACTCCTCAACCCCTATCCCAAAACGCCCCCCAAAAAATAGGGAAACTTACCCCTCCAGCCCCGATCATAACACAAACCTCCCCCGGCCTCAGCACCCTCGCCGCCTTAGCAACAACATGATACGCCGTCAACCCAGCATCCGCCAGCGCAGCCACATCGGCCGGCTCAAGGTGCCCCTCTAACTTCACCACGCTCCTCGCATTCGTCCGGATATACTCCGCATACCCGCCGTCCACATTGATCCCGGGGAACTTGCTGTCCTCGCAGTGCACATCGTCGCCGGACCGGCACGCCGTGCACAGCCCGCAGGTCACAAGCGGGTGCAGGATGACTTTATCCCCGACGGCGACGTTCGACACCGAGGACCCGGTTTCGTGCACCCAGCCTGCGTTTTCGTGCCCGATGGTGTAGGGTAGGGTTACGTTGGATTTTTCTTTCCACTCGCCGTCGCAGATGTGGATGTCGGTGCGGCAGACGCCTGAGGGGGGTGGGCGTTAGTTGGATGCGGGTTTGGGGCGTGAAGGTGGAGTGTGGGGAGACGATGGGCAGAGGGAGGGGGGGGGGGGGAAGGACCTCACCAGCAGCCCCGACTTTTACAATGACATCAAGCGGACTCTGCACCTTGGGCACCTCCACAACTTGCAGCTCCATGGGCGCATGGTACGCCGTCACGCGCACTGCTTTCATGGTTTTGGCGGCGGCCATGTTGGGGGATAGGTTAGTATTTGCGGCAAAGTAAAGCCAGTATCCAGAGAGCCGGGCATTACATATATATATTCCTCTTACTCCATTTTATCTACCTCGGTGCGGGGATCCTCTGCGTCCAGTTACTGGAACACCGTTCAAGTGCTGGTGTACTGAGGAGCGAGTCTGGAAGTGCGCGTGCCGTTGTGTAAGAGGCGGAGAAGGCTCCGGTGTACTGACCTATGTATAAAGCCTACTTGCGAAGTTCATTGTTACTTCCGTCACCCCGGCGGGGGAGAAACTCAGACCCAGCCCTCCCACAGAACAGAGAAAACACAGCCTCTTATTACAAAAGGAACAAGCCAAGCCTAGCTGGTCTGAGTTTCTCCGACCTGGGGCCTAAAGATATTACAGCCACTCTGCCACACGACACACGAATCCAGACAATGGACAACTAAGATGGACAGTTTCTATGGGCAAGACGTGGATTTCAAGGAAAAATTTGGAAGGATTTGGGAACAAAATGGGTGTCTGGGCAAGATTGGGCGATGAGTGGGCCGAAGAGGGAGTCTTGGATGGCTACGAATGTGTGAGCAGTGGCATGTGAGTTCGCATCTTATATAACGCAACAAGGCGAATTCTAGTATTTGATGGGATGTGTATGGTTGTTGCTGGTTGGCATGGGTGGACCGAATAAAGTTGTAGTATGGTTGGTAGTGCCGGAGTTGCATTGTCAAGTCAATTGTAGAGTAAGTAGTAGGCAAGACAATATCGTGTACACTGCTCCACAGTAAACGCAACAGAACCAATTCCGTCAGAGCCAAGGGGTATCACAGCGACTAAATAACCATATCGCCCTGCTCCTCCTCAGCCGCTCCAAACCCTCCTTCATCACCGTCCTCTTCGTCTAGATCCTCAAGCGGGTATGTTAATATCGCCGCCACACCGCCCAATCCCTCTAACCTCTTCCCGCTCTCATGCAGCGAGCTCAACACTCTGACTTCACCCCCTTCTACATCCCTTACACGATCTACAAGAGCAACCCACCGTCTCCGCTGCTTGACGTCCTGCGCGCGGAACAAACTGTTGCTGATCATCATCACGCCGCCACCTCTCCCCACAGCGCCCTTGTCAACTGCGCGCTCCACTTCGCGCGGGCCGTACCAGGCGCGGCCGTCGTCGAGGCGCATGAGAGTCAGGAATTTATCCATGAGGGCGGTTTCGCGGGCGTATTTTGTGTCGGAGAGTTTTGTGGTGATGGCGGGGGAGGAGAGGATTTCATTGAGGGAGTGGACGTGGGCGGAGGAACTGTGGGCAACGACGATGTTGGAGATGAGCGCCATGAGGGGCTTGTTGGTCGTGCGTGTGGCTTCGGTCTTGATGTATGCGAGGAAGGAGGTTGCGACGAAGCCTGGGCTGGCGAGGAGGAGCGGGAGTGTTTTGTCTTGTGATGTGGTTGCGGCTGGGAGGTCGATTTGGCGGAGGAGGGTGGAGAGTACGGTGGAGAAGAACTTGTCCATGCCTTTTGAGTGCCCGTCTACGCCGCCTTTGCGCTTTCGTGGCACCGAGACTTCGATGTGGTGCCGGAGGATGGTCTGGTGCTCGGTGATCATGCAGATGTTGGCTGTACCTTCGCCCAGCACGACAGCCCAGAGCTCTGCACGGCGTAAGGTGTCGGTAGCTTCTTTCAGCATCTCCAGCGCGACGCTGTCCCACCCGTCCGCCTTCTCCAGTGTGAATTTGCGGTTGAGTTCGAGGTCGAGCGTGTGGTGTTGCCCGAGTTTGACATGCTCGTTTTCGGTAGCGACTTTGCCTGAGACATGGAGCTGACCCGACCCAACGTCGAAGTCGGTGTGCGTGACTTGGATGGTGAGGTCCATGGCTATGCGCTGTGAGGATGTAGAGCCCGCATCTGAGGTTTTGGAGACGCGGCGCACGGCTTTAGCGCGGATGCGGTCGTTTTCTTGGATCAGGTTGAAGGCGTGCCACTGCATGACATATTAGTTGCAGCGTTCTGGCTGTATGTGGGTGGTGCTGTTACCATGTCCTCTGGCTCTTCTGGCAGCAGCGTCGCGAACCCCGACCCCGTCTTCTGTTCGATCTGTGACTTGAGTAACCGCATGGCGACTCGAGTGTGCTATGAGTTTTCGCTTCCTTTGAGTCGGGTCGTTTCTGTAAGCAATATTGTATGTGAAGCGCAGCAATCAAGTGTTGGCGATGTACGAAGAGGCTATTGTTAATCAGAAGACAGTGACGCACTGGAGGGGCTTTTCGGTGGGGCATATACTGAGCTATATAGCCGCGACAAGCGCGCGCCTGCCGAACCACCACTCACCGACCAACAAGCATCTTCCACATTCATCTATTTATGGTCGCACCCGTTCTGTCCTCAGCCTCAACTAAGCTCCGCACTATAGTAGTCCATCGGCGAGCATCATCTAGTATACGTGTACATCTGACTGTAGGCAGCAAACATAACCCAAGTGGCCAGGTGTAAACTCGACAGCATCCCAGGCACCAATCTCGCATATATCGCATGTTTGCCTTGAGCTCGACTTATCCAAAACGTGCCCCCACTCCCTCAACCATGCCTTCATTCCGTTTTCAGGTCCTCAATAGCCCTCCAACCCCCAAGTTTGCCGATGCATCAAAGCCGCCCAACCCAAACCCTCAAACTCAAAGTCCCTTCCTGCAGCGCCTTCCAGCAGAGCTCAGGAACCAAATCTACACCCTCGTCTTCACACCCACAACCACACCCACAACCTCCCCACCGGTCCCACTGCACAACCAGCCACCCCACCCACTCACCCTCCTCCAAACCTGCCGTCTCATCCACCACGAAGCCCACCTCCTCGCCTTCACGACCTACACATTCTCCCTCCACGCGGACGCCTACCCAGACCCTCCGCGTTCCCATGGCTCCACCGACCTCAAGCCCCCGCATATCCCCCAAGGCATCGAAATCCGCACCTCTCTCCTCTCCTCCACGCACCGATCCGGCATCAACTCCCTCACCCTACACCACGGCAGCGGCGACAACACCACCAGCGTCCTCTCATGGCTGATCTCCACCCTCCCCTCCCTGAGCCACATCGCGCTCCTCATCAACCCCTCCACCCACTCCCTCTGCCCCCGCTCCTGGACCGCAGCCCAAGAAACCGACCTCCCACGTCTCCGCGTGCACAACCAGAGTCTGCCCCTCCCGTTACGAGAAGCCAGAACCTACGCACCCCCCGTCCTGCTCGAGATTTGCTACTCCCTACTCGGCTGGACCCGACATACTGGTCGATGGGTAACGCACTGGCCGCAGTCAGACAGCGCAGCGAGCTACACGCAACTATCATTCTCAGACGGGGGCCAAGTGCGCGAGGAGCTAGTCATGGACACAGACTCCGTAGACTCGGACCTGGGCATCGGGGTGTGCGGGTGTAATCGCGAGCCCAGGCACGTGGTGTGGACGAAGGCGGTCCTGGTGCAAGCAGACCTGGTGCAGGCAGGCCTGGCCATGCACATGACACATATGGATCTCATTGCACAGGACCTGGAAAACCCACGCCGCATCACCGTCTCAGTCTCGGAGGAGCCACCAAAGCCCCAACTCTCGGCTGCACAATACGGGATGGTGGGCGGGGAGGGGGCCGCGAGCGAAGCTCGAGCGATGGAAGCTCGAGTGAGGGGGTGCGATGGCGGGAGCGTTCGCGAGACGGAGCCTCGCTGTCAGCCTCTTCCTTCGACGGTCCTGGTCCCCGGCGCCGTACCACTAACACTAAGCGAGCTTATCATCAACGGCAGAGGCGGCTTCGAAGGGAGCGAAGAGTACTGGGAGAGAGTCCGTCGGCGGAACGGCAACCCGGGTGCGGTTTTGAGGGGATGGTGGAGGAGTGCGATGGCTCCTTCGCGGGAAAATGTATCGTATGCGAAGTTGACGCGATGATGGGAAAATGGTATCGTTATTCCGCTCTAGCTTTCCAAAGACTTCGGTGTATTTGAAACATCGCTGCTTTACCTGTAACAACTAAGCATTGCGTTGGCTATAGTCCGTTTTTGAGTGTGGCGGTGGTGGTGGTGGTGGTGGTGGTGGTGGTGGTGGTGATTGAACCGCCCGGACCCAGAACTGTAGAAGCAGACTGCCAGTGTCAACGGTGCTGAGAGTTTATCCTAGGATCTGTGTGTTACAGATCTTACATCCTACTAAATAGCTATCCATCGCTATTGCTGGCAAGATAGCAGATCTACTGCGTCAGCCACTCACACTCCGCAATCGACATCACCAAAGACGTAGAAACATGATAAGTAAGGAGCAATTCATCTCCATCCATTGAATAATTCGTTCATAGTCTACAACCACCCATCCAATCTCGTCCAGCGCGTTGCGATTCGATTCGATTTCAGTTGAAGAACGGAGCCCGCACAACAACTACAGTGGCGTGGCGCGACTCCTTTGTCATCTACACGTTATCAAACGTACGCCGGCCCACAGCCGGCTCTCGGCTCGAGCCCAATCCTCCCCCAATTGATCCAAAAACAACAGTGGTCCATCAATTCAAAACTTCTCGCCAGCTCCAAAGGAATGAAATGCCACATGCGGCTAATTACATCTCCGACTTTTGATGTGTAAAACGAGGTATGCGTGCGGTAGGAGAAAGGTATAAAGACAACGACTGTCGGCGGGTGGAAAAGTACAGTGCCGGGAAAATGGAGAACAGATCGTTGCGAATGCGCCATGAACGCCGCCCAATGTGAAAGCGCCGGTGAAGATAAGGCAGCGCTGGAGTGTCGCAGAAAGTCTATCGCAAGCGCAGCCGCGCTAAGAAGGGATAACGCGCGGATTAAATCGATAATTAGGGTAAACGTCAAGATCATTCAGAGCCCCGGTCATACTTGACCGGGTGGAACAGTGCCGGGCGCATGCAGAGACGGCCAGTACCCTGCTCTTCAAACGCGGCGCCACCCTTGTCGTTCTCGCGGGAGCCGAGCCATCTCCTCCACCACTCCGATGCGAACGCAGCGTTGTAGTAGAAACTGCTATCCAGCTGGTTGTGCTCACCCCAGCCGAAAACACTGTCTGTCGGCTTGGGAGGCTTGTTGAAAACGCCGTCGATCGCCTCGAGCGGCCAGTTGTGCTGGAAGTGAACAGGGTGGTTGGCGTACACTGCCTTGAGTCCGTGGTGGAACGCGACCGACGGTGGCCACATCTCAGGGAACATGTGGTGCTTCATGAGGTATGTCTCGCGATGCATCAAGTCCAAAAGACGCTTCGAGAGTCGTGCAACGGTAATGATGGCGCATCGTCGTGGCGGCTCAGGAAGCTCGAGATCGTAGCCAGTAACATCGTCACGGAAGACCCAGTTCGTCTTCGCGGGGTCGAAGATAGGGTTGAAGGTGATGATGTCGGCCTCTTCGCCAACTCCCCACTCGTAGTTGTCCTGCAGGTAAGATGTCGGGGGCTCCGTCTCAGGTGGGCTGGGAAGCATGCCGGTATTCTCAAACTTGGGAGGACCCCAGACGGGCTTCTCATCGCTGTTGTATAGCTCCTCCTCGACCATCTCAGTGAAGTTCTTCCAGGATCCGTGGAGCTCGGGGATGTAGTAGCGAGATGAGCGCTCCCACAAGCCCTTGCGAGGCTGCCTCTTGGCGAATTCGCCAATCTTCTCGTTGAACTCGTAGTAGTGTCCAGTAAGACGAAGATCCATCTCCCAGTTCCAGTAGAAGTCGTACTCGGGGCGAGCCTGCGAAAACCATTGAAGCGCGAAGTGAGCACTACGATAAACGTGGTGAACAGGCACTTTGGCGTGGTTGTAGACATTGTTGGGGTAAGGCTCAGGGTAGTACATCTGCATCTGAGCTCCAGACCACAGTGTGGCCATGCCCCAGAATTCCTTGGGCAAATTGTCCTCGATGACCTTTTGGTAAATCTCTTCAGAAGACCAGATTGGGATGCTGTCGTCCTTGACGTGGATCAGGAAGTGGACGTCGTACTGGCCGCCAGACTTGAGAGCAAGCTCGTTGATCATAGCACGAAGACTGAGGATCTGGTAGTCACTGTACTTAAATCCAGTCCAGGTACGCAGAATGTAGGCGTGACGAGGGAGCTTCTTCTTGCCTCCCTCCTCCTCGGTACCGTTCTTCTTGAAGCGGTGTGCATTCTTCTCATGGCATCGCTTCTGTGCATCGGCCCACTTGACCTTGCGGTAGTCGACCTTCTTCTCCCAGCTCCAGATCTTCTCGGCGCCCGCCTTCTCAGACTTGCCTGACAGCTCGAGGCCTCCCTCATCACGCGAGTACGAGTAACCGTAGGGGCCAAGACGTCCAAATCGTTCGAAGCAGACTTTGTCGTTCATGCCGAGCTCCTCGTACGAGCCGAAGAAAGGTGCAGAATGGTTCTGGGGAATACCGGGGTAGGCGTAGATGTCGGGGAGCTCGACCTTCTCTTCGGCATCAAGGTAGCAGGTCTCGACCTTGTCGTGAGTCTTGAGCCAAGTCTCCGACTCGAAGGGGTAGGGGTTGAAGGGAACAGGATCCATTGGCGGCTCCTTGTTGTCCTTGTTTATTTGTGGCCACTTCTGCTTGATGTTGTCCTCGGGATTGGGGCTAGTCGAGTGCTTGACGTATCGCTGCTCGGAGACCCAGTCGTTGTAGGGAACAAGAGTGCGGACTCCATTCCAGAAACCGGTCAATCTAAACAATCAGTCATCGTGTCGTTGATGTTGCTGTGCCGTGTGATGCTTACTGTGGGTAGTGCTGCCAGTGGAACTGTTTCCTCTCACCGTCGCCGTGCTGCATGTGCGACTTGTGTCGTCTGTAGGCGCCGCCGCCGAGCATGGACGCTACGACGACGACGGTGACGAGCAGTGCCAGTATGCGCGCCAAGGAGAAGCGAGGGCGCTGCACCTTGTCAACCCACGAGGGCTGGCGGCCACGGGTGCCCCATGACTTGCTGCTGAAGAGCGGCAGCGGCGACGAGGCTTGGCTTTCGGCACCAGGCACCTTCTCGTAGTTGAAGCGTGTCCGGATGAACAGCTTGCGGGGATTGAAGCGCGAGGCCATTGTGGGTGCTGGCGGTGTGTGTGTGTGTTGTGGTGGTGGTGGTGTCACCGGTGAGGCAGAGCGCTGGGTGCGCTTATTGCATGTGAGGCCAGGTGCTGCGGCCGTCGACACTGGGGGCGGAGGCGAGTGCGTATCACGGAGATGTCGAGGTCAGTTCTTGAGGGTCAAGCCCGACGACGCGGCGGATGAAACGAGCGTACTGTCCTGGGGTGGGACGTCTGTGGGAGCGGAGGCAAGCAGCGTTGGGAGCGCGATGGCACGACAAAAGACAGACAGAGACAGGCGTGCTTAGGGCTCTTAGGGGTTTTTGCACGTCCCCCAGCACATTGACGCATGGCGCCTTCCTTCCTCCGCGCTAGGCTGGCCCGCTGCTTCTGGATCGCCGCCGTGGGCATCGCGCCTTGAGCAGCGACCAGAGCGGCAATGCACCTATTGGGCCGTCGCTTGCTACAGCCAACTGACACCAAGGCCAAGCTGCTGGCGCTGCAATTCTTTCGTCTGGCACTGGTGCTGCCGCTGACGGCTCTGCAACCGTTGATCGCTCCATCCCAGGCGAATCACGTCGTGCACAGCTATCAACTGCGAGGAACCCAAACCAGCCCCCGCCACCCGCATATCGATATAGTCCCGCGCGGTCGTTGTCTCAACAACGCTGCAGCGCATCAGTAGAGTAATAGTCGTACGCCTACTTGTAGTAGCACCCGCTGTGCAGTCCTGACGTCGACGAGCGACTGCTGTCTGCTGCCTGCTCCACTACGCTGCATGGCCAATTCCCCTCACTGTCAGCGAGCGAGATGATGAAGCCCTTCTTACCCCTGGTGCCAATGCCAATCCCGCGCCCCTGGCCGGTTCGCAGCCAAATCCGTTCAGCCGTGCGTTGTGATTCGCTGGTCGTCGGCTCAGTCAGCAGAGAAGAGATGGGTTACGCGGCCAGGCCGGGGTGGCGACCAATCGAGGCCGCTTGACACTGCTCCATCCCTAATTTTATCGCCTCGATATTGCCTCCAAAGCGTTGATCCCGCTGCGGCATATCGTCGGCCTTGCACCTGTGTGATGAAGTCCTCGACAATCACCCGGACAAGCTCAAGCTCAAATTGCTCATCAAATGTCCGCATCCATGTTGCAGAGTGAGTGAGTGCCCTGCAGCTTCGAGGCCTCAAGCAGCCAAGCATCGTTACCTGGGCCTTCGCGATCCCGCTGCGCACGGAAATGATCGCGGGGGGTGGCCCCTGTACCCGCGCGGCCGTTTTCGACCACAGTGGATCGCGCATGAAGGACGTTCGTTTTCTCATGTTCAGCTTCTGTCCGAGACTTGTGGTTCACGTCAAATGCATGCCAAGTGCAAGCAGGCTTGACTTTGTCGGCCTCGACAGCTGCCATGGCTGCCACCGTGTCTCAACACCACTGTCGTCGTAATAGCCAGCATGATCGTGACAAGGCTCTTCGGCTGCGACGTCAGCTCCACTTCCAACTCCACCTCTCGTCGATGCGGCTCTCAACCGGCGTTTGTTAAGGCATTTCCAAGTTTGCAACCATGGTCATGCGTGGACGGCTTCGAAACCCATGTTCGGCCCTCTGTAACAGGCGTCGTCAGCCAGTTTAACGTGGTGTGTGGAGCTGTTCCATCGATGATCATAGGTATTGCATCTTTACAGCTTGATGTTCAGACAGCACTAGCCAGCCACGCGATGCAGAGCGATGCGTTCTTGCTATGCAAGCGCAGTTGAGTAGCCATCAAGACTCCGGCATCTTTGAAGGGTTTGCACGATCGAGCAGCTGATGCCGTCCTTCAAGGGTCTACGATTGTGCAAGGTTACTCGAATCAGAAGCAACAAGCTTAGTCTGCATATCTGCCAAGCTTTCGAAGCCTTGTGCAGTTCTGTCCAGCCATGACCTCATTCCTGGTACCCGGCCCGGCGTCAAATTCTTTAGTGTGGTCATGCCGCCGCATGCGCAACGCCTTGTAAAGGTCACGAAGAAGCCAGACACACAGAGGGTGGCCTTGTCTCAGCCCAGGGCGTGGTATCGCCCGAAGTAAGACTGCCGAGCGCGTGCATGAGACAATTGCTTTATGGTGATGCTGATCATGATGTGAGAGTGTGCGAGGCTGTTACCCCACCGATAGTATCATCGGTACTCATCTTGAGCTAACGATCACCTTGTTTCTTTATGCCTGTTCTGATAGTGCATGCTCGAACCGAATATTCGAGACTATCGATAGAACTATCGACGGCATGCGATATGGTGCGACAGAAGGCGTTCGCTTCAATGGAAAAGCAGGTGGCTGGTGGACGCGATGCGATTCGACCTTGACTTTGCCGTGTTGAACGACGTGCTGAAAAGAACTGCGCAAAAGTTTTAACACATTCAACTTGACAGAATCTCCGCAAATGCAGGAATCGTGAGCAACAGTGCATTTTACCGTATGATGATTTCAACGTCCGCACCTGGCGACAAAGCTGCACATTGCCGAGAGAAAGAACTCTTCACGAGTGCTCTCAGAGTCCATGAACTTAAACACATAATACATTTTTCCTCACGCATCAGAGCGGCACTTCTTGCGCATACGCAGAGCAGCTTTCCCACCTGACAATTGAACGATAACACAATCCACTTCGTAAGGACCTTTTAGAACTTCCCAATAGTCACTCCAGTGAGACTCATAATCTGCAAGTAGCGGCTGACATCACATGTGAGGCTTATTGTGCGTGGTCCGTCAGCTGTGCTTACATGTAGAGGTATGTATAGCTGGAAAAGGCGAGGTATATGAATGTTCAGAGCCAATGGCATCGCGTGCAGGTCCGCTCGGGCCTTCCAAATTTCCGCCGCGTCCCTTCCACTTTCGACTCATAGCGCGACCCCACGTAAAGTTGATAGAAGCTCCCCGCGCACGATAGATAGACCCAACACTCGCCAAAATGACAGGAACACGAGGCCCGGTGCCCATCCCGCTCGAGACGCAAGGCCGCAACCTCACACAAGACGTACTCGACCTCCTCGACACAAAAGAGACCCTTCAGAGCAATGAAGACTTCCCCGCCGTACCGCAGCGCGATATCAAGGCTGCGCTTGACAGACTCGCCAGCCGGTCCATGGTCGAATACAAGACTCTCGATAAGGAGCAGGTTATTCTTACGCCTGAGTCGGAAGGAATTGTTGCAAATGGAAGTCACGAATTCAAGGTCTGGAAGGCTGTGAAGGAAGCGGGGAAGATTGCGATTAAGGAATTGCCCGTGGGTTGCATCCCGGAATATGGTACTACGAACGCAAACTGATAATTTGGGCTCAGAACATTGTTGGCAAGGAATCTGCGAGCGTCGGGCAAGGCAACGCCTTCAAGAACAAGTGGATCAAGAAGGATGGCACCGATCTCGTTCTGGTTGCCACAGAACAGCCAGAGGACAGCATGCAGGCACTTCTGAAGGGCATCCAGGAATCGCAGACTGTGTCAGACGCCAAGCAGCTCAACGACCTGAAGAAGAAGAAGCTCGTCACTGTCACCAAGGTCATCACATACACTGTCACTAAGGGACCAAAGTATGCCAAGGAGATGCCTGTGGAGCACACCGACTTGACAGCAGACCTTCTTGCCAGCGGTGCCTGGGAGACAGCGAACTTCAAGCCGTACAACTTCGCCGCGCTCGGAGCCCAGCAGGACGCCGGCGCATTACATCCTCTGATGAAGGTCAGGCAAGAGTTCAGGAACATCTTCTTCTCGCAGGGTTTCGTCGAGATGCCTACAGGACAGTGAGGCATCCGTCATCTGTGAATGGAGAGCGCGCGCTGACATGATCTAGCTTTGTTGACTCCGGCTTCTGGAACTTCGATGCTCTCTTTGTGCCGCAGCAGCACCCTGCCCGTGACATGCAGGACACCTTCTTCGTCTCCGACCCACCTATGGCTGACAAGCCCCGTGCCGACCCTGCCAGCGAGAAGCAGATGGATCAGATGGAGGCAAGCTCACAAAGGCTGTTCTCGACAGGAGACGCGCGGGACAAGAAGCCCAGAGACTTCGAGAAGTACTGGAATGATGTCAAGAAGGTCCACGAGGATGGCGCCTTCGGCTCGATAGGCTGTACGTTCATCCGGAAGCATCTTGATGGATGATGGGAACCCACACAGATCGTCCGCTAACATGCGAATCAGACCGCTACAAGTTCAAGGATGAGGAAACATTACGCCTTGTCCTCCGCACACACACCACCGCCGTGTCCACATGGGCTCTTCACAGACTGGCAGAAGATCCCAGGCCCGCTCGCTACTTCTCCATCGACCGTGTCTTCCGCAACGAGACAGTCGACGCTACACATTTGGCTGAGTTCCACCAGATCGAGGGTGTCATCGCCGATTTCGGTCTTACACTCGGAGGTGCGTTCACAAAACCACATCCCTGCATCTATCATTCTGAGCTAACTTCGTGAAGGTCTGCAGCGTTTCCTCGGCGACTTCTTCGCAAACATGGGTCTCGAGAACCTGCGTTTCAAGCCCGCCTACAACCCTTACACAGAGGTAACCTCCCCCCAATGACTTCAACTTGAACACCGCTAACCATCCCCGCAGCCCAGCATGGAGATCTTCGGCTACCACAAGGGTCTGAAGAGGTGGATCGAGATCGGCAACTCAGGCATGTTCAGGCCCGAGATGCTGGAGCCCATGGGCCTGCCCAAGGACATGCGCGTGTACGGCTTCGGTCTGTCGCTCGAGCGCCCGACCATGATGAAGTACGGAGTCTCGAATATCCGCGAGCTGCTTGGGCACAAGGTCGATCTCAGCTGGATCAAGGAGCAGCCTGCTGTGCGCTTCGATAAGGAGTAGACAGGTAGTTCTATCGAGGATGAAGAAAATATGTGGCCCTTGGATGCCGATCGCTTTGCATAAATGCGGGTTCAACCCCGGTTCTGAGTGTGTGATGCGTCATGTTTGCTTCACCAGAAACCCTGCACATCTAACATACCAGCACAGTCTCTACGCGGCCGACCTCGCCTAAACTCAAGGCACAATGGCTACACCCCTCTCCCCTCCACCTCTCCAGACTTGACGCCCATACCCCGTACCTATCCACCCAACTCAACAGTCACCCAAGGTACCAGTAAGACCACAGTGACCACAGCCACCTCGCGTAACGTTACTCCGAACGACGCGCTTGACACCTTCAAAACTCCCAATCCCCACGACCTACCCACCCACCCCAGACGAATAAATCACAAACCCTCGTCTTTTTTTCCTCCCTGCGAAACAGTGATGCTGAGGATGTCGCTACTCGTGCTCTGGAGACGCGTTTCTTTTGAGTGCTCGGCGCGGCTGTGGAAAACAGCTTACTTGTCTGCTTTTGAGCGAGGAGGTCAAGGGGGAGATGGTATGGTGCGGGGTGGCTGAAGGTTCCAAGTCGGGGTCATTGATGGATTGGATTTGCGGGGAGGGGGCTGGGAGGGTATAGCCCAGGGGTGCACTGGAGCGCGAGGGTTGGGGTTGTGGATGGTTGTGAAGTATGGCGCCACATATCGTTCTTGCCTACTGGTGAAGAGGCGGACCCCCCCCCCCCCTCAAAAAAAGGAGTAGGGGAGAATCTCCGATGATTACATGTACGAGCGGCTGTCGAGAATTCTCGATTCTCGACTTGAGCAGCAAAGCAAGACCTGCACAGATACGTCGTGGCTCGAGCATGAGCAAAGCAATCGCGTGATATTTCGGTTCTAATATAATACTGAGAAACGAAGACAACAGGACATTAAATCCATCACTCATAACGCTGCGTGACCAATTCCCAAACTCAACCCTTAAAACGCGCACGAACTCGTGGGGAGCCCGCGGCCCCCCTTCTCCCCCCTTAACCGTTTCTCAAACCTTGCCAGCAACGAAAGCACCCGCGGTACCAACGTCCTGCTGGTAATTCAAGTGCGCGGCTGTGATGGTGGAGCCGCCTGCGCAGATGTTGTCGCCGGAGTGGCAGATAGTCAGGGTCTTGGATGTGGCGATTGAGCCGAAGGATTGGCCTTTCTTTGGGTCGCCGAAGACGACGACTGGAGAGCCGCGGGTTAGCGGGATCAAGAATGGAGAATGGGGTCTGAACGTACCGGCAGCAACACGTGCAGCGTTTGTAGCCGAAGTGCGGCCCGCGGCGTTGTGCACGAGCTGGGCGCCCTGGCTGTAGCCCGCGAGGACGATCTTGGTGCTGGGGCAGCGCGTGGCAGTCTAAGCAAGTATCAGTCAGTCACTTTCATAATGGTCTGTCTGAGGGTGTAGGATGCAACTCACTGTGCTGATCAGGTTGGTCATGGTAGTGCTGCCCGTAGCATCACCGCCGGCCAAGAACCCCGACACGCTGGCCGAGTATGTGACGCCCTGGATAGCGAGCTGGCTCGTGCCTCCAACACGGCTGGCGATCTGGTTGAAGAAGAGAGGGCCAACCGCGGCGGCGTCGCCCACGTTGCCGGCCTGCGAGGTTCCGCGCGCGTAAATGACGCTGATGGGACGGCAGGCAGTGCCGTCTGTAAGCTGGTTGTAGGAGCTGCTGCTGTATTGGCGCTTGGAAAGGGCGTGAGCTTCCAGGGACAGGCCGGACGGGACTTCGCTGATGGGGAAGGCGATTGGGTCTGCGGCTGGGGCGGGGGCAGAGAGGGCGCTGCCCACGAGGGCGAGGGAGACGAGCGTGAGCTTCATGGTTGGGGAATAGCGAGAGGCTGATGGGTCAGGAGAAGCGATGGAATGGGAGCGCGGGCTTGGTGGCTCTGGAGTGCGAGTGAAGGATGGTCTCCATGGTATTTATGTTGGAGAGTGCTGTGTGTGTTGTTTCGAGGCATTGAGTGAGCTTGCAGTGATAAATCCCAAGCCATGGATGCCCAGATGGTGCGGCTCTGCCTCCTGCCGTATCTGCTCCTGCAGCCGACATTCACTCCCTTGGTATTTGCGCAACACCTCCTCGATATCGCAGAAAGGGCGAGGTGAGAATACACTTATGCAGCCACGCTGCATTCAGCCCGACACCTATCTCATCTCACCCCCTCTTAGAGCGGTCATCGGACGCCACGCATGAATCTTAATCTATGTTTCCAGTCTGACTGGATAAGAAACCGGTACCTGACATTCGACCTGCTGAAGGCGGCTAGCTCACCCGTTGCACTGCCGTGAACATGGGGGATCGACGTTCACGCCCAAACCGGAAGGAGCGTTGGGACCGTGGAATTGCGACTTGTTTGAGCATGACTGCCGAAGCTACCCCGCGGGTGCTTGGAGTGATGGACGTCATACTGGCGGTTTGAGGATGGCTGTTGAGATCGTGCATCGGAGGAATATTGGCGGGAAATAGGTCGCGGCAGATGCGAATGATTCGCACTGCTACGGATACTCGTCGCGGTGAACCGTTTACATTGCTATACTCTCGCTGACTTGTGTTTAAATTGGGGCCGTGTGGATAGTGAGGGTGTCGGAGGTGCTAATTGTTAATGCGTCCGGTTGATGAGTTAGAGAGGAATTGACTAAGTCTAGGTTGAGCTCCAATTAGAGCCTGTATAGAGATAAGGCTTTTTCGCAGTAGTCGAGCTGCTATCTGCTGGTAAACGCTGTTGCATTCTGCTGCTCCTCTTTTTTTTTTTTTTTAGGACAAGATGGGGTTCTGGACTTGGACTGTGATGTAGCAGTCAGAGACGGCAATGGACTAGGCAATGGATACGGTGCGTCAATACAGGATTAGCAATATTGTAGAAGCGGTATTGGCGGTGCAGGGATGAGCGTCCTTTCCTTACTTCTGGATGGCCCACGCGAGATATTCCTTCGGCACGGGTCGTGTCCGCTTCTAGTCAAATGGAAGCTCCATGAACGGTTGACCGATTTGGCTAAATCCATACCAGCATCTGGCAATCGCTGCTTACCATAAAGTCTTCAAAGTGGGCTGGCATGTTACGATATGAAAGGATGAAGGAAAAATCTGGTGAGAGAGATGGAGCACATGTCGAGCAAAGGCCCATATTCGATGTTGTAGGCATGGAGACACACCAAAGTAGCAGCTTGGAGATGGCCAACCTTCCATACAGTATTGGCGGGGTCGGGCCGTCTGCTGAATGGCCAAGGAGAAGAGGCGCCGCAGCGTGCAGTCTGATGGAGCGGTTGATGCTGCAGTGTCGGAGCAACTTGCACTGGCTATTCGCTTGCGGCTTGGTCGTCACCGAGTATCCTCGCATTGCAGAGTTTCTGGGCCATTCTCTTCATCTATCTTGTGCAACGTGCACCGAGAATGGACGCCTCACACGTCCCCACGTCTTCAAGACGACAAGGTGCATGCTGGCGAGGGGTTGTTGCGGACACGTCGGTCGCGGTGCGGGGCGCGGCAAGTGGGCCGTCGTGCAAGATCCAGGGACAGTCGCTGCTTCCTGGTTGCCATGGGCAACGAGTCGTTTTCGGTGCACGAACTCGACGCACCGTCACCAGCAGCAGCAGCACAACATTCCGCAACCACGCTCACGGCTTCGCTTCCACTCTGGAGGGCACTGCGCTGAATCTCCGGGCTACTAACACATCTAGAGCGCAATCGCAACCATGGCGAGCGCCGGCGCCTCGTCCATCTCGGTCACGGTGCGCGTCCGTCCGTTTACCATCCGCGAAGCTGCCCAGCTCACCAAGACCGACGAATCGACACTGTTTCTCGGAGATGGCTCGCTCGCTGCAGCTCCCACCCCACGGATAAGCTCCAAGGGTGGCATTCGGCCGGTCATCAAGGTCCTCGACGAGCGCTGTCTGTAGGTTCAACTGCTTTGTTTGTAGTTACTGGGTGGTGGGTATTGACGCCAATGCAGCATCTTTGATCCTCCAGAGGACAATCCGGTGCACAGAACAGGACGCTCGTATGCTCCGCAGGGCAAGCGCGTCAAGGACCAGACATTCGCTTTCGACCGTGTCTTCGACGACACCACCTCGCAGGCCGACATCTACGAATCGACCGCGAAGCCTCTGCTCGACAACGTCTTGGACGGATACAATGCCACAGTGTTTGCTTACGGCGCCACAGGATGTGGAAAGACACACACTATCACGTGCGTATTATTCTGTGAATACGATGCGACCACCCAGTTGCTGACAATCAGTAGAGGGTCGCCGAGCGACCCAGGAATCATCTTCCTCACCATGCAAGAACTGTTTGAGAAGATCAACGAACGCTCTGAAGAGAAGGTGACAGAAGTCACACTGTCGTATCTCGAGATCTACAACGAGACAATCCGCGATCTCCTGTGCGAGGACGGCAGACAGACATCTCTGATGTTGCGCGAGGATTCGAACCAAGCGGTCTCTGTGGCAGGTCTTACCAGCCATCGACCGTCCAATGTAGGAACTCAACCACACCAAGGGCAACTGCATGACTAACACGATCCAGGTCAACGAGGTCATGGAGATGATCATCCGCGGCAACGACCTACGAACCATGTCGCCGACTGAAGCCAACGCAACCTCGTCACGCTCGCACGCCGTACTACAGATTAATGTTTCCTCAAAGGACCGCAATGCTTCCGTGAACGAACCCCACACAATGGCTACTCTCAGCATCATCGATTTGGCTGGTAGTGAGCGCGCCAGTGCCACCAAGAACAGGGGTGCGCGCCTGACTGAAGGCGCAAACATCAACAAGTCCTTGCTAGCCCTAGGAAGCTGCATCAATGCCCTTTGCGACATGCGAAAACACAACCACATTCCCTACCGAAACTCGAAGCTCACGCGACTGCTCAAGTTCTCTCTTGGTGGAAATTGCAAGACAGTAATGATCGTTTGCGTCAGTCCATCGAGCGTACATTTCGACGAGACGCAGAATACTCTGCGATACGCCAACCGTGCGAAGAACATTCAGACCAAAGTTACGAAGAACGTTTTTAATGTGAACCGTCACGTAAAGGACTATCTGAAGAAGATCGACGAGCAAAGGGCGCTGATTGACGAGCTGATGAAGAAGCAGAAGGATTCGGATTCTGCATCGCTGGCCAAATTCCAAAAGCAAAACGAAAAGAAGGAAGCAATCATGAGGGATGCTTTCATACGCTTGAGGCAAGCCTACGCCGATTCAGAGACCGACCGGAGGGATAGGCTCAATACTATGAGAACATTGAAGCATACGGAGAAGCGCATTTCCCTCGTCTCTGCGTGGGTTGCAGCTTTCGACACAGTCTGTGAGACGCGTGAGAATGAGGAAATGCCCTCGCAGATTACCACAATGAGGGATACCGCCATAGGAATTTCCGCCGAACTCGAACAGTCGCGACAACACCATCACAGACGACTTGAACGATCGACCTGGGCATCGAAATTGGACACTGCTCTCAACTTCGGCCTGAGGCAATTGACAGAGCTTGACGGATCTACTGATGGCCCCGACGCAGCAAACCTGACCAGGGAGTACCAGATTTTGAAGTCAAACGCCGAACGAGAGGTCTTGAGTGTCTTGCTCGAGCAAGAGAGGGGAGGCGATGCAGCTACTGTGCAGGTCCTTGTGCAGGCGCATATCGAGACCGTGGCTATTTTGGGTCAGATCACCCAGATGGACGAAGCTGAGGCAGTTGCGGCGGCAAGGAAGCTGCTGACGAAGATCATGAACGCGTGTACAAGTGCAACGGCACAGGTTATCCGCCCGGATGGTGGCCTCCCTGTAACGGAGTTCTTCGCGCCGAGCTCGAAAGGCACACCAAAGAGGAGGAAGCCTGTTGAGATCAAGGAGCCCTCGCCCGTCAAGTCTATTCCCATGCCATCTTTCGCAGATGCGCCGCATCTCACCTCCTCGCCCATGAAAGCCTCGCCTCGCCGCAAGCCTCGTCAGATGATCGCGGTCAAGAAGGGTGTTCACTATTCGCCGGCCAAGAAGAGGCCTACTTCGCCGTCTAAGGCCAAGCGAGGTGTCCGATGGCGCGACGATAATGAGAATGGTACTCTCGCAGACTTCAAGACGCCAGAGCATGTCGAATCCACGCCAACGAGCTCTTCATTCGATCTACCGCCTCCAACGTTTACCGCATACGCTCCCGCACCAGAGGCCAACGACTCCGGTTCCTCCCCCATTCCCGCACCCCCAACAACGTCCTTGGACATCAAGCCCCGCTCAGCGTCGAGCCGATTCGCTGCAGGATTCCTCTCGAAGAAGTCGGACGGGTCACCATTGCCGATCAGGCCAGTTTACAGCTCGGATTCAGATACATCTCCTCTACGAGAGATTGGCACAAATACCGTTCGTCCTTCAGCCCTGAGCAACGTGGAACTTGCGTCCGAGTCCGCCAATGAAAGCGGCAGCAACTCTGCTACCGAGGAGGATGGCTGGTCCGTCGATCCCTCCGAAGCGAACAAAATACGCACAGCCATCAAACGCCGCTCCTCCACCACTAAAGCTGTGCCGGCAAACCGAGCGCAGCGCCACCGCAGTCCCAGCACCACCTCCTCTAGCCCGCCGAACGAGAACAGCATCTCAGCCAGCGTAGCGCGCCGCATGGTCAAGAACAACCACGAAGGCGAGTGGAAGCCTAGCGTTCTGAGCCCTCGCTCTGCGCCCATCGTTAAGGGCGCCGCACGGCGCACGACAACGTCTATTGATGACCGTCCCGCACCTGCTGGTGGTTCGCTGAACCGCGCGCCCATTCGTGTCGTCAGCAACTCCTCGGTCAGGGGGAGTCTCGCGCCGGCTGCAAAGGGTGTCTGGCGAGGATGAAAACCTCTCGCCGTCTTCACGTTGCTAATTTCATGGTCTAGAAAGGTGGACCGTTTGAATCTTTTATTATTGTCTTGCATAACGGTGCGGTCGGTCATCTACTTTCTGTAGCATCTCGGATGGGGCAGTTCTCCTTTGGCGTTTGTTGTTCGTCGAGGAAGGAAAATCTGCAAATGCTTTTCGGCTCGATTCAACGTTGGGGCATGCAAGTGAGTTGAGGAGGGGGTTCAAAGGGGGGGGGGGGGAGAGTATGGGTGGGGGGGGGGGGGGGGGGGGGGGGGGGGGGGGGGGTGCTTGCCCATGGCAGGCTGCTCCCTTTCTAATAGGCGTTTTACTGGGTTGCGTGGGTTGTTTGAGCTCGTGTGTGTGGTTGCAGTTCTTTTGACGCTTCAATGTGCCGGGAGCCGCCGGCTTGTAACATATTTATATCTCCTTCTTTACGATGGGAATGAAAGACAACGTCTCTGTTCACCGCGCGCGTGTACCAGTGCCAGTGCCAGTGATTCTGAGGCATCTCTCAGTTGGGATAGTCAACAGACCCCGCAGCGAGGAACCATCGGAGGATGACAAGACACAAACACATGTCGAAGATTGTCTTTAATTTTTGCTGTGAATTGGTTTGGCAGTGTAAGTTTACTCGGACAAAATAAGGTGCGAGATGGCGCAGGTATCGTCGCACCTTAGCGACCGCTCGGGAGACAATCTAGAGAGAGAGAGTTCATTGTAAATTGATGTGTTGTATGTAAAAGAGATGCTAGCGGTGGCTAGCAATCCAAGCGACTATCGTACAAAGCCCTTGGGTTATTAAAAATATACGGTAAGGGATTGATTATAGTAAGTGCTCTCCAGAGAAGGGGACTGTCCAGAATTGGTTCGCTGCCGGACAAGCAAGCAAGCAAGTAAGCCGTGTGTGAGTTGCAAGTACTACAGACTCATGTTCCACTATGGAAACTTTAGGTCAGAATTCAAGACTATAAGATATTCTATCTTGCTCCAGCCCGAAAAAGTACATATGCGCAGGTGATTACAAGGTCTTGGCCAGCTTCGCATCCGGACAACGGTACAGTAGCTACTTATCATTACGGTAGCACCGAGAAGCGCCCGAATCGCCGCCCGCAGAATGTCGCCGCGTGTATCACGTGCATGAACGCTGGGCAGCCTCACGTCTCCCTTGGCACTATGCGTCACGGGCGTTCTTCGCTCATTTGTCCCAATACTGGGCCTTTATAACACGGTTACAGGCCCCCCCTTCTCCCTTGAAGAAACGATAACAACAATTTCCCTCCGGCAAAGTCACTCGGAACCGCCAACGTTCGTACCTTTACTCGCAATGTCGGTCATCGCCTCGGTTGCAGTCTTCTTGCTCGCTGCTCTGCATGTCTACATCATGGCGCTGGAGATGTTTTTCTGGACGAAGCCGCCTGGTTTGAGGGCTTTCGCGTTGGAAAAGGGGTTTGCGCTGCAGACGAAGAGCATGGCTGCTAACCAGGGCCTGTATAATGGATTCCTTGCTGCCGGTCTTGTGTGGTCTCTCCTCCACCCCGACGCGGAGTTTGCGACTCAAATCGCGCGGTTTTTCGCGGGGTGTGTGCTTGTTGCGGGGGTTTATGGGGGGGTTACGGCGAATAGGAAGATTTTCTTTGTGCAGGCGCTGCCGGGGGCGGTGTGTCTTGCTGCTGTGGGGTTTGCGTAAAGGTGGTTGGGGTGGGAGGGGTTGTGAGGGGTGGAGTTGTGGGAGTTGAGGCTGTGTGTGTGAGAGAATGAAGGGGAGGGGGGGGGGGGGGGGGTTGAAAAGGGTTTGGGGTGGTTGATGGAATGTGAAGCGAGAAAGTACGGTGTTCGGGGCCTGACTTCAGGTGGGCGTACCACTCATTTGGGCATGACCTGCAACATCGCAACACACAGCAGGGAGGCGGGTTGTACGTGGGAATTGAGTCGAAAGGACTGATCATGAACCTCTGTAATTTCAAAATTCGAATTCGATGGCAGGTGCTATTTCACATCAGGACGGCCAAATTGCAGAGTTTGAATAAGTTTGACTTTGAGTCTTTACTGTCAAAAACGAGACTGAATGAAAGTAACGATATAGTCCTTTTTGTATGACAGTTTCAATTGATGTATGAGGATCTGCAGAAGTAATGTAACGGTCTGCCAGTACAGTGCCCAGCCAGTGAAATGATCTCCTTCACAGATGATCCTAGGTCCAGCTGCTAGTGTACCGAGTCGACTTTTCCGGAGATGATTGAGTACGTTGAGTCCAAGCAACTGGTCTTGCTACTTCCCTCACTTCCTGAATTGGAGGCAATTCTTGATCTCGTTTAGGAGCGCGCTCCATCCCCATAGCATCAGTATTCTCAGATCTTACCTTTGACAACGGTTTGTTCTTAGGCTCTGTGCGGTCTTCCGACCCCGAATTTGGCGTTCCTTTCTGTTCTTGGTCATTATCTTCGATTCCGGCGATCCCAATACGTTTTGGCGGGCTTCTTCTCGATCGAGGGTGCCCACGGTGAGGTTCTTGTTCGCGCTTCTCGTCGTAGGCCTGTCTCAATCCCTTCCACCATTCAATCTCAGCCTTCCTTAATTTCCCAGGAAAAAACTCGTGGAGTAAAGCGGCTCCCGCCCCTTTGATAGTAGCCTCAAGGTCCATAAGCCCGTCCATGACGCTGTGAGTGGTGATAGTATCGACGCGAACCAGAGGCAGGCCACGCATCTCAGGGTCACGAGCTGCAGCTGCTAGCGCAGCATTCTGTAGCATGCCTATGGATCCAACGATTACGAGATACCAACTGTGCGTCTTCAGGCCTGCGACCATAATGAGTAGCACTAACCAGAAAACAAGAAAACCAAACGATGCAAATCTCGTCATCCATACACCGGTGGGTAGGCCCATGGACATATTGGCTCGCCGCTTCTCATAGCCATTCTTGTGATACTGCTTTTTCCCATTATCGTCCAAAATCGCTGTTGAAAACCACTTGGAAGCTTGCCACATTCGATCAGACCGTGGGCTCTCGCCTCCTGCAAGTTCTTCCAGATCAATAGCCTCTTCTGCGCCGTCGATGATCATGATGTCCCGAGATCCGTTGCCAGAAGTGATAGCTATGAGTTTATTGCTCTTTTTCCTTGAAGGTATCTTCTCAAGACGCCACTGTGGTAAAGTACCGGTCAACAGAGAGGCCAGGATCCCGCTGACTGTAACAAGGAGGACGCCCCATTCACGATCCAAAAACCATGGCACAAGTGCGACAAAGATCTGGGTTGCTGACACGAGCAGCCAGACCCCATAGGTGCGGACATTCCTCGTCTCTCTTCCGAAAAATCCGGGCTTGCGGGGCGCAGCAACAAAGATCGAGATTCGAAGTGCATACGGGGTATATTGCTTGGTTTTGTTTGCAAAAAGCTCGTTGTCGCGGAGAATGCGCCCAATTATCCAGTTCTTGTTCTCACGTACGTAGCTTGTTCTCAGGTTGAAAACCTTTGCTGGATAGTCTGGCGGGGGCAAAAGACGCCCATCACCAAGGACTCGCACGAATGTGCTGAAAGAGTAGGCAACCCAGCCGAAAGAGAAGCATACTGGCGTGACTAGATCACCTGCAGTCTGGGCGAGAGCGGTCTGTATGATGTCCCCTCCGATAATCAAGAGGATAGATAGCACATCACTAGGATTTGTAAATTGCGTAGACAACTGCGAGAGCGTAGAATCTGTCCGGCTTGCCATCCTTACCGGGGGCGAGATGTGGGAGGTAAGATGTTTATGGCCGTGGATCGGCGATTTGAAGGAGTGAGGGGCACTCTTTTGGCGTTTTGCCAAATCGAATAGCAATCAGGCTGAGGCTCCCAACCTGATACCTTGCGCGACCTGGAAATTTCGTGAGGAGAACGACGCATGCCACGCGAAAAGACACGAGGCTGTAATTGTAACACCGCGCACTGCATGCTTTGAAAGATAAGTCGTTCAATCGGAACTGTGTGGCTGCTGACGGCATATTGATGGCGTCAAATCAGCGTCAGGTCAAACTTGTCATGCAGCCATGTCCAACGCTAGTAATCGCAGCCGAATGAGTGGTTGGGGGCCAAAAGTCGACCCTTGACTGTCCACGTGTCCACCAACACACACGGTTGCTAAGCAGCACTCAGCACTGAGTATTTCTTCAGTGATCAAACATTTGGTCATCGACTTTCAGCACTTGGGTCGACTGACTGACTGGCTGACTGCCTGATCTAATTGACGTCCATACAAACTAAAGCAAAGCAGGGTACTGGAGTCGAGATCGAATATATAAGCAATAGACAACTCATGCCTCCAGCCCTTACCTGAACTTTGCTCTAAGCCGGTCCGCCCAGCTTTTTTCGCCAATACGACCTGGCTTGTCTGCCTGAGTGGGCTTATGGGTGTCCATATTAGCCATTCGCGGGCTCTGCTCAATTTTGTCGTCCTCGCTACTAGACTGCCTTGTGATTTTGCTTGTTAGACTTGTCTTTAGACTGTTTCCAGCTTGATCGGAGTCTGCCGAACCTGAACCATTGGTCGACGCTCCTCCAACTGAGTTTGCTATGTTCTGAGTGTGGTGGGAGGATTCATCAGGGTCGCCGCTCCATTCCAACAAAGGCCCTTGAAGCCCTGAGGAGTCGGGCTTTGGGGGCTTATTTTCCGCACTTTCTACTAGGGTAGCATCGGGTATTTCCTCTTCGAAGGTACGGCAGTCCACACACCATTTCTGATTTGTGTCTAGACACTCCCCGTAGACAATGGTAGACGTGTGGTTTGGTTTGTGCTTCCTGAAAAACCTTTCCCTCTGGTATTTCAGTGTTTCGTTTGCAGCCTCTCGTTTGATCTTCACACGGAAGAGTATGTCCGCAGCAATTACTCTTCTCACACTATCTTGCCCCAGCAATCTTTCTTCTCTAATTTCGTCAACTCTCACCAGAAGAGCAATTTCAGCGATTTGCCCTGGCCTTGCTCGACACAGAATAATTGCAAGGTCACGATTGTCAGGCTGAGCGCCCCTGCGAGTTTTGTGTTCCGTAAAATCCGGTCGGGTGACATGATATATCTCCGTCATGGAGCTGTCACAAGGAAACCAGAAGCCTTTTCCGTCGGTGATTGGCAAAATGGCTTTGTCAGTCTCACAATGAAGCCAAAAGCCAGGATAATGAACTTCGAGGCCTTCATCCGCTAAGAGTCTCGCTGGATGTGTCGCAGTAGCAATTGGATCTGGGTAGTCCTGTTCAAGGGCTGACATCCAACTTCTTGGAGCCCAACCAAATCCAGGCAAAGAAATTCGTTTACCTGCCAGGAAGATAATACCTGACGGTATAGCGCCAGGAGAGCTTTTCTCAAGGAGTAGCCAGAACTCTTTCATCTTTTCATCCAACATTCTGGACTTCTTAATGTCGTTGCCTGCATACAGTTCAGCCGATCCTAGTGACTTAGTCCTTTTTATGTCGAGGTTCAACAGCGTAGCAAGCGCAAGGGTCTCATTTTCCTCGTGCTCCATGGTCTTGACAGGGGGTTAGTGTATGCCAAAGCTCGAGCTTGCTCCAATATCACTTACTCTCCATTGTGCTGCTCTCCAGACGTCTGCTACGAGACTCATTCCATGTGAAGTGACGTTCTTGTAAAGTCTTTCACGACGATTCGGTCCGAGCATATTCCTATAATAGGTTCGAGCAATTGTCTGCAGATTTAAAGAGAGACCGTCATCAGAATCGTCATAGAGATCTTCGATGTCATCCAGATCGATCAGCGGTAGCTTCGTATAATATCCGCCTTTGAACGCGAACATGAGTTTACGGCTCACAAAGGCCTCCTGAAGTGTCCACAGACGTCGCATCCAGCCGCTTGCAAGGATCTTCATCGCAGTCGATGTATAGTCCTTATGATCCCACTCCATTCTGTTAAGGCCATTGTCAATGACAATTGTGTATTGGGCTTTGTCAAAAACCTCATATATCTGGTGGATGGCGAATTTCCTGGCCTCCTTGTACCGCTTCTCCACTGGTACGATGAGGGTGTCCATCCAAAAAGCGATCTGCCTTTTCGGACCTCTGCGGTTCCTTGTACGATGTTTCTGTGCTTCCCTGAGAAGGCGGTAGAGATAGTCAATTTGACATCGGTACAACTCATTAGACTGTGAGTTTCCGTAACCATCCGACCACACATGGGATATGGTCGCATATTCTGTATCTCGAGTGAACTCAGTCACTTCTAGCACCAGACCGTTCTCAGTGTTCTCTTTGAAGCGGAGCAGCGGGATTTTTTCATTCATGATGACATCTACCACCTCATCCATCGGCGGGCCGAGCATCTTACTGCAAGGCGAAACACACGTAATCTTCGCTGCTTCATCCCAACCTGGACTGGCGATCTCGTTCTCGCGTCGACCACAGTAGGGGTTGGGCGAGTCGCCCGTGACAGTAGTGCTGCTGGAGGGCCAACAAGTGACCCCGGAGTGTGCGCAATCTGGATGATGCTTAGTAGCGTACTCACCCTTACTCTTTGGATGCTTTGATTTGGAGATGCATCGTTCCTCGGTGCAACCATCCCTATTCTCCTTGGGGGGTTTGTGTTGGCCTCGGAAATGATTGTCGTCGTGTAACGCATACGCTGAAAGTAGTGCCGTTGCATTGCGTGGTAGTTGGGTCTTCAGCAATTTCACAGTTCTCGGGCACCATCCTTCGGACATCATCTTCGCGATAACAACCTTTGGTGTACCCCACCCAATATTGGGGTCGCCGGACCACCCGTAGATCTCGAGGCCGATTTTCTTCGAAATTCGGGCTTTCGCATTGCTCAGAGTTTCCCCAATGACCATCAATGTCAATGCGAGTTTGCTGTCGACCTCCATAACGTCGTTGTTTGACGAGCTGCCCGATGAGTCGCTGTCTTTCTGGCGCAATTCTTGAACGACTTTTTTGGCTAGATCAAGGGCAAGTTGAGCATGTATCATCCGCATTTTCTGCTTCATATCTCTTTCTGCTTTCTGCCTTATCTCCCATGATTGCCAGTCTTTGAGAATCTTTTCGAGATGCTCAGTACCGAGATTACCAGGAGCCAAACTATTTTCAAATTGTGAGGCGTCGAAGTGTCGATCCTTGTTGCTGTTGTCATCGTATACAACAGCAGTAATGAGCCCATAGAACAACCAGGATTGTACAAAGTGCTCAAAAGGGAGAGGGTTTCCGCAAAACTCGAGTTTCCTGGTGATTTTCCCCGTGAGTTCATCGATTTCGTATCCAAATTTACCTGGAAATTCCTGGAACGGTGACGGTACATGATCGTTCTTGGTGGCTTCCCCGCTGGACTCATCGACTTTGTTACCAGCGGTAGCTGTAAATGTCCGGAACAGTGACGGAACATATTTATTCTCAAAACATTCAGTTTTGAACTTGTCGCTCAGCTTTAAAAGACGAAGATGTTCCATTTCGCAAATTGTGTTAGGTAGTGTCAATCGTATGAGATGTCTGGGAGTTGTGTAATTCGTGCGAGGCAGGCTAATTTAAGATTCATATTCAGCCTTGCTCCAACTCCACGGAGCCGCTGAGATCGAAATTCAGCCGTTCCATACTTGATAGTCTTGAACGAGGTGTAGTGGCCGCACGCCTTATTGGTCAGACACACTTATTGGTGGCTACGAATTGTATCCCGCGCCAGCTGCCATACATAATCAGGATGGCTGAACCCTACCCTCAGCCTTGCACGCCGGTTCTTGAGAGGTCATCTACCCACACTCTCCGTCTCACTCCGCTGTCGAGGCGACAGACGCTGTCATTGCGACACGTTTACAGACTACTAAGGCAATGCTGAATGTTGCGAAACGAGAATGGGGAGCGAAAGGTGACTGGTGAAAGATTGAAGTCAATGGGCGGAGCAGTGGGGGCTGTGCGAGCGCCCACCGGGCTGGCCGTCATGCATGCGCAGGAGCTAACCCTGCGCAGGGAGAATCGCATCATTCTAAAGCCCTGACATCGCACCTGTCTCGCTGCGATATTCCTATAGTCCCTCTGACCTTGTCGCCTTCTACGTCTATATACGTACGGCCATGGAGCGGCGTGTATCATTTACCAACGCGGTAAGCGACTACATGTGGGTCACGCCACTCAAGTCCACAGTCTCGTCTTCCTCTCACCTTAGGTAGGACAAGTCTCTTGAAGCGACCCCGACCATCTACTGAGAGAACGCGCAGTATTATTTTCGTGCATGGATGTGCGAAAGTCGATTCAAAATTGGCCAGTTCGCTCCGCAGAAGTGCAGAAACCATACACCATGACGTTGCGCCACGCCAAACCCACATCGTCAGCTACAACGCGTCAGCACTCTTGCGAGGTGGACAACCCATTCTCAGAAATCTCCGTGAATCTTTTTTCAAATTCCTGAAAGACTTGCACAGAAAGACTGCGTCTTTGACATTTGCGTTCGTTGCCCATAATACAGGCGTTTGGTTGGCTCAGGACGTCATATCGCAATGGGAATACGAGAGTGAACGCGAAAACAAACGCGGAAGCTTCAAACCTATGCCAGTGCCCGTCGGTCTGGTCACGTGCGGTGTGCCCGACGAATCTTCAGATGCTTATTGGGATGCCTCAGGATGGGGTAACTTTTGCAGCAAATTGATGAAAGAGTTCAAGAAAGGGCGCAAAGAGCTCAGGCTGGGAAACGATGTGGAACAAAGGACGCCCCACTTATCCAAAGATGTTAGAGTGGAACACGATGTTTTGGAGCAAACGACGTCCGACTCAGGCGTCAGGCTGGAATACGATGTCGTAGAGCAAACGACATCAGACTTCAAGGCATTTGTTGTGAAGTGTAACGGCTGGGAAATATCTTTGCCTAGCACGAATATTGTTCACCCAGCGACGGAGCCAGAAGAAAAGGTTGGTCGGCCATGTTTGACACCCTTAGAAATACGTTGCTAAGTGACTTTAGATTGTGTCTGGCCTGCGAAGACGATTGACTACATTCTCCCAAAGCAGCACCTCCTCCACTAAATCAATTGAGAACATATCGATTGGCTATGTCAAGCTGCATGAACAGGAAGAGAAAAAGATTACGAATTTCTTGAAATCACACTTGAACCAGAATCCACGCTGTATTCCAAGGCCAGTGACCGGGACGGTCTACAGATCTACGTCAACGCAGAAAGAGACGATCGACATATCCCCACCTTCCATAGACTCCGGAGGAGGAGAAATTGCAGTGCCACAATTACGTCCAGATGATACTCACAAGACTGCAGGTTCCGAAGAGAAATTTCCTGAAGAAGGTCATAAAATGATCTATCAGATTGTATTTTCTGAAGATTGGCCCGATCGGACCACTCAATACCCTTCAAATCAGGACGAGGCGGGACGGTCTTCAAGCATCAGAGAAGTAAGCGACAATAAAGCATTGGCGTTGTGGTACTTCGAACAAGGTGATCTTGACGAAGCCAGGCGGCTTTACATATTTACCGTCAAACATTTGTCTTTTGGCAAGGATGAGAGTTACAACCTGGCCAAAATCTTCTGGATCGAGGGACATTACAGCAAAGCTGCAGATATATTTTCTGTACTTCTCAACTCTGCGCAGGATATCTCAGAGGATACCTCATCCTACATCGTGTGGACATACGATGTTGGCAGGTGGCTGGCACTGACACACTGGAAGCGCGGGAAGTACGATGTTGCAGCTACAACGATCGATGATTGTCGGATGAAAGTCAAGATTTGGACGTCTGAGTCAAGTAGTGTGCCACAAGATGAACCACCAACGTTGTTGAGTACCCTAGCGCTCATTCGCGCAGCCAAAGGGGAGTTCAAAGCAGCTTGGAAGCTCAGCAAAAAGGCCGCAGCTGAAGCCAAGGAACATGTCGAGAAGGCAGATTATAGGTTTTGTCTCCTCAATCATGCCCGGATATCCTCTGAGATTGGAGAATTCAAAGAAGCAGAAGAGAAAAGCAAGGAGGTATACAGGGATTTCCAGGAGTATTTGGGACCAAAGCATTTTGTAACGCTCGATGCCGCAAGCCTTAGAGCCTGGCTCATGGTATTGAGGAACAACCCGACACAAGTGGAAGAGGAGATACAGAGAACGCTGAGGCAGACCAGGGAGCTTCTCGGGGAGGATCATCCTACCACGCTTCAAGTTGTCCAGACACTCATCTTGCTTTACAAAGGTGACGGCCGCTACGTCGATGCCGAGGTAACAGCACGGTATCTCGTGGAAAAGTGCGAGATGAATCCCGAACTCAAGTCTGACCATCCTCAGACTTTGAAATCCAAGTCCATTCTTGCGGAGGTCCTGCTTGCAACTGGGAAATGGAGTGAAGCTGAATTGATTCAAAGGGAGGTGTTGAGTCAGGAGAAAGATAACTTTCTTTTTAGAACATCGCTTGCAGATATTTTCCGTGTGAAAGGCGATTGGGATGCAGCGCGTGGTATGGCTATAAAAGTACTTTGTATGGAGATTCTACGGTTCAGTAGCGACGATGTAGGGGACGACGATCCGGAAGTGTATGATGGGGAGATGATTGAGTATGAAGTGTTACAGGGGGTATTGAGGATGTCAGGGTACATTGCAAAGTATCTCTCAGGGAAAGAGGAAGGCGACAGTCCCTTCAAGAACATGAAGCCAGTCAGAGTGTATCCAGCCTTGGTACGTACTCTGCATTGCATCGCTTTATGTGAGCAGGTACGGGACGATGCGGATCTAAGATTCGTCGACAGTATCCTAAGTCTTCTTCTTGGGATCTCGCAGAAGAAATTGGGACCGGATCATCGATTGACTCTCAATCTCGAACACGATCTGGCTGTAAACCTCCGATTACGAGGCGAAGTCAAGGAATCACTGGAGAAGCTGAATAGCATCGTGGACGCGCGACGCAAATCGCTAGGAGCAGATCATCCGGATTACTTGGTGTCGAGATATCAACGTGCGGTAACGTTGTCTCGCTGTTTCCAATGGCAAAAGGCCCTCGAAGAACAGAAGACAGTCTTGAAAGTGCAGGAAGCTCTTCTCGGGGTCTCGCACTTTGATACCGTCATGACGCGATACTCCCTTGCGGTGGTGTATAATGCGTTGAACCGTCTGACTGAGGCATCAGATTTGATTAAGCGTGTGATCAGCGACCAGGAAAGGCTGTACAAAGGAGAAAGTCCAGAAGATCTGGAACACCCTCTCGTCATCCGCACCCGCTGCAAGTATGCTCTCATCCTCTTGAAACAAGGGCAGGCACAGGATGCAGAACGAGAGCAAATGAGAGTTTACGAGCAACGACGAATATCCCTATCGGACGGACATTGCTTGACTCGTACTGCCAGAATTGATTTAGCACAGATCAAGCAAGCCCTCGGAAAATACGAAGACGCCATAGCTATCTACAAGGAGCTTCAAAATGAATTCAAGAATTCTGACAGTCAAACTGAATATCAGTTAAAGACCAGTCTTGCATCCTGCTACTTCGGAATGGGAAGATTCAACAACGAGATTGAAAGGTTCAAGGATGCCATGAGTTTGCAGATCGAACTGTACAATGGCTTGGGATCGACGATCAGCGATTCCAGGCTCAGCAGTCGTCTGATAATCGCGGCTTTCAACCTGTCCCTCACCTGCAAAGAGATTCAAAAACGAGAGAAAGCACATCGGTCTTTTGCTGAAGCAGCATACCGCCTACTTTTCGAAGCAGCATCCATTGCGGATCGCGTCTACGGGAATGACCACCCACGGACGGAAGAACTACGTGCGACAGTTGATATATGGAAGAAAGAACTCCTGAATCAATGTCCATCCAGCATAAGCGAGTCCGATGTCAGAACACTCGAGGACATGCCCGTATTTCCCATTCGATACCAGGAGCCGCAAGATACTGCTGTTACCTGGCCCGGGGATGCCAAGATCGTATTAGCAAGTCGAGATACGTCGACGGTTGATGTAGTCGGTACTGAGTCTACGTCAAAACCAGACTTCACGCACACACAGGATCTGGGAATTGTTCCTAAACATTGAGTTGGTTCTCAAACGAGACTCATTGGCTCTTGAGAGCTAATCATTTGTGCATAGTCGTCATCTTCAGAATCCTCGCCACACGTTCGTATCTGCACTCGCTGCGTTTTTCTTCCAGACAGCCTGCTTGTTTATTCGGATTGTATGTTTTCTCGATACGAGGATCATCAGGAGCCCAGGGTACTCCAGCGGTACGCATCAGACGGGAAAGGAAGGGGTAGTTACCTAAGCTATTGAAGCTGCCTAAGCATTGCAGCATATCTCCATATGAAGTGGCGATGTTGTAGCTACATGTGGGAGTTTCAATCAATGACAGGAAATTGTATTGGTGAGGTTTGAATGACTAGATAATTTCCAAAGCATCTTCAAATGTCTCGTCATTATCACTTCTGTCATCATCCTCTAGGACACCGTCAGGCTGTTCGGTGGCGAAATCCAGTTCTGGATAGCAAAGATCGTCCACCAGGTCCGTCCATAACGTCCACCACTCATTACTGACTGGTGCATAACCGAAGTCCTGACGATATTGTTGCAGCTCATCGAGTTTTAATCCTCGGTCGTACTCTTCGAAAGCTGGTTTCATGATTGTACGAAACCTACTGAAGACCTCCAGTACTGCAATAAACGCGGATAGATGAGCAAAAGCGACAGCGTTCTTACCAGATATTGTTCGAAGCGATGGGTTTGCGCCTGCTGCGAGTAAGGCCTCCACACATGACGCCTCACCGAAAAATACTGCCGCGTGTAAAGCAGTCCAACCATATCGACTATCTTGCATGTTCACATCTGCTCCTGCGCGGATCAAAAGCTCCGTGGCTTGCGCGCCATGTCCGATAGCTCTTGATAGTGGCGTCTGCGCAAAGAGGTCTTCGCAGTTGATGTCTCCGTTGTGTTCGAGTAGTAGCTGAATAATTTCCACATCAATATCTCTGGCACGAGCCGCAAAGTGCATTGATGTCTCCCCTGAGTATTCTGCTTGCTTATTGGGGCTTGCTCCACAATGAAGCAAAGAGCGAACATTGGCAAGATCGTTGCGCAAGACAGCCCATTGCAAAGGTGTTCGTCCCATAGCGTCACAAGTGTCAACATCGTGTTCGTTCATTCCATCTGGACCATCGGTTTCACCTTCAGGAAGTCCGAGGACTTTCCGATGCCGCTCCGAGAATTGAAGCTCGTTCAGGCGGTCAGGCTCATCGAACATTGACTCCAAGGTCGAGGTCGTATTTTCATCAACCGCTTTCCCTAGAATCAGCTCCCATGCAGTTTCGAAGGAAGACAACTCGTTGCATCTACGTGGTTGTTTAAGGTGCAACGCCTGAGCTCTGAGCATCGATCTGGATGAAATAAACTCATGCGGGTCAGCGCCCTCAGCCAAGATGAGTTTACAGAGCTCGAGCATTTTGGACTCTGACCCAACATTTGCGAACCTATTCAGAACTAACCAGAGGACTGAGATACCGGTATGATCGACATCATATGGTGATGCAAGACCTTTAGCGAAAAGCATCTTAATGCCCTCAGCATTTCCATGATAGGTCATTCTGAAGATTAGTGCATCGTGGGGTACAATGCGCGATGTACGCAGTCTATGCATATCGACTCCATCCCGCTGACTGTAGATAAGCGTTGTAGTCAACATTCGAGCCAACAGCCATGTTGGGAAAAAGTAATCGATACTAAGGTAGGGTAGCCTTCTGCGCTTGCTACAGATCTTGTTGTTACAAGGAGGAGTCAGCAGTGGCATATCTGATATCTTGATTTGAAGCCGTCCAAACAGAGAACTCAGTACAGTATTATTGCTGATTTTTGTAGGCTTGTGGCAAATGCAAGTGCACCACTCGGTCTGGCAAGAACTAGACTGGGGTCTAATTGGTCTTGTACTGATGACAACGACGTTGGTGTCGTTTACACCAAGTGGGCTTCTAGGTGTTCCGTTAGACGAGAAGGGCCTCTGGACACGCAGCAAAGCCTTTTCCACGTTTTCGCTGATGGCTGTGGCGAATGTTTGAAATTGGGTTTCCATGTTCCTGCCCAGGTTTTCGGTGGTGTGCTGGTTGTCACTAAGCGACTTCAGAATCTGACCGTTGGTGTCTGCCTGAGACATCGAGATGGCTTCTGTCTTCATCATGAAGCTAGTGATCTGATAGCCAATTCTCATAGAATGGTCACTGAGAGGACTGTCAGAATATTCTGTTCTTGAAGTGATGTAGAACATACAGGTCTGCAAGTTCAACAATGTCGAACAGATCACTTCGCGCCTGTCGAACTTCGTTTCGAAACTTCTCGATTTTCTTCTTTTCTATAAACCATCTGTGTCGCATGACCTTTTGATGCGGCGATGATCCCGCAACTGAGTCTGACGGCCGAATGATCCGATACTGCAGTAGCACATCAAATTTCAATAGCGAGGATCGCGCGCCTATCAGACTCGCATTCAGCAACTCGAATATTTCGTCGCTCGGTCTATAAATATATGAGCACACATCAAAGATCAAGAGGTTTCACTTGTACCTTTGAGTCTGAGGTTTAGTATCCCATTGGCGCTGAACGTGATCGATCTGGTAGCACACTGCTTTCAATGCGGAAATCTCATTGCAGCAAAGCTGTGCATCTTCTTGAGCATTTCTCAGTTCCTGCAAGCACTGGAGCCCCTTTGTCACCTTTTCAGCGGCTCCTATGATTGCGAGGATGCTGGCTGTGACAGAAAGTGGATCCATGTGGAATAGATATGCAGATCGTCTCTGATAATAAGTCAGAGAATTATTTGGAGGAAAGGGTCGCGATATGAAAAGCAGCGATCAGAGGGGCGGGATAGGGTGGCTCACATGCATATTACATATTTTACGTGCGGTGCATACGGGGCTGAGGCTGCAAGCAAAGATACCAGCTGGGAGGTGCCATTTCAGAAAGGCTGCAAAGATAACTGCTGCCAAGGCTATGCTTTACTGGTCGCGCAATACTTTTGGACCGGTAAAGAGGTGTCCATGAGACTGAGACACAAGTGCTGACGTGGTGGCGTCACCGGAAGCCGTTAGGTGTACCCCGTCTACTTCCATGCAGCAGTCAACACGTGGCGAAGCAGTAGGCTGTGTGCAAGAGAACGCCACCACTGTGCAGTTCAATCTCATCAAATCCTTCAATAGAAGCACCAGCAATCGTCTGTGTAAGAGATGGCTGGGAACGTCGACTTTTGATTTTCGAATTTCTGCCTGACATCTCTAACAAAGATGTACTATGCTGTACATAATGTGCCGTGGCTGCGCAAGTGATTGGATTCAGATCGTGATCATTCTATATCGTGTAGGCAAGGGTGTCGCCATGTTGGTCCCTCCTAACATATCCCGCATTACCGCTTCCAATCCCGATTCTCCATCACCGTACATTCTGGTCAATAAACTCAATTGGAGGAGTGCAATCGTCATTGGAATAAAGGATATTCGCATCGCGCAGGCAGAGATCAAGTAAGACCTTGTTTCTATTTCTCACGAGCTGCTTGCATGTCTCGTCGGTTATCGAGAAGAGCCACAGCTGTTTGAGAAGAGTCTGCCAAGTGCCAATACATCATGGATTGGGTGAATGAACATCATCTCGAAGACATGCTTCTGATGGAGTATTGTCAGAACATGAATTTTTGCTTCAAATTGACTTCTTCTATATGTACGTTGTTAGTAGAGATCTTTCATGACGCACGCGCATGCATCGTTCATTGTCCACTCAGAGCTGATAGGGCGCAGTATGCATCTGCCTCCAAAGGACCTTTACTGGCTACAAAATATGAGTATGTCTGTACTATCCCAGAAGCACTCACCTTAGTCTCACACTTCTCGAAACCTTCCAAACGGCGGCTGCAGCCTTCTGGCTACTCGTAGGTGTCAAGTGCCCAGGCGCCTTAGAAGTGCGCTTGTATACGGGAACATGTTTATGTCACTCTGCCGCGCTTCAGTAGAACTTCATCGGACTTCAATGTGTTTGGCAAAGTAATATCGGTAACCTATTAATTTGAGTCAGACTGATTCGACTGTTCGTATACTGGATGAGCTTGGTCTCTCTAGCGATCCCCTGCTCAGCTCCGCCCTCTGTGGAGAGTAGAAATCTTTCTCATTGCCTTCGCCTAGGGAGACTGAAAGAGACGGCTTCATATGAGTTTCAAAATGAGGCTGATCTGAGGACTGTGATATGACCATATCGTCCCCTCCTTGGGTTCTGGTGCTTTCATGGCCGAGACTTTTCTTCACCATAACAGAGCCCTCCATCTCGTAATAATGCCCTTCTGATCCTTGATTGTTCGAAGCAGATCTTCCCGAGGTCAACGAACTCAAGAAAGCTGTTGGCCAGATTTTGATGATGAAGGCGCGCAGTGTAGGTAGCGAGGCACATATGATGCCGACGTTGAGCTCGATATCAGTCCAGCTAACGAGGCCTGTGTTGTCCCACGTGATGTCAGTTGAGGTTGTGAGGACATAGACTGAGTGCAATCGACAGATCGAAGCTATTGCACCACTGGAATTGTTGAGTTAGCCAAATGTCTACAGCTGGGTGTAATATACTCACAATCCACCCAAGCACAACACGAGCATAACGCTAATCTTCTCCTTTCTAGGCATAGTCAACTGCCGCAGGATAAAGAACGGTAGTACTACACAAGAGATGTCTTGTACAATAAGGATCGCTGCATTCGTGAAGTAAAGTGCTGTAGTATTCAAACATTTGCCTGGAATACGGAAGTCCCAGAATCTAGCCACAGGAAGGCATTGGAGGACTCCGGTAAACAGGGCTTCAATGCCGACGGCCACGGTAAACCAGATAGAGACCCAGCAGAATATGCGGATGGGCTGTTCTACACTGAGGCGAAGGAATTGGAAGTATATTGACATTTTGGTGAAGAAGAGACCAAATACGTAGAAGACAATGCTAGCGTATAGCGCCTGAGGCTGTTAGTTCATCTTGCCAACCTCTGTGTTTGCTGACTTACCTTGAGAGACGTAATTGTGTTCTCGAGGTTGACAGCTTCTATGTGTCGGCCTAGACCATGCTTGACCTCTGACTAGAGTTAGGGGGGATCCATTCGAATAAGAATACTGACTTACGGATGATTTGGCAGACTGACCAGGCAATGCTAAAGACCTGTTCTAGTTTAGAATGAATACGGTCCAAAATTCAGCGTGTAGGATAGCTACCGTAGCCAAAACAATTGCGTAGTCCTCTCGTGACGCAGTTTTAGTAATTCGAAGTCGAGTGTATAATCGCAAGGTAACGATCAAGAACGCCAGTGTTGGACACAAAATGACAACAACGAGGATCTGGGTCCCTCTGTCGGCGGCAAGGTATTCCGCACTTAGCGCTGGCCTGGCCGCTGAGGCTGACATCTTGCTCTTTCGGCGACGAAAGACTGAGCAGTGTAGAATATATCCACGGGAATCGTAGGTTGAGCAGCTCCTCGGACGCAATGCAGAGCAGGGTCCATTTATGCGGCGTACCGTGGAGTTACGAAGAGGTTCAGCCAGACACACCGATGAGGGTTTTGGTCGTCAATTCTGCGGTTCAAAGCTTAATGCCGTTTTCAGAATAGGTTCACCCGAATGATGGTCCTGTCGTCGTAGCTCCGGAGTTAGCTCCGTAAAGTATCTATCGACGGGCCGGCCCCCCTAGCCGTATATACCCACCCACAGTTACTTCCTACAAAGCCTGAGACACAAACTGTTTAGTCGCATTCCGAATGTCAGACTCCATATGATTACTACTCGGAACGCACGCGTTGAGCATTATATTGCGGAATTCTCCCGATGGTAGACATAAGTGACACAGGCCCCTGAATTGCATCACTGCATTTGGCCAAGAAGTGGCGCACGAAAAAAAGAAAACAATACGTACGCTGTACATATCGCTGGCTGAAGTCAACGCCACATCGTATTGTCACGAAAGTATGCTGAACGAGACCCGCAGATTAGTGCACAGAACTGTATCAAACACATGTAGCCAAAGCGACTCCTTTAATGGTCAGTGCTGGTAGCATGCATCTTCTCTGTATTTTGCAGGTAATGGTGGTTGCAAGCAATCATCGCCGCGAACAACGAAAGCACGTGGCAAACACATCGCAACACGTGAAACAGATCGAGAGATGAATCGCCACCCTGCATTAAGATCGGAGACAATGTAGATATTGTGTTGCAGCCTTAACTGGAGTCAAGAATGGAACCAAGCCGATCGTCGTGAGAAATCATATACCCGACTTCCTATCAACTGCATGTCTGCCCTGGCGAGTTGCTCAGCTGGGTTTACAACCGATTCCACAAAAGGAAACTTTGTGGGTTGTAGACACTCATGCCTTACTTACCTGTGCTTATCTCTAGAGTCAAATAGAGAGCGAGATAAAAAGCTTGTTACCAGGCTCGTCTTGTTGGAGGACTGAGTTCTCTTTCCATATGAAACCACAAACAGAAAACTTCAACGTACCTTTACTTCCACGTCAATCAAAACCGACAGCGACAGCAGAGAAAAGAATGAACCCGCCCGTCTTTTCTGCAGTCTGTATACTGCAGACTCCCTCTGTTCGCTAGCAGCCCTGTTTGAGTTGCCCAAAAAAAATATCCACCCCCTGCAGACCACACGACTACCACCATCCACGATTCCCAAGCAAAACAAAAAACGATGGACTCGCGGGGAATCGAACCCCGGACCACTCCCAGGCTAGATTTCAAAGCACTAGTGTGCTTGCGAGATGCTAAGGGAGTATTATACCACTAAACCACGAGCCCGTGATGTTGTTGAGTTGTTACTCCTTTTGATGAAGGTTCGGACGAAAGCAGACATTATAATTCCGTTGCAAGACCGTCAGGGGAGGGTGACCGCGAGAGGAGCTCTTTCTGATCTCTTAATTCTGAGGTTCGATGGTTTTTGGAGGCGGAAACTAAGCACTGTGGTGTGGGGCGTCTGTGGGGCCGACCCAAGAGGGCTGCCGCAGGGTTGATTTTATCTCCGAGGGATGAGGAGGGTTCAAGTTGCTGGTGCCTGCGGGTTTGGTATTTGCTGTGGCAATTGGCGTTTCTGGAGGGTGGTTTTGGGGTGATCTTGCGTGGGGTCGTCTTTTGGTGTCAGGTAGATAGCTGTCAAGGGCAGGGCGACGCCCAGAGCCAGACGGGCGTGGCAAAGGAAATGCATATTATGTTCTTGTCCTGGTTGCTGGGGTGTCACTGGGTCTTGCGGAGGGGTTGATGCGGCTTGGTGGCTGTGGAGATGGCAGGTCGTGCAGGCGCAGACAGCTCGAGAAAGAGACCGAATAGAGATGTTTGTCTCGAAGCGCAATCCGTGTATGTCAGTGTCAGTGAGTGTAGTTGTCTGGTTGACACCGTCATCGGACGCATCTGCTTGTCTCGTTACGTCATCGTCGACATGCTCTCCGCATCGATCTCCCCACGCAACACCACCACAGTAACATCAATCGACTCTTCCCAACCCAATTGACCAAGCCAATTGAGCAAAACAAAAACACGCCATGTCATCCCAAAGCCCCCCACCAGTACAATACTACGAGCTCACCGACTTCACTTTCCACAACGGCACCACTCTCCCCAAAGTCCGTCTTGCGTACCAGATCCTCAACCCCCGACAAGAGAAAGTCGCCGTGGTGCACACCTGCTTCCGAGGCCGTATTTCCAACACCCTGACTCACGCCGACTATGCTTTGCGCGACTACAAAGTAATCGTGCTCGCGCTGTTCGGCAACGGCGAGTCCTCATCCCCCTCTAACACGGACAATTTCCCCGACAAGCTCGACTACATGGATTGCATTAAGGCGCAGCACCAATTTCTGACCGAGGAGCTCAAAATTAATGAGGTCGATGTGATGCTCGGTTTTTCAATGGGCGGGCAGATCACGTATCACTGGATCACGACGCACCGCTCCTTCGTCAAGAACGTCGTTATCGTGTGCTCCAGCGCCAAAACCTCTCGCCACAACTTCCAGTTCCTAGAAGGCCCCAAAACCGCGCTGCAGAATGCCAAAGACCCCGAATCCGGGATCCGCGCGTTCGGGAAGGGCTACTCGGCGTGGCTGACGAGTGCGGAGTGGTTCGATGAAGAATTGTACAAGAAGGCGGGGTTTGAGACGCTGGAGGCGTGGGATGAGATGGCGACGTGGAAAGGGTATGAGGGGTGGACTGGGGAGGATTTGTTGGCTATGTTGGGGATGTGGCAGAGGGGGGATGTGAGTAGGTGTGGGGAGGGATTTGAAGGGGATGTGGAGAAGGCGTTGAAGCATGTGGATGCGAGGGTTTTGTTGATGCCGTGTGAGACGGATCAGTATTTCAGACCTGGGGCTAATGAGAGGGAGGTTGGGTTTCTGAAGGGGGGTAAGGTGAAGGTTATACCTAGTGTTTGGGGCCATATTGGAGGGGGTGGAGCGAATGAGGAGGATAATAGGTGGATGGAGAAGAGAATTGCTGAGTTCTTGGAGGGAGGGTATCCTTCGTGATGAATTTAGAATACTTAGCGAGTGTATGTGTTTAGGGAATATACAGTTTCCAACATAACGGCAAACCTTACATAGCGCAGAAAGCGCGAGTTTTTTCGACCATTTCAAGTACATTCCCCCACGTTCCTCTCGAGGATTTTTCACCTACCCAGAAATTAGATCCCGATTGCGCACTTGGCCTCACTCGCTATGGTTACTAACGGCCTGTTTTCTTCTCGTTCTGACCACCAAGTTCAGCACCTTGGGGCACCGACACAGCAGGTGCAATCACATTGCTGCCACCCAACTCTGCCGCTCCGCCATGAGCCGCGTGCTTCACATCTTGCGTATAAGGCGCATTCGACGGGCTCGAAGATGTATTGTACGGGGCCTGGTAGGCGTATTGCGGTGCTGGCGACACCGGCGGAGACACCTGTGGGGGCGAAAAGGCTCCCTGCTGAGGATATGCTTGCTCCTGTTGGGAGTTGTAGTATGTGCCCTGTGCTGGCTGGAACTGAGGCTTCGCATCGGTGTAGCCGGTAACGCCCGTTGGGGGCTGGGAAGGATTGACAGGTGCCATTGTAGCGACGCCATGATGTGGTGCCTGAGCGTTCTTCTTCTTCTTGCGACGCAGACAAAGCAATACTCCTGCAGCAACGAGTGCGAGGCCTAGTAAGGGACCAACAACGACACCAGCGATCCATGCTTTGGAGCTTGACTTTGGCTCAGCAGTTTGTGTGGCTGCAGCTGGGGTGGTTGTAGAAATGGTGGGAGATGTACTCGCTGTGCGCATGTCAGCCTGATGTTGCGCATATCAATGGGTCATCAGCTTACTTGAAAAGGTGTCGATATTATCAGTAGTGGTCACAGGGGGCATATTGCGGTATAATGTGTACTTTGCAGCAGACGAATCGCAAAAGAAGAGGGTTTGGCGGCCTTGATCACCAATGTTCTCGTAAATGTAGGCTGTGTTGCAAATCGGAGAACCCGTATCATAGGCATCAGTGCAAGCAATTGGAGTATTGAAGGACACACCCCGAGTCGAAAAAACCATAGATCCTAGACCATCGGACCCTTGGTTACAGGCCGTCGCAGGGGGGCAACTTCCAGCTGTGCAGCATCGCGCATGTGTACCGTCCTCGGTAAATGTGAGGCCGGACTCGCCTGGTCATATCAGCAACAGGGATCACGTTTGGACGAGAGGCTCACAGGATAAAGGTTTGTCTATCAGTAGGTTAGTTCATATTGGGAAAGTTAAGTGCAGTACTCACATGGCCCTACTGTGCCAGACCGCGTGTAACCCATGAAGTCAAGATCATTCTTGTCTCTAGGGAAAAGCTCAGCAGGCGGAGTGATGGTCGGATCTACAGGCCCAGCGATCGAAAGCTGCAGCAAGACTGAGCCAGATAGTATAAGCCAGGGCAGCTGTCTCGACATTGTGACAATCGGTGTCATTTTGGAAGCACGGGCTGTGGAAGGCTGAACACTGTCACGACGAGGAGCAGGCTGAGGTTTAAATGAGCAGAGTACAGCCTGCTCAACCAACGCCCTTTATCAGGCCACACGCCATCAATACCCCGTGCGCATATCGAGCCTCGTCTCTTTCAGTGTGGGGGCGGATGTGATATGCCAGACACGGTCGAATGGTTCACAACCAGCCAACAGGAAGTAAGTGGAACTGAGCCGCACATGTGATGATTAGCCCCTTTGGGGCTAGGGATGACTGGCGTAGGCTTCCCGGTGAACAGCGCAGGTTCAGCTGAATGTAAGTTTGCTAGCTAGGCAATGTGGTCAACCGAATGCGATCTAGCGTAGTTGTTTTGCGAAAACAACACCAGGTACATCTGCCAGTGGCTCTTGCAGAGCATGGTCGAGCCTTGTCGTGTGGAAATCGGGGTCAGGTAATTCTTTCAAGGGCTGAGACACCAGCTGCATACGGGCGTCATGTTGCCAACAAATTCGGAGCACAAATAAGTTGGAACAGCGGTTTGAGCTGATATAGCAAGACAAAGTAAGAGAACGAATGGGTTGGTGATATACTCGAAGAAGAGCCCAAAGAGGTACATAATCTGTCAATCGCGTTGTCCCTTTGCTTTTTCCTGGCTGAACCCCTCCAGACTGCCAACGGGTCGCTTAGAGGTGGCAATGTGCAGTACAACAAATAATAGGATTGGACAACTGGTACCGAGGCTGCATGTGTACATGCATGCGTTTTCTCATTCGAGTCAAGCCAAGCGAAGGCGTCCTGTCAAAGTGGAGGGATGATTGCTGAAAGGCAGCCTGGTGGACAGTTGATCTCGGCCGGCCGTACGAGCGCTGTACGAGCGCTCAAATTCTTTTTCGGTCAAGCAAGCATTACCTTTCGACCATCCGTCATTTCGATACACGTTTCATGTCGAAAAACTGGTTCTGAGAACTATCAACATGCGATGGGACGGTTGGCCTTGGTGGTAGTGGAAAATTGGATGCGGCCCCACCACCGGGCCGCGCCTTCTCGAATGGGTGTCACCCAGTCGTGCATTTTGGTCCGCGAAACTCGACACATCACGACACTCCAAATTGCCACCAGCTATCATTAAGCAATCACCAATACCACCAGGGCCTGTCGCCTGCAGCCCTTCTGAACTCTACCTGTCACGCACGACTTGAGCTCGCGCAAGCAGCAATTCGAGTAATCAAGCTAACGGCGGTTCGTTCTGGCCTGATCTAATTATCAGTCTCTTCATCAGATGATATATCGCATTCACCTAGACGCGAATTGTCTGTCGCGGGCTTGTATCAGTTTCGTATCGTATTGAAGGTTGGTAGTTGAGAGAAAGACCGAATGCAACGATCGCCGGCCGATTCAACGTTCATAGGAGCATCATCCATGTCTCGAGCAATCTCCTGACTCGATTGCCTGATTGTTGCGCCGCGACCCCTCAAGACATGGACTAGTTCACTCTCCCTTTTGCTATGTTACTTGATGCAGTCTTTTTCCCTTCTTTGCCACCCGCGATGTTCACGCTGAAATGCAGTAGTAAAACGCCAACGAGGCGTACTGGAGAGCGCCTCCGCTTCTCGGACTTGCCTGACGATGTACTCATTATCGTCTTCTCAGAATGTACTATTGATGAACTGCGCGCGCTGCGATTAACAGATTCAAGATCGAGAAGCCTGATATTCGACTACATTAGCACGATTGCCCCAGCGGCTGCACATTCTACCTTTCCCCAGAGCCACAACCTCCTGTCAAGCAGGCCCCTAAAATACAGCGTTCAATGGCTCGAGCAGCTAATTCCACAACATCTTGCAGCGATTCTGGTAGACCGCCATCGCATCGCACACGACTCGATGCAGCAGCGCTATGGCATACCGGCCGAGGACCCTTACGGCAACGAACTTCGGGCTCGCATTGCGAATGGCTGGCATGTTCTGTTCAAATTCGCAAATATCTCGAAGACTATCCATGGCTCAGGCGTGTCAGACTCTACAAAGCCTTCCAGCGACTTTGGCATGCGTTTCATCTATCCATCACGCAAACTCGAAGCAAGCCGGCAGAAGGAGGAACTTGTCGTTTCACAGCGACTAGCATTCGTTCACTCCATGCCCGCTCAGGATGCGAAGGATTACAAGCTCATGTTCATGCTCCTCTCTTCAGCATTCAGGACGTCCATATCAAACATAGGCAACGATCACAAGCCATGGGTATTTGACTGGGGCAGCGGTATCGATGGGCAAAGAATGTTTCGTAAAGGCAGCTCTTGGTTGGCTTGGTTTGTGTTGGCTGAAGGACCGGAGCTCTTCTGGAAGCAGTGGTGGATATTGCCGAGCGACGCGCCGAGCACTCGACATTACATCCGCGATCGCGCTATCAAGGCCTGGACTGCAATCCCACAGAAATTGGTGGATTATCAGAGGGACCATGCAAGGAGAATCCAGGAAGCCATCAACATCAAGGCAGACGTAGCCACGGATTTTGTTTCGGTCAACCCAATACCTTACTTCACGCAGTATGCAGAACATCGACTGTCTATGTGGAAGTCGGGCATGCGACCTGCGGAGGAGACGATGTCCCACGTACCCTTTCACGTCGATTTCCTCTGCCCAGAGGAATTGATACAGCAGCACCAGGTGCTTCTGGAGGGCAAAGGGAGTGCAACGACGAATGCGGCTGTAGCACGGGGGTGATGCATGCCAAGGCACGCTCAAGGTCTAATTCTAACGGCCATCTGAACGATAATACATTGCGATAATAATTTACTATATGAAAGTAGCAAATGCGGGCTAGCATGTTCAGCACGTTGAAGGTTCCGACACGTGCCTCGGCAGGTTGTATGGTGCACTTCGGGCCTGACAGCTAGCGCAGCCTTGCGTCAAGGCATAGCGTCGTGGAGATTACGAGAGGTGCATGCACGCAGATAATTGTGTACATGTACACAGTAGATGCAGCGCTCGTGCAGTTGATCGGCAACGGAATGTTTCTCCGTGGAGAGGTTCCCCT
Organism: Curvularia kusanoi; assembly: GCA_011058905.1. NCBI lineage: Eukaryota > Fungi > Ascomycota > Dothideomycetes > Pleosporales > Pleosporaceae > Curvularia > Curvularia kusanoi. The sequence goes on from SWKU01000028.1 coordinate 221,113, forward strand.
CTTCCCGCCAGAAGCAAAATTGTTTCGAAGACAGCAGGGCAGGGCACCTTTCGGTAATCGTGACGGTAATCGTCACGGCAATCGTAACGACGGCCAATTAAGAACAGGGGGCAATTAGTGAAGAAGCAATATGGAAGCCTTCTTCGTTGCCAATGGGCAGCAGCTGGCATTTGATCGGTAGAGTCTTCTGCCAAATTATCGGTAAAAACTTCTCCAATACGAGGTGCGCGACTTGCGTGTGATTGTAAGGGCTATATATAGGCACGGTCAAGCGTGGGGAGGCACGCCGTCGCGGGACTAGGCTAGTGGCAAGCGGGCGATCCAAGATGTCAAACCCACCGTACTCGTATCCACACCAAACCGTGCTGATAGCCTCATCTCGTATCGTGGAGGTTCGGCGGGCCATGTCTCCTCATCCTCCGCCGCTCTGCAGTTGAAAGCCTCCCCGGATATGCTCCGTGGAGCTCAGTCGTCCTCCCTTCGCCCCTCTCCGACCGCGCATAACGAATGACTACCCGCAAACGGTCGACTATACAATAACGAAGGCGCTGGACTGTCTGCCGGCAAAAGATGGTGGGGAGGAGGGATTCGCGGCACGCAGAAGATCGTAGAGACAGAGACAGCAGAATCGGTGCCCGGGGAAAGGAAGTGTCCTTCGCCAACAATGAAGGCGCTCTGAACCCAGATTCGCATGCGAGCGTGGACGATATAGACAGCAGACCAGCCGCCTCTTCGATCGATAACTCGACCACGTCCTCGTCTGGAGTGAGCCAGTCCGGCTATTCGACTGCGATGACATCGAACATGACCGACGAGGACCGCCGCCAGACCGCCGCGGGCAGCCCCACAGCGAGCACGGCGCACGCGCACCCAAGTCTCACGCTTCTGGAGCTGCTGTCCAACTCAGCGTCGTCGTCAGCACTGCCCGACAGCTTCGACTTCAATATTTCGAGGAAGGGTCAATACGTGGCTGTATATTCGGCGTCCAACATTTGGCTCATTCAGACGGTGCAGCTACCGAGGCTGTTTGCCCGTACCCTGCAGGTGAAGCGCAAACCCATTGCCATCGATATCACAGAAGATGGCTTCCTGCTTGCGGTGCTGTCGCGGCCCTCGCAAGTCGATCTGTACGAGATCCATGGAGAGCAGGGCGGCCAAATCAAGATGCGCCGAACAGTGCAGCTGGTCCACGAGGCAACCTCTCTTGTCCTTTCGCCAGATGCGCGTATCTTGATCACTGGTAACAAGTTTGGTATTGAAGTGGTCGCCGTCTTTCCTGATGCCCCTGTGACCGCTAGGCGCACGCTATCAGGGCCGGCGGGAGATGCGCTCGAGTTCTCCGATGATGGACGCACGCTGCTCATCACGGGATATGCACGCAAGTCAGACAGCTCTGCTCTCTTCGTCTTACCGGGCTTATACGATGGCCCGCTCGATGAGGAGGGTGCTCCAATTCCACAAGCGCCCGAGACCGTATGGACAGGATCCGTTCTGTTCCCTGAGACCGCGAGGATAGCGCGTCAGGCGACGCTTCTACCAGATGCAGATACGGGGACGTTTAATGAGCTTTTCGCTTTCAACGCTGAGGAGGATTCGTGGGGGATATATGACATCGCGTGTCAGCGCTTCACGCAAAGGAAGATGTTTCTCCCAGATCATCAGCGCTGGACTCGCTCTGAATTTGTTGACGATGCTATGCCGGCCGTCTCGCCAAACGCAGATCTAGCCGCTGTGGCTCTCCGCATGCGCGGCACCACCAACATCTGGGTGTATGAAGTGCCGGGTTGGGAGTACAAGCCGAGCGAAAAGACGAAGGGACAAGCGCCTATACAGCCTTGTTTCTGTATTCCCATCCCAAAGTTAGATGCATACACATACCAGGAGATATGTGCGCTACGGTGGGTCAAGGTTGGCCAAAACGTTCAGCGCCTTGTTGCAGTGGGGAACTCAAGCACCGCGCAGAACGAAAGCGACGTACCAGATGCTTCGATGGGCTCGAAAGGCATCGTTATTGTTCTCGACTTCGATAAGACGAACCCTGCTGGGGCTGCTGTCCCTTTGACTTCGAAGACTGAATACGACCTGGACCCCCTGTGTCCTGGCGAGGTCCTCCCCGAAGGCTCCATAGACTTCAATCAGGAGGTTGAGCTCATGAGGACAAGGACGCTAGCACAGCGCAGAGCACAAGATCAAGCGGGTGGTGCGCGGCGAAGTTCAAGAAGCGGCAGCTCGTCTGTCCAGCGCTCCCGTACCACTGTCAGGCCTGGTCCTATAGCAGATGAGGAGGAATTGACCGCCGAAGAAGCGCAAGCTGCTTTCGAGATGCCGTACGACAACCAGCAGCCCAGATCGCAGATGTCCCTCGCCAGAGCTGCCACCGTAGCAGCCGTCTCGCCCGCAAACCGTCGCCATCTGCGCGCCCTTCCCTTTCGTCCCTTGGAATACCGGCGAGCTGACGGTTCTGGGCGACGAGAGATTCCCCATGAGAGCGACGCAGACAATTGGGTCCCACCACCTCCCGCCTACACGGCCAAAGCAGAGGAATCTGAGAGCGTGAGCCTAAGTCATCCCAACGCACCACCGTCCGGGCGACGACGAAGCCGTGGCTCAAACTCAGGCTCTATCTCAAGCAGCTCGCGACCCAGCATACCTCCTGTGCCTACGCTCCCCACAATGTCCGCCACCGTAAATCCCTCTCAACTCTCACCCAGTGGGCCCTATCAAACACCCGGCCAGTCCTTCTCCGCCACCGACCTCTCGCTGCGCCGCCCATCCCTCATCCACCCGACCACATACCCCAGCCCGAACTCCTCAGACTCCTTCGGCCGCTGCAGGGGCTCCGCAGCACCCTCGCCTCCCCACGTCCCCGTCCCAACCGTCTCTCCCTCTGCATCCCCGCCCACGGCTACCCCATCCCGGCGCCCCTCCCTCTTCTCGCGTCGCACCGCAGAGCCCACATTCAGCACCTCTGCCGCACCGCCGCCCCTTCCTCAGCATCACAGCAGCAGCTCTGCAACTCCGCTCCCACCCTTGGGCGCAACCCAGAACACCCCGAAACCCCTACCACCCAACCCGCCACTCAACCCAACCGCCACACCCGTGCCCAGACGCGCGCCTGCGTCGCCGCCCGCTCATCTGACGGATCCAGAAAGGAGAGCGGTATTGCCGAGGCTTAATGTGCCTGTGCAGCAACAGCAGGGGCAGCAGCAGCAGTATCCAGGTACGGGGATGGGGATGGGGATGGAGCAGGCGATGAGTGCGCCACCCATGATGGCTGGACGCGAGATGCAAGCGCGATTGACGGGGCCGTACAGCGCAGCGCCTGTGTCAGCGCCCGTGCAGGGTGTTCAGGTCGATGCTGGGATGGGGAGCATAGGGATGAGGAAGGATGGGGTGGTGGTTGTGGGGAAAGAGAGAGAGGAGAAGAAGGGGAGGAAGAAGGTGAGTTGTGTGGTCATGTGATGGGAGCAATGCTCTTGTTGTCTCTGTCGTCGCGGATTGTTTGTTTCTAGAAGGACAGGAGAGAGCGTTATGGATGGATAGATAGCGAGCGCATTTATACCCCCGCCCTCGCCCTTTTTGGCAGGCGCGTTTTTGTGAAAGAAGTTGTTATAGTGGTTGGAATTGGAGACGGATATTATTCTCTGGTCTCGCTGTTCTACTATCGATCCTCCAATCCTTATTTGAGAGGGAGAGATCAGCGTGCGAAAATTCGACGTCATTGTCTGGCCTTCGTTCCTTCCTTCTGTCCTTCACATTGCTATCTATCCCCTCTCCTTTCGCCCCACCTCACTCCCTCCATAACTCCCGTATAGCTGCGCAGCCGTCCTCTCAGCGTACAGCAAAGGTAGCCGGGGTCTCGCTGTGCTATGGTAGCTCAGAAGCCCTCAATCGCAGCCGTGTTCGTCATTATTGGAGTGTCAGTATATGCTGCTGAGCTTTCTTCCATTCCAGAGTAAGATTCGGGCTTGCGAGATACATATTCAGCACTTCAACGAGGAGCTAATCGAAAGTAGATCGTACAGGCTTTGCCAGCAGCTTATAAATTTACGCAAGATGACGCAGCCTAGAAATCTTCAACGCATAACACCTTGCTCTAAAACTTCTACAAAGCACGTTTCTCACTCCATGGCCTCTTGCTTTGCGTGCACTGACAGTTCAAGTTATCCCCCACAGAAGGGGGGCCCAAAAAGGCGCAACTGCGGTGCGATGCAGAAGGGCCGAGCCTCTCGCGGTGACATGCCAGATCGAAATGGTTCGTCGATCCGGCCTTACTTTGCTTTTTGCTTGCCAAACAGACGGAAAACCTGGGGGCGGGATCCTACCCGATCTCTGGGGTGTGCAGGTCGTTGGACACGATCTGATGGTGATGATGGTGTCGCTCGAGCCGTGGCATGTCACTCGTTCGATACGAAGCTCCCGTAGGAGGAAGTTCATCAGGTCATGCGACTGTGTATGACATGCACACAGCGTCTCAATGTAGGATGGTCAAGCAATACTGATCGGCAGAGGGGACCAAGCCTGTCATCAAACCTTACTTCTACGTTTTAAAGGCGATTGACTGTCTGGGGCTGCTGTGGGCGCCCGCCAGGATGGGATGAACCAGTGGCGCAACCAACTTACTCCTGCAGGAGCAAATGATCGTCTTGCATGAAGTCGCCCTGGACGCCGGCGACTTGCGAGATCCCCGAATGCTCCTACGAGTCAATGAGACTGAAAGCACCTGAATCAAGCACCGCCGTTCACTGTCAGACATGCGCAGCGATACGGGGATGTTGGTGGAGTGACTAACGGGTCGGTCAGACGAGCTCCAATGGCAGAGCGAAGCAGAGGCTGATTAGAGTTCAGCCCTCAGCCGCCAGCAACGCCGATGCTCCATGACGGATCTGGGGTGGCACCGGACATGGAGCTCCGAGGCTTGAGCTAGCAATCATGGTTGGTCAGTTTTCCGGTGGAGTTTCCCACCGCCTGTGCACGCTGTGCGGGCAAGTGCGGCGAGCTCATGGCTCAGTCCACTTCACAGAGTTCGAGCGACGGATAATGACAGTTCGCTTGCTGATGTGCGTCAGGCATTCCATTGTCAAACTCTACAGTGCTATTGATCATCGTCAACGTCAACTGCTCCGCGGCTCCTTTCGATGAACAGATGTAGGAGTACAGATCTTTGGGCCCCGAGATTGCTTGCATGAAAGCTCAAGCAAATCTTGTGTCAAGATTAAAGGGTCTGGAGACATCCATCTCGGTCGCGAGGCCTACTTAGGCAAGAAGGCCTTAGGGCCTGATTGGCCCGCCTTGCAAAAACCTCCGGCCATTGCGTACAGAACACGCATGCGGGACTAGAGAGGACCTGACCTCTTCCGGCTGCGGGTCGCTGCTTCCTCGGGGAGACGCTCCCGCGACAAGTCCTAAAAGTCAGGGGCGCGCTGGAGTGAGAGGAATGGAGACAGCGAGTTGTGTTGGTCGAGCGGGGGAGACATCGAGAAGTTAGTTGGGACTTGGGAGGGTAGGTTCCTCGGAGGGTCTCGTCGAGGCGGTGGAACATGACGCGTTACACCGACAGTGGTACGTTTGCAGCTGAAATACCCACTGCTTCATCTAACTAGCAATTACTTACCAAGGTAGGGGTAAGATCTCTCCATATGAATGAATGGGCGGTGCACGCATTATTGCAAAATCGCATGTCGCTCAAATTCTAGATGCGGGTCCTTCGAACCAGTACTCTTGATAGCAAGTTGGCGTTATTGTATGATCGACGTTCAAGCGAGAGGATGAAGGACCCATACTAACCAATGGCGCCAAAGTCCACCACTTTGGGTACTTTGCACGTCGCTGGGCTGGCTGCCTGCGCGTCAGTGCGTTACATGGATGTTGACAGTCGAGATGACACTCGAGATTTTTCTTGTCTTGCCTTGCCGCGTACCGAGGTCGTCGAAGGCGCGCCCCAACGTAACAGAGCTCAACCACCAGAAATCTCAACATGCATCGCTGCGGCTCGCTGCTCCCGCACGGCTAGCGACATCATAACGGAGTCCGCCGCCGGATATTGACCATGTCTCGATGGTAACTTTCGGAAGCGGACGCTGTCAGGCGTGGCTCAAATTGCCAACCAGTGGAGTGCCGCGGAGCAAGAGACGAGGATCAGGAACTGTCTGAAACTACTTCCATGCTAAGAAACTCCACTTCACGTGGCAAGTGGGTGGATAGCTAGCCTCTAGCGAGATGTGCAGGGACTTGTTCGATCTCCAGCTAAGAGGTAGCTAGAAGCGGCAGGGAGCGATGCATGCATCCAAGCAGCCAACGGATGTCAGACACTATCTAATGCGTATACCGAGTCAGTGTACACTTGACCCGGCAGTTCCCACAAGAGGCGAGATGTCCCCTTTCCGTTGGGTCTCCCGTGGTATGTATACGACCCTGAGGGTCTCTTGCCGCTTCTGACTCTGTCACTCTTTCACACCGGAGCTCGACTACGAGAGCAAGAGTCGCCACTCACCATGTCGGCAACAGTCCAAGACTTTCAGCTTGCCGCGGCGGCAGCAGGCTTCACCATCGGCTTTGGGTTTCTTACAGTATGGGAGGCTATCCAGCAAACGAGGCGGAACCGCAATCCGCTCCGGTCTGTCTACATCTACATGTTGTGGGGTGAGATTATCGTCAACGTATGCATTGGAGTGGTTGGATGGTTGTTCTTGACTGGAGTATTGGGCCCCACGTAAGATACCTCAAGCACGCTCTACCTCCGTCACTTGCTAAAGCGAAGCCAGTGTCCCTGTTCTCTTCTTCATCTTGACCTTCTGGGTTTTCGAGATCCAGCTACTCATGCAAATCATCATCAACCGGATTGCCCTCATTGCCGAACACCGAAAGACTGTCCGCAACATCAAATGGGGCACTTTTGCGATCATCTCTGCCATCAACGTCGCCGTATTCTGTATCTGGATTCCATCACACACCGTACCACCAGTCAGCAAGACATTCGTCCAGATCAACGAGGTCTGGGACAAGATCTCCAAGGTGCTCATTCTCATCGTCGACGCTGCTCTGAACTGGTATTTCCTGCGCATCGTCAAGATCAGGCTTGTTGACCAAGTCGGTCTCACCAAGTACAAGCCGCTTGTCAGCTTCAACGCCAAGCTCATGATCGTCTCCATCGCCATGGACGTAAGTCGTCGAAACCACCCCCACCAGCTCGGTAACAGAGACAGCCCCCCACTAACAAAGCGCAGGGTCTCCTCATCGGTCTCATGTTCCTCAAAAACCAAGTCGTCTACATCCAATTCCACCCCGTCGTCTACATGGTGAAACTCAACATCGAAATGTCCATGGCCTCCCTGATTGTGCGCCTCGCGCAGGGCAAGACGGAGAACGACGCCGATCCCGAGGACTTCAATAGCTCCACTGGCCCCTCGAACTCGCAGTCTGACCGCCGCTCCAAAGCAAAGCATAGCCAGTTCCAGTCGTTCGCCATGACTTCCGCGAAGGGGGGCGGAAGGAGCAAGATTCATAGCCGGAACGACAGTGATGAGAGTCTGGGCCAGATCCACCGCACGACGGAGCTCAATGTTGTGGTTGAGCATGTTGATAAGAAGGATAGCAGTGGGGGAAGTTCGTCGAGGAGCAGTCATGAGACGCCGCATAGCATGTTTGGTGACGAGACGCCGCTGCATAAGAACAGCCAGATTCGGATTACTGGGAAGGCGATGTAATTTTCCCTTTTGTTTCCTTTGTTTTTGTTATACATGATACCACCGTACACAAAGTACACAGCATCTTCGACATAAACCCATTTACTCTCGTAGCGCATTTCCCACGTACTAAGAAACACACTTCAATCGCGACTGACCGTGGGATCCCACGCACACGGCTCATAAGCCCCAGTATCCAACTTCTCCATATCCTCAGCGTCCAGCTCGAAATCAAACACCTGCGCATTCTCCTCAATCCTCGCCTTGGTAACAGACTTCGGAAGCGGGATGAACCCCTAAAACAAGCCACTCGTTAGCAATGATCCACTTCAGACATCCACGCCCCCACCCACTCACCATCTGCAGACTCCACCTGATAAGGATCTGACTAGGCGTTTTCCCAAACTTCTTCACTAAAGGCGCCAACAACGGATCCTCGTTCCTCGTCGCCCGGACAATGGGGCAATACGCTTCCAACAATACCCCCCGCTGCTTACACCAGTCGACAATATCGCGTCTCGCGAGCCAAGGATGGAGCTCGACTTGATTGATGCTGAGAACGCCGCCTGCGCCGGGTCCACCACTCCTCTCCATCTCCTCGATATACGCTTCCAGCTCCTCGAGATGGTGAACGCCATAATTACTCACCCCGATACTCCTAATCTTCCCCGCCTGCACGCCCTCAACAAGCGCCTTCCACGCGCCAATGCGGTTCTCCCTGCCGCCGTAGGGGGAGTGCAGGAGGTAGAGATCGACATAGTCGAATCCCGTGATCTTTAGGGTGTTATCGATATGGCGTTTGGAGTTCTCGTAGCTCATATCCTTGGGCGGGATTTTTGTGGTGAAGAACAGCTCTTCCCGCGCGATACCGCTGTTCTTCATGCCCTCTGCTGATGGCTGCTCATTACGATACGCAACTGCAGAGTCGACGTGCCTGTACCCGGTTTTGAGCGCGTGGCCAACAACATCTGCGCATTCTGCTGCTGGCGTTTGGTACACCCCGTACCCGAGAACCGGGATCTCGTAGCCTGATGGCATGCGGTACTTTGTGGTGATGGAGAGCGGGGACATGGTTGCGAGCGGTGGTGGGGATGACGTATTCAGTTTGCGCGTTGATAGAAAGGTGGGGCCTGAGGGATGGGAACGCAGGTTCGAGAGTCTTGTTAGAGCTGTGTTTCTCAGTAAGAGCATTACGGGACTTTGAATTGAGTGGGTTGTGCTGCTTGTATGCTGCCGATGAGATGGTAGTTGTTTATTTGACGTGCGGCGCTAGTGGATATAAGCGGAGATAGCAACGGCTGGCTCTGGTATCTCCTGCCCCTTCCTGCCTTCTTGACGATTGGCGGTGGTTGTTACTCTGTGAGTGGTGTTGCCGACTCGGATCTAGCTATTTTCACTAGTACCGGCTATGCATGGATGGGATACATACTTCTTACTCCTCACTTATCAGGCTCGACGCCAGACACGATTGAGCAACCTGTATTGGGAGCGTCGGACCTGACTGGGTTCTTATTTGTCACCTCTGACTCTGATTACCACCAGGAAGGAAGAGATGGTTCCAGAGAGATACGTGCGTGTGAAGGAGATGCTGATGGAGCGGATGAAGAGCCTGGTGGTTGCTGGGTAGAAGGGTGTGTGAAGTCAAACACGGGCTTTCGTCGCCACAGGAGCCCAGGAGATGATGAGTATAGTCATCATGGATTTCACCTATGCTACCTAGAATGCTGTTGGCCCCAACATGCCTGCCACGCACACTCACGTGCGTGTCTAACCATCATACCTACCACATATCCCCATCTCCCGCCTCTGCTACTCAACCCCTGCATCCCACCTCCAGAAAGTAAGAAAAGAAAAAAAAGAAAAACATATGCACTGACGCCCGGTCATGCTACACACCCAAACAAGCATCCATACAGAGAAGCAAAATAAAAAAAAAACAAAGAACTATTCCCTCGCCTTCCCTTTCCGCAGATCTCGCGATCGTCAGTGAAGAGGATGCGTAAGGAGAACACATGATGCCGGATATATCCAGGACAATGCAAGCATGCAGAAAGAAACCCAATGTCGATGGTTGATATCGTTGCGCCCGCCCTAAAAACGCCTGCCTGCAGTTTGTGGTATCTTGCGCGTGCCTCGTCGCGACGCTCGCGAACACGAATGTGAATGGTAAGATTGCTGATGTGCTGAAGAGGATGGATAGGATATTCCGCGGGAACAGGTATTGGAAACAAAGGAAAATAGAATCGAGGGTATTGCGAGTCCTTGTAGGTGTTGAGGAAGGGTGTGAGGTTTAGATCTTGCGGCGGACGGTAAATTTGCGCTCCATGGTTGCTGCGGGGAGGGCGTCGGCGAAGCGATCGCGAGCTGTGATGATCCTGTTAGTTTGATTCGCGGTAGGGTAATGGGGGCGGAGCTCACCTTCAGCAGTGTCGAACATGATCAGGATATCGTCGTGCTCGCCAGGATACTCAATCTCGTCGAGACACACGAAGCGGCGCTTGACGCCCGCCCAGCCCGTCAAGCGACCCTCAGCCTTCTGCATTTTGCCCTCGCCGCGACGCTGATCCACCGGCAAAGCGAATTTGGCATCCACCAGCTTGACGCCGAATTTGCCGCCGCTATCTTTCTTCTCGAATGTGTCCATGCTCGAGAGGCGGAAGTTCATGGCGTCTGCGTGCGAGAAGTCTTCAAAGAAGGCGAGCAGCTGGATCACATTGTCCTGGTGCACGATCTGGAGGCGGATCGTGTTGGCTGTCCATTGCTTGTAAATTGGGACTACCATTCGACGGCGGGAGATGGAGAATGTGCTTGCAATTCTAGTGGGGTCAGCGCAACGTCCTGGGGATGGTGCCGTGGCTACGACTGGGAAACTTACCCATCAAATTTAACCTCGAAGCCGGTGACAGCGAGTTGGAACGCATGCAGGTCTTTGAAGGAGTTGAAAGCGAGACGTCGAATAGTCGTCGCATTTGTCAGAGTACGCAACAAATCTGCCAGCGCATCAGGGACTCCCTGGTCTGTTCGGCTGCTGTCCACGGCGACAGCCATGTCTTGCTGCGGATTGCGAAGAAGGGTGAGGTCAGCGGCACCATCGATGGGAAGGCGCACGAGGATTTCGCCAGGACCTATCACCGTCAGTAACTGCTGATCAGAGAAATCCACCTGAGCTTACCTAGATTCATGCGATCTGAAATGATGCCTGCACTGTGCCGGCAAACGATCCTCAAGCTCTCGCTCATGACTGTGGGGGCTGCTTCCAGACCTGCGGCCTCGGGATCTTGATTCACGGTCTTTGCTTCTTGCCACTGGAGCTTCTCGAGCACGCGGCTACCTGTGGCGCTGAATGCATCTGCTTGGTCTGCACTCTCGATGCTGAAAGACTTCAGAGGCACCTGAGCAAATGTCATCTCGCCAGGTGCGATGTTCATGGATGTGAACGTGCCGAACAAGTGATTGCGGTCGTTAGCGTCTTGGAATACAAGATGTACTGTGCACAACCGAGGCCTCTGTTCTGCAGCCCCTTCACGGAAATGCAACCTCATTGCTGGAGACTGATCGCTCTCAGTGACATATTCGAAATTCATCGGCTCTTGCTTCGTGCCCAATTCATGTTCGACAAAGCTCAGCTGCTTGTTCTTCTGCGCTGTGACAAGCACTAGTCTGTACCCTCGATGCAGCTTACGCTTTCCCGTGCCTTCACTACTGCGATCGAATTTCTCAAATACCATGAGTTTGCAGCCGTGCACACGCTCCTGCGGGAAAGCAGCAGGATTAGCTGGGTCTTTGTAGCTTGCCTCTCGCAGATACAGTTTGCAAGAAAATCGTTCGTTGGCTCGTTCTCTCATACTTGACTCCACACGGTTGGTGTGGTCCACGATTGCCCAGAGATTGCGCCAGTCTCCTTCACTCAGCTCAAGATTGAGAACGAAACCGTGTGGCAGCTGAAGACATAGCTGGCGCGACTGCTTCTTCCAGTTGATGTCTTTCCAAGTCGGCCCCGCAGCAGGGTTCAAGCCTACGATCAGGTTCAGATCTTCGTTCTGGCTGCAGATCGCAAGCTTGGTCGAGTATTCGTCTTTGCCCCGAAGCACCGTAATGGCAGCAGGCATCGTTGTGCGATCGGTGTTTGCGTCATCTGTCGCCATGGTGGCTGATGCGAACATTCTGAAATAACAGAAGTCGTTCTTTGTATCAGTCAAGGGCAGATATTGTGACAAGCTCAGCTGCGGTCCGCTCCTGCTCGGCTTGTATTTGGCACCAGACAGTACACTTGCAGCAATTGGGTCGTATCTGGGATATTCTTCCCATATGTTCTGGTTCTGTCCTTGAATGAGAGCTGCAGTGGGAGGCATACTCAGATGCTTCTTCATTGACCCAGTGAGCAGCTTCATATAATGGAATATAGCACTCTTGGTTTCAAAAGCCTCGGTGGCGGCTAAATCACCAGCCTGCCTGGCTGCATCAGCCCTGGCATCCTCAGGCTGACTGGCGTATGCAGCCAGAGCGGGATGTCCAGGGAGAACTTCTGCACAGACCCACAGCGCCTTGGCCAGGTCTACGTGCGGCTGAGTAAGACGTTCCTGCTGCGGCTCTGTGGTCTTCGGTCGGCTTCTAATGAGATGTTCCATTCCAGCACGTCCCTTCAAGAACCACCAGGTCGCGACTCGAGCCCACTTCGAAGGTGACTGATCATGCAGATTGCCGCCAAGCTGCGCTGTCAATGCAAAAATTCCGTTCATGTGAATGACGCGCTCTGCGAAATCTTTGAATGCAGAATCGCCCAACATCCTTGTATCTGATCTAGCGAGAGAACCCCCTAACCTCATGCTGATGTCCTGCCTCGGTCGAATAGTAAATGCAGATTCGGCAGGTTGCGACATTGATCCTTGCGAGCCTTGCGATTGAGAGAGTGAACCCTGCGACTGCGAAATAGAACCCTGCGTCCGAGGTTGAGCTGGTATAGGTTGAGACTGAGTGGGCGCTCTGGCGGGCTGCAAAGCTGAGGGCGTGTCCAGATGAAGCTCGTCCGCGGCTGATTGAGGTGGGACAGAAGAGGCAGTAGTGGTAGCTGAGAACGGCTCCGACCTCCCAGATGACGAGTGTGTTTCGGAAGGCTTGCTCTGATGGGTAGAGACTGAGGAAGACGGGTGATGTGAATCGGTATCAAGAGGAAATGTGCCGGGAGGCATTGGCCTTCGTCCAGGTGATGGCCCGCGCGCTCGTGACCGGTGTGGGTCCTCTGCGTCCAGACCCCTTGGTGAAGTCGGTTGGGGAGGCTGCACTGGCCGGCTTTGCGGCGGGGATTGGTAGGAGGATTGGACTGGTGGCGCTGTGGGCGGGGTTCTGCCACCCATGAACGTATTGTATGTCGTGGGAGGCGTGCCAACCTGAAATGGATCCGATTGCTGCGAGCTCGCGTCTGAACCTCGATGTACGTTTGCGGCGCGCTGCTGTGCCTCGTGCAACGCCCTTCCTTCCTCAGCCCTCATCTTATGCTTCACCTTTGCGGAGAAAGAGTTGGGGTCGTCTGGCTCGCTCTCGAGGAAGCGCTCAGCCAGCAAAGCCCTCGACTCGAGCGGTGATTCGTTCTCCTGTTCGACAGAGCGCAACTCGGGCAGACGAGGGACTTGTGGCATGGACGTCTGCGACGAGTTATCCGAATCATCTACTATGTCGGTAAAGCCTGTCTGCGTCCGCTTGAGGGACATTGGACGGAAGTCATCCTCCTCTTGTGTGGGCGGCAGAACGGGAGCCTTCCTCTCGACGATTGGGGAGGTGTTGTCTGAGTCTTGAGAATAGACGGAGTACGCAGAGTCCTTGCTAGGACGTCTTGCAGTAGGGGCTCCATCTGGCACGCCATCGAAGCCGGTCGGGGCGCGCGAGAGCGGCCTGGGACGTTCTCCCAGTCCCATGGGGCCCATGCGCTGCGGGGCGGGCGGCGGAGGTTGGGCGTAGGTGTTGATGTGGCCCATGTCGAGCTTCTGCTGCAGCGGCGGCGACATCTCGCCCTGGGAGGTGTGAGTGCGTGTGAAGCTGTTGCGCGGGGCAGCTGTCTGCGACGTCTGCGAGGCGGTGCGGGTCATGCCGTTGAACTGAGGGGTGCGGGCGCTCACGTTGGCGTCGTCCTGGATGTTCTGACTCTGCAGGCGTTCGGCATCAGACACGCTGTTCGCCTTCTTGCGGCGCGAGACCTCCAGCGACGGATCCTCGCACTCGTCGCCGCCATGGCCAATGATCTCGGGCTGTGTGCGGGCAAAGTTGACCGTCAACCCCCTCTTGCGGGCGCCTGTCCGCAGGCCACCAGGGCCAGGGTTCTTGCCGCTCGCTGCAGCGCTGCTGAGGATCTCCTGGGCGCCAGGCCAGCGTTGGGCGCGGGCGACGTCGATTTTGGGCTTTGCGGCGAGAAAGGCGGCGGCGGCATTTTGCTGGGCGATGGCCTTGTCGGTCGAGGGCTTTAGGAAGTCGTTGACATCTTCGTTGAGCTTGAATGTGTCGGCGCGCTTGGTCTTGGGCTGCTCGTCGTGCGATGCATCGTCCTTGGCGAAGTACTTGGTACGCCAGCGGCTGCCCTTGCTGAGCAGCTTGCTGCCGGCCTCGCGGGCGTCGTCGAGGCGTGCGTCGACCATCATGTCCCGAATCGCTCAGCGACTCTGGGGGAATGAGGGACTACGGTATGGGCTTGCGAGGGGCGGTGTCGCGTGCCTGGTGTGCAGCGGCCGTTGTCGTCGTCGGCGTGCTCGATTGGCTGTGGGACTAGGGTCGTTGTGGGAGGGGACTGCGGGAGGGATGCACCCAACTCGAAACAGGGCCTTGCACCTCCAATGCCAGCTGGTCCTTTGGGTGCAAGAGTTGTTGCAGGTAGGGCAGTACGTGGAGAAGCAGAGCAACAGGAGGCACACGAAGCCGCTCAGGAACCGGTACGCTCTTAGCTGCAGTGCAACCGTTCAGTGCCAGCGGCGTGATACTAGTAAATTGGGAGCACGACAGGGTCGCCGTTTAGCGCTGTTTTCGATGCCAGCCCAGGGACCTTATCGCTCAAGCCACGAGAGGAGTGATTTCCTGTGTAGCAGAGCTATGTGGTGCTCTGCTGGACCTGGGAGATGACACGCGTTGTCACGATGGGAACTCAGTTTCTATCCGCCGCTGTCTCGTCTTTTTGCTGCAATGACAGCCAGCCAACTTCACAACCCCACATCTCTCGTGTACTAAATACACGAGAGCAAGTCTGTGCGCCGTCACTGCGACGCAGTCACCAGTGTCACCGCCGTTGACTGTGCGTGCGCTCTTTTGCCCACTGCTGCCCTGCGCACCGAGTCCTCGCTCATCTCTGTTGATCCCATCATGTCGAAACTTGAGCGCGCGTTGCTGCTACGACTAAATATACCCGGATCTTATTAAAGGGTCTTGTCCCCGCAACGCAAGCCGAAGCCGTAGCCTCACAACGGTCCCGTCCCTCATCGATCGCGGTAGCCGCGCAGCCGCGCAAGGATATCTGGCAGAAAAATCCCATCTTCCTCTTGCTGCACCCTTCCCCTTTGAACACGAAGCACCTCGATGCTCTTCGCCCACTATCTACCTAGGGTCGCCACCATGTTCAGCTCAGAGAAAAGCACCTAGTGCCTGCCCGAATGGCCTTCCCTTAAAGGCAGAGAGTAGTCCAACTTTGTCCCAAACGGGCACAGCGCCCGCGCCTTATCACTCCACACGCGTGCATTGGCCCCGTTCTCTCGGCGGCTGGTGGTTGCACAAGGCTAGCCGCCTCAAGTCTGGCGCAATACAGCCCATCTTGCTTCTTGCTGTCCACATGTTCAGTTCTGCATGTCAAAGAGCTGCTCGTGCCTGGTGCCTGACAGCTTGTTCTGCTGACGAGAGGAGGCAGTCACGTTACTCGTTCGTATCAAGGGGAAATATGCGGTCAAGTGTGTTTCGAATTACGATACCCAAAAGGGCCGGGTGCTGGCTAGCGAGAGACAAGGCTGTTGACAACCGCGGACTATGCATTGCACTAAGCCTCGACACGACGACCGAGGTCGGGTCTTGAACGATACCAGCATACTGAATTTGCGCATCTTCTGCTCTAAATTCTTGTGTCTTGTTCCTCAGTTCGTGTTTGGTGAGACTGTTTCAGAGTGTATGCCTTGCTTCAGTTGTCAAGGTAACGCACGTGGTGCGTCGTCATCTGGAGATGATGCAAGTTGAGATCTTCAGGAGACACGAGTAAGGTATGAGAAGCTGTGAGGAATGTGGAGCACAGACTTCGGAACGTTTCCAAGCCCAAGTGGAGCTTTCGACGCTACAAACATAAGCCGGCGCTCAACGTCGAAGTCGGTATTCGTTGATTCCATATTTACATACATCGTCGGATAGCTTGGCGTGCATGCTCGCTGTTGTCATGTAGGATGTATCAAGAGCTAGAAGATGCTCACTGTGTCCGACGACCTCTGTCGGTATTGTACACTTTCTGCTGGTCGAAGTGGATTTGATAACATGACGTCACGGTAGTTGGTCATCTTGACGTGTACCGGCATATTGATTGAGCAATTTATAGGGAAGATGTGATTTCGAGCTGGATAGTAAATTTTTGTGCAAACAACCACAATGTCTTCCAAAGCTTCGGCCATGCGCGCATTTGCCGTTACGCAGTACGGCGAGATCAAAAATATCCAAAGCATCGAGGTACCAAAACCTTCGGATCCGGACGGCTTTGACATCCGAGTGAAGATCAAAGCTTGCTCGGTGAACCCGGTCGATACGAAGGTCCGAGCAGGCGTATACGATGACTACCCTGACTACTATGATCGAGCGCCGAAGCCCCCTCATATACTTGGCTTCGATAGTGCTGGTATAGTCGAGAGCATTGGTCCTAACGTCAAGAAAGTTCGAGTCGGCGATGAAGTTTTTTATGCCGGCTCCCCAATCCGTCCGGGGAGTAATGCTGAGTTCCAGCTCGTTGACTCACGGAGCGTGGCACTCAAACCAAAGAGCTTGGATTGGGGCCAAGCAGCCAGTATGCCATTGACATGGATTACCGCATGGGAGGCGTTGGTGGAGCGCATGGGCATTCAAGAAGGCGAGAGCTCAGGGATTTTAATCGTCAATGGCGCCGGAGGTGTAGGCAGCGTCGCGAGCCAAATTGCGCGACGAGTGCTGAAGTTACCTGTCGTGATAACGACTGCGTCAAGGAAGGAGACTGTTGAGTTCTCGAAGAATATTGGGGCAGCCACACATACCGTGAATCACCGCGAAGATCTGGCAAAACAGGTCGAGGAGTTGAAGCTGGATGTGCCGATCAAGTACGCCTTCATCACCCGTACGCCGACATCAGGGTACCTTGCGCCCATTGCGAAGATAGTAGCGCCGTTACGAAAGGTTTGCTCCATCGTGCAAGACCAACAGATACCCATGTACGGGACCGAATTCATGGCGAAGAGCCTCACATTTGTGTGGGCGCTCCTCGGCACGAAGTCATACTACGGTGTCCAGCCCGAGAGCCACGGACTGATCCTGCGAAGGCTGAAGGAGTTGTTGGACAGTGACGAGATAAAATGTCACAACACACAGAAACTGAAACTCGATGAAGACGGCGTCAGGAGAGCGCATGAAATCATTGAGGATGGAAAAGCAATTGGGAAGGTGGCTTTGGAATACTGAATCATGAAATGCGACTTCCACTTTTCCAATCTTCAGATGAGAGCTGCTCAGTAACTCGGCAGTACTCCTGCGACTGAGACATTCGCAAGCTGTGTCGCATCGCACAGGCTGCGCTGGCAAGTCGGAGATTTTGAAATGCTGTGCGTCGACGTTAGGAACGTTGCAATGCAGATGTCATACCAGAAGCCGTTTCCCCGTTCTAGCCGAGAATAAGTCCCAGTAGATAGTACGTTCGTTTGTAGTTTCGTGGCAGACGAGAATGGAGACAGAAGTATGCAGTGCACACCTGGAGGCAGCAAACACATGAAGCAATGAGGTTGGGCGGGGCTTATCCTGTTGTGGAGTGGGGAAGGCACTCGGAGTCGAGATGGGAAAGAGGCTAGACGCTCGAGCTTGCCGCGGGACCACTCAGGCAGGTCCACTGTTGAAACGGGGAACGAGCGCAGACTCAAGTGATGTGCAGCAGCTTCCAGCAGCAATCCAAAATGGTGAGGGCATCTTGCTCTTGCTGTCGATGCCACATATAATCGCATTATCTCTCATGGGCAGCTGCAGCTGTATCAAGCGCAAAGCATGCGCGGAATGATGGAGACGCCACCAATTCGCGCCGAAGCACTAAAGAGCGGTGCAGGTACATGTGCAGGCCAGGCTCACCTGGGCATGCAGCTTGGTCTTCCTGTTCCCAGCCTCCTCCGTCGCAGCCCACACAGCGCAGCAGAGACTTGCGCAACACCAGCAAACTTGGACCACCACCGTCCGCCTGAGCATCCGTCTTGCGCTCTGCGCCGTGCGACGGGCCTCCAAAGTCGCTACCCGCCTGCGAACGACTAGCTTGGCACTTGCGTCACCAGCTGCAACTCCCGGCCTGCGCCCAACATTGAGCAGACGAGCGGCGCCGGCGTCGCAGAGCCTTTTGACTGCTGCTCTTCGCCCTGCGGGATGGCCTTCTCATAGCGCTGGACGCAGAGCCCGACTGTCTTCACCACGCCGTGAGGCCGCCTGCTGCCTGGCAGCCCTCTGCTGCGCGCCAACCGTTTAACGCCCACCACTGCCCGCGGTCATGACGGCACCGCAGCCGGACGCGTACGCTCTGCTCGAGGATTCCTTCACCCGTCCACCGAAGCGCCCCGCACGCACGCACGAATCACGCCGCAGCGACAGCTATCGGCAATACCTGCCTTCGTCGGCTCCTCTACAGCTGCCAGACATGGACGCGCAGTCAGATCATGATACAGTATCGATCGCCAGCAGCAACCAATCTACACCACTTGCGTCGCCCAGACCCAACGGCGGCGACAACAACGGGTTGCCGCCCACGCCGCCGTCCGTCTCCAAGGACGGATCAGCCGGCGCATCTCTCGACCTGCCGCCCGATCGAAACAGCATGGTGGGCTCCATTGCTTCCCAAAAGTCAGCCCTCAGCACACCCGTCAATGCGCGCAGTCCACCCACGCCTGATCCGAGTCCTCCACGCACTGCCGGCTCTGAGAGCACCGCCATATCGAACAATCTGAGTGTCGAGCGTCCACCACTCTTTCCATACCCATCGTCGAGAGCCGAGTCTTTCACAACTGCAAGAGAAGATTTATCATCAGAGCCCAGTAACAGTCGCTCTGCAACCCCACTCATTGATCGATTGAGCACCGTCGAAGAAGACCGAGGGCTGGGATTGGCGTTTGAGCAGGACGAGAACGATGCCACGCCTACTACGGAGAGACCACGGCTGATCTATCCAATTCCAACCCCTGGAGGACCCGAGATCGAAGCTGCACGCACCACGGCTAACAGCGAAGAAGAGGATTTCTTTCCCGTCGTGGATAAACTACCAGATCGGGAGTGGAACACAGAGCTGATGAAAAATGTCACCGTCCGTCGGAAACGTAAGCAGGAGGCGTCTCCGCAACAGGATGAAGGCAGCAAGTATCACCCAGGAGCAGGCGCAGCTTCTCCAGCGACGAGCACGAGGTCACGCCGTAGCTCAAGTCTGCGTGAGCGTGTAGAAGCGAGCGGCAACAGCCCGCGCAGTTCCTCGATTGAAAATTTTGCACAGTCAATCGGCTGGCCATCCGAAGCCCACCCTGCTCTGGAAAGCGTGCAAATCGATAACAAGAACAAGCGCATGTCTACGGCCTCTGTCGCCTCCACTGTCGTGGCAGCCATGGTCATTACCACACCACCTCAACGACAAAGGACACTCCGTCACTCTGGCAAGAACATGGCTTTGCGCAAGGACACAGACTCGCCACTCAGTCGAGTGACACCTTTGCATTCCAGCCGTGATTCTCATAACTCTATATTGTCTGAAGACGTGCCCTTGCACAGATTAGTACACAAAAAGGCTAACCTCAGGGACATGAACAAGCGCTTCAGTACCGATTCTGAGACTCTTGGTGCACTCAGCTCCATTGGCACTGCTCCACGCAACGCCTCCCCTTTCTCTGTGCGCAGCAGTCGTACCATCGACAGCACCGCATACACTCTTGCACATCAGGAATCCGTCCGCAGGATTTTGCAACCTGCGGCCGACATTCTCAGCAGATCCAACTCGCAGAGACAGCCCCCAAAGAGCCCCCGGATGCGCATTTCTTCAGCACCCGAAGCTGCGAAACAGGCGAGTGTTCCAGCCAAAAGCAGAGGTATGGTGGAGCTCTCTCCTCCTCAGAGCCCACAACCTGCCCTCCGGCCTGGCATTCACTCTCCTGTAATGTCACCACAGTCTCCGTATATGGCTGGTGCATCGATTGACAATCCACGTCGGCGCGTCGTCTCCGACTCAAGCCGCACTAGCGATCTGAACAAACCGTTGCCTCGTAATCCGTTGGCTGAAGTTCTTGACGATGCCCATCGCAAACTCAGCGTGTATGATAGCGACACGGATGACAAGGCGCCCCCACCTGCCCTCCTCGATCGTGTTCGCCTGCTTGTCGCCGAACGTGAAGCCCAAGACGAGGTTGTAGCCACTCCTGTACTAGATCAGACGCCAGCTTCACCTGAGCGCCGCGTGTCAATGCCATCGCCAAGCCAGTTATCACCACCTGCGCGCAGAGGCTCACGATCATCAAGAGGAAGACCAGAAGAACGACGCCGGAGCTCACAAAGTCAGGACAGGACTTCTCCATTCCACGACTCACACTCTCGCCACAGTCGAGATCGAACATCCCCTGATAATTCCTCTCGTCGCAGCTATGACTGGCAGAGGACGACATCTGATGAGAATCGTCGTATAAGCTTCGATAGGTCGACTGGGCGGACCGAAGAGCATGCAAACGCTCGGCACCTCTACTCACAATCGACGCCATTCTCTCAGTTCTCAGACACGCCTGTCGAGGTCAGCGAAGCCACTGCTATCAGCATATACCCGCACAACAACGATTCCTTACTCGTAGTGCAGCAACCCTCACGTGTAAGCTCAATGGTGCCTGAGCTGAAGCAGTTGGCCGACGAAGCCTATTTCGACACCCAAGATCATGTGGAGCTGCGCCAAGAAGTCCCCCGTACACCAACACCTCCGTTTGTTGATGCCATTGAGGGACCTGAACGATCGCCGCAGGCCGCAACTACACCGAAGCTGACGGTTGAGCCGTCTACACCTCCAATGCAAATTGATCTGCCGCAGCCTGCTGGGGTCGATTCGCCTTTGAGAAATCCCCGCGCTGCGCCGGAGCCGCCCAAGATAATGTTCATTCCCCCCACGCCTGCAGAAGAGCTCGAGCGCCCACTTGATGTCGGTCCACCTGGTCCACCCAAGCATTCTGATTCGCATCCGCAACGTCGACTTTCTCTAGTCCAACGCGCACGCCGCTACTCGGACAATTTTATCTCCCCGTTCTTGGCACGAGCATCCAGCAACCGTGGCCGCTACTATAGCGAGTCGCATGCGCGCTCTCAATCTTCACATCGAACCCCCGAAGTCCCTACCGTAAATGACGAAGACGGAACACTTCATCCATTCTGGAGGCCGCGTGGTTTCTGGGATGGTTTTGAGGACGACGATTCTGATGGAGAGAACGTCCTGCCGTCTGGTGGAGATACAAGTGACGTAGAGGACCCAGAGCCAGAGCCATACCCAAGACGGAGAAATACACTGCGCAAGAGACTGACCAACGGGTTCCAAGGCTCGGGTGGTTTCCTGATCGGCAACTCACTGGGGGTCGAAAGGCACGGCACTAACCGACGGCGCCACCAGGTTACGTTACCACCCGACTTCCTATCCAATCCCCGGACATCATCACATGCATCTTCCCCCAGAATCTTGATTCAGTCGCCTACATTGCCGCTACGACCCCAGAGCGGCGGGGTACGTAAGAGCGGGTCAAGATCGAGTCTCCGCTCCTCAGCTTCCTTCGAGCGACAGCCAAGGCGCCAGTCTTGGCGCAAAGGCAAGAGCATCCCTGGCCTCAAGGGCTATCAAGTCCAGTACATAGGGGTCAGTGGTATCAAAAACCGTTTCAAAGAACGCACTGCGGAGAAGAGGAGGGACAAGATTCGTAAGAGCATTGGTCCGCGGTATTACGTGGAGCCGAGTGGTCCGATGAGTCCCCACTGAGGCTTTGCCCACGCTACGCGTGGTGGCATGTATATTTTACCTAAGACCAACCTCTACCCCAAGGTCCCGACCACAGGCCTGGGTCAGGCCATCCTTCTCGAAGCCATCTTCACCGGAGTTGATTCCCAGTCTCCGATAACCCTCGCGTCGGGCACATTTGCGCTTGGACGCTGTACCCCATGTTTTGCAATCCACTTTCCAGCGCTTTATACCACGTAACGATTTACGGCATCGCAGCGTACTGCACGAGTACATGACCATTTCAACGAATTTTTGTGTTAAGATGTGGTTTGAGCGTTTCGACGGAATTTTGATACCACCTATGAGCAAATGTGCACCATTGAATCAGCAGTAATGTCAGCATACACGCATTTTGACAATTTTGTATATCACAATATTATTATGATTGAGCATCGGCGTATATAACTACAGATTCTTGGCGCTTTCATAGCAAGACTGACAAAACACACAGAACGTGACGTATTTCTCTTACTTCGCTATCGCAGATTATCAGCAGATGGGTACCTGTCCCACAGGCAAATCCACAAAAGATAAGCGTCTATTTTCTTGTCCAAATTGCTTGGTCCTGGCTGCTTATGCTTATCTTGCTACGCAGGCGTACTCCGGTGCAACGACTCCTGATCCCGCGTACGCCACTCATCGAACGTCAACATCGAGACACGCTCTCGAACGTGGTCAATGAGCAGACCGCGGACTGGTGAGGGTGAGGACGTAAAAAATGGAGGGTATTACCCTATTTCGGCCTAGTCCGGCAGAACCTCGTGAAACTTGCCATGAAATTTGCGGCTCAATGCGGCTCCAGACCGAGCAAAATCGGTCCAACGCGGCTCCAGGCTCATTGGAACGATGGTCCTCTCAACCAGGCCCACCGTCTCTGGCGTCTCTGGGGAAGTGCTGGGCGACCTCCACATCGTTTTTTGGTCTGTGCCAACCGATATCGGTCGGGCCGACGAATTCTGCTTAAAGCGCGATGAGTTCGTCTTCAAGTTGCATTCATCCTTGTGTGCCCTGTACCTTTACCCCAAGCTTTGACAAGAACAAGACACGATGGGCTTCAACAACGAAAAGGCCGGCGAAGATGTCGAGCTTGGCTCCGAGCTCAAGCCTGACATGACCAACACCCAGGGTCAGACCGATGCCGTCTTTGGTGAGGTCGTCGAGGGAGGACCCAACTACCGCAACGTATGTCTTCTTGTATAGGCGGGTCCGAGTATCGCTTCTAATGCTTCGCAGGTCAGTTGGTTGGGTTCGGCGATCCTGATGATGAAGACTCAGATCGGTCTTGGCGTGCTGTCCATTCCTGCAGCATTCGACACCCTGGGCCTCATCCCAGGTATCATCGCGCTGCTCGTCATCGGCTTCATCACCCTCTGGTCAGGCTACATGGTGGGCGCTTTCAAGAGACGTCACCCCGAGACGTATGGTATCGAGGATGTGGGGCAGAAGATCTTTGGCCGCACAGGTCGTGAAGTGCTCGGTCTGGGGTTCGCTTTATGTGGGTCATTACCTTATAGAAACTGGGTTCTCCAGATGTTGTGTTGGGGGATGCGTGCTGACGTGAACAGTCTGGACGTGCGTTGCCGGTTCTGGTATGCTCGGTATCTCCATTGGCCTTAACTCGCTGTCGGAGCATGGCGCGTGTACCGCCATTTTCGTTGCTATTGCCTGCGTTGTTGGCTTCGCTCTTGCATCCATCCAGACCCTGGACAAGATCTCTTGGATTGCTTGGGTTGGTCTTACCGGTATCCTCTCAGCTAGTAAGTGGTCTCCCTGTATCTCATTTGGTCCCAAATATGGTTCTAACGTGCACTAGTTATCACCCTTACCATCTCTGTTGGTATTCAGGACCGCCCCTCTGCAGCACCCCAATTCGGCCCTTGGGAGTCTGATTTCGAGCTCTTCAAGAGCCCCACCTTTGCTGATGCGGCGGCTGCTCTTTCCAGTTTGGTTTTCGCCTACGCCGGTACCCCTGCGTACTTCAACATCGTGTCCGAGATGAAGGACCACAAGGACTACTTCAAGGCTCTTTCGCTGTGCCAGTTCGTCATGACCGCGCTGTACATTGCGATCGGTGTAGTAGTGTACTACTACTGCGGTTCCTTTGTCGCGTCGCCTGCGCTCGGCTCTGCTGGTGTCCTGATGAAGAAGGTGTGCTACGGCCTTGCGCTGCCTGGTCTGCTTGCTTCGGTCGTCATTGTTACTCACGTAAGTTTCCGCGCTTGTTCTGGTTGTCGGAACCGCATGCTAACAGGCCTCAGATCACCGCCAAGTACTTCTTCATCCGCACCCTTCGCGGTACTCACCACTTGAACCACAACACCGCCAAGCACTGGATCGTTTGGTTCGGTCTTACCGGCGCCGTGTCCCTGACCGCCTACATCATTGCGTCTGCGATCCCCGTCTTTGGCGGCCTTGTCAGCTTGATCGGTGCTCTCCTGGGTACGCTGATGTGCTTCCAGCCCATGGGCTGCATGTGGCTGTATGACAACTGGGGCCGCACCAACCGCGACTGGAAGTGGAAGGCCATGGTCGCGTGGTCCATCTTTGTTATCGTTTCCGGTACTTTCCTCCTTATCGGCGGTACCTACGGCTCCATTGTGGGCATCATGGACTCGTACCAGAAGAACGGAGGAACCAAGCCCTGGACTTGTGCTGACAACTCCAACTCCACATGAGTGTGTCTTGCATGTGGAGCAGGGGAGCTGGTTGTTATTTATCCTGTTATTTAAGCGTAGCATGTGCATTTGATACTTACGAATACTTACGATTGATCATGAGTTCTTCTCCTTTGGCCTTTCTGTCGTGCATGTGGTAGTGGAGTGACAGCACGCTAATGTCGTAAAGTCGAAAGAATCCATGGAGTCAAGGCGCCTCGCAGCCTCGATATTGGCTGATGGGATCGAAGCGATGCCTGCCACTCACCAGACAAGCCCGCTCGACCACCTCACAATCCGAAGAAGGATACGCAGACGAAATCGAACGATGGAAATAAGAAAGCCGACTCTTGAACCACAAAAAACCTCGAGAAGAGGAAAAGAACAGACAACAAGGAAATTTGAGAGACCAAAAGAAACAAACAAAACAACAACGACAAATTGTACTGAGAAACCCCAAACCCCCGCCACAAGGACATCGCGCCAAAGCCCGAAGAAGTCCTCGATCTTGATCCCAAATCGCCATGCCGTCGTCGCATATATACCCACTCGCATAACCCACCTGCTTCCCCCCACCCGATATCGCAGGCCCCATACTACTTTACATGCCCCGACCTCGCACGCCCTACAATCGTCAAATTGTACTCACAGATGCTGGCTGCAACCGCCAATTACCGGATGCCTTTCCGAGGGCGTGCGGATACCCACCCGATATACTTACTATGGGGCCGTGGGATCTTATTTCTACTCCGCGGGCAGTTGACTCCGGCGCGTCGTGGAATTGGGGAGTTCGAGTTCCAACGACGCGCGTGGGCCGGGGCGGGGCGGCTGGGGTTTTATGCTTGGGTGTTTAGTTCGGGGTTTGGGGTTGATGGAGCACGACGATGAGTTGGCGTGGGTAGGGACTTGTGTAGCTTAAGAATGGGGGTTTGTGGTGGGTGAGAGAAGTAACTTTTTATTCCGATAGGCAGTACTGCGGAGTTTTTGATCCCAGATACGGAGAGGAAGGGGAATTGCGACGGGGAAGGTTAAGACGGGGAAGGTTGTGCAGGCAGGTGAGTGCGAGGTAGATACGCAAATGCGGTTGTGGCGTTCTGGTGATAGGATGATAGGATGATGGGATAGGTGGAGTGCTAGTGCCCGTCGGGATGGGGAGTGAGTTGCCGTTTTGGGAAGGTGACTACGAGGGTGAGGGTGATAAGAGGATGAGGGTATTTCCGGGGGGTGTTGTTGTGGAGAGGGCTGGTAGGTGGGTTGGGATGATGGGGGAGGTTGTGTGCGATTGTCTGTGTGGTTGTTGTTGTTGTTGTATTTGGTGTATGTAAAATTTGGGGGGGGGGGGGGGGGCTGTTTTACGACTGCGGCTGCGGCTTGCTTGCATGATCGGCATATCTTTCATCTTTGATGGGGGCTGTAAGATTGTTAGTGTGGTCTTTTTGTGTAAACATTGATATCTCATTCTTCTTGCGGTGAATTGTTTATTTGCCTTCGCTGTTCCACTACTTGATTCTGCTTGCTCTCTGCACAGTCGCTGTCGGATCCATTTCTCCACCGGCAATGTGGACGTGCAAGTGCAAAGCAGTACTTTCGTTCTCCAATCAGTGGTATAGAAAACAAGATGAGGAGATGGGAAGGACGCACAAGCATGCTGGTCGAGATGATTCGAGTCTGGGTGGCACAATTAAATCAATACACACCATAGCTTGTCGATTCCGAAGGGGAAAAAAGCATTGTGCACTGTTCAAGGGATCATTGTCAAAAGAGCGGAGACTCAAGAGGACCAATTGGAATTGTAGTCAATTGAAGAGCTGTAAATTTATTTGACCTTCACAGACAAACTGTGAAGGAGTACAACGGAAGCGCAGCCTTTTGTTTGTCCCACCGCATGTCAGTTGTCTAGTGAAAGCCGGCAAGATGCAGTGCATCTTCGAGACGCTTACAATGAGCATGAGTTCCGTTATCTATCCGAGTTCTCCTCATTGTGTTCTTCAGGAGCATCAAGTAGCTACTTGCAGCTGGCAAAGTGCTCCGTTAAAGGCAGCCCGAGGCGTTGCGGTCCAGTGAACCTCCCACATCTAATCATCGCATCGCAGCAGGAGCCGTCTTGAAATAGTATTTGTAAATTTAGCGAACGTTTACAGCTCTCAATTATGGTGAGCTTGCGGCTGTACCTGCATCCGCGTCCCGTCCGTCAGACGGTACGAAAGGGTTCGGCGGTCTTCGGCAAGGCTAACAAGTCCGATCGAGTCGCCAACTCACAATTGCCATCGGCAGTGACATCTACCCCACATTCGTCATTACCAAGCAACGCATGGCGTGACGTTGACCAGCAAACATGTGCAATTTACTACATAATAGATATCCAGCGTGTAGACCGCGATTGTGTATACATCTCCCGCCCGATTGACCTCTGCGAGTTAGAAATCAACGAGAAAGCAGCCACAATGCCGACCATGAAGGAAGCAATCGTCGCCAAAGGCCTCAAGGTCACAATTCAGGATGTCGCGATCCCAGAGCCTGAGCCTGATCAGGTTGTTATCCAAGTTGTGGTCTCCGGCAGCAACCCCAAGGACTGGAAGATTCCCGATTGGGTCCCTGACTACAATGCCAACAGCGGCGATGACATTGCAGGCATTGTGCACAGCGTTGGATCGAACGTCTGGGAGTTCAAGAAGGGTGATCGTGTAGCCAGTTTCCACGAGATGATGACAGCTGGAGGCAGCTTTGCGGAGTATGCAGTCGGTTGGCAGCACACTACATTCCATCTTCCAAAGGACCTGAGCTTTGAGGGTACGACAAGCCTCTGCTATTCTGCTTAATTCAAGAACGCAGTTGCTGACAAATTACAGACGCCGCAACCATCCCCCTCGCAGCCATGACCGCAGCACTGGGCATGCACCAGCGCCTAGGACTCCCGGATCCCTGGACGCCCGCCAAAGAGCCCACACCGCTTGTCGTGTACGGCGGCGCTGCAGCGGTCGGCGCCTATGCGATCAAGCTCGCCCAGCTCGCGAATATCCACCCCATCATTGCCGTTGCGGGGCGCGGCGAGAAGTTTGTCGAAGGCTTGATCGACCGCAGCAAAGGCGACACCATTGTCGATTACCGCAAAGGCCATGAGGCCGTTGTCCAAGGCATCAAGGACGCACTTAAAGGCCAGAAGTTGTGGTACGCTTTCGACGCGACATCTGAGCACGGCAGCTACACGAACATCGTCCAGGCTCTTGAACCTACTGGCCACCTCACCGTGGTCCTTCCTGGCAGGAACTACGAGGGCGTGCCTGAGAGTGTGAAGTTGACGACCACAAATGTGGGAGAGTCGCACAAGGGCGACAAAGATTATGCGTATATCATGTTCAGGTACTTTGCCAGGGGGCTAGCTGAGGGCTTTTTCAAGCCTCACCCATATGAGGTTATTCCTGGTGGGCTTGAGGGCGTTCAGCAGGGTTTGGAGAATCTGAGGGATGGAAAGGCGAGCGGTGTGAAGTATGTGTTCAGGATTGGGGAGACGAAGGGAGTGAAAAGCGCTTTGTAAGCTTCGTGACTCGGATTTAAGCATGTTGGGGATCGGCTTATATGCAGAGCATTGCATGGCTGCGACCCTGAAGCATTCCGTCACCTCCGGTGCGATACTTGTCGAAATGTAGGAATGGCTGCTGATTGAAGAATTCCACGTCTAATCGGCACAGGATAGAAGAAGACACAATTCTTAAAGATAACTACACGTCTAATTTGTGCTCCTAAGCCCTTGCTCCTCGATGATTAAATCATGTGAAGATGATGAAATCATGTGAAAGTGCGAAGCGTCTCGTCAGTGCTGATAAGTTTGCACGTGTTTCCACGACCCCAATCCTTTCTGTCTGCCACGGATCTTGCTCACCCAAACATGGTACACAGCTTGAGGTCTTCTGCTTCATTAGTCCTTAATTCCAAGGTGGCTCTCCTTCAGATCTCCGTCTTATCGCTCTCATACTCTGCGTACTCACGTTCAATAGCACGGAACGTTTTCAAGTCGAAAATTGAACGTGCAATGCCCACGAGTAAGGTGATAATAACTCTACAATCAATTTTCGCGATAACGAAGCTGCGCCGTGATCCAGTCGCAAGCCATTCCGTCGCGAACTTCCTAGTCGCAATAGGGTCATTGTATCCGCTCGGGATGCAACCCGAGATTTGACGTCAAGCGTTCCCCTCACAAGACTACTTGGTAAGCAACACCTTGAGTACACTGACAAATCCAATCCACACTTGAGAAACTCATAACACCATTAATTCCTACACTACGTCCCGCACATCTGGGTCCATACAGAAACAACCAAAAAAAAAACCCAACACAATGGCCTCCTCACCCAAGATCGAAGTCCGAACCTACCCCCTCCCCCCCACAAAGCTCATCCCCAACTCCCCCCACGTGCTCATCCACTACCCGGGCTTGCTAACCCGGCTCGTCCGCTCCCCGACCTTCTCAAACACCCAAATCTTCGACCTCTTCGCCAGCAACGGCTGGCAAACCCAATGGATCGCACGGTACGGGCCGAACCAGAACTCGCACTACCACTCGGGGGCCCACGAATGCATGGCGGTTATCTCCGGCGGGTCAGCCCAGATCCTGTTTGGCGTTGCCGACTCGCTCGAAGACCGGGAGTCTGATCTCGGCGTCGGCGCGCAGGGTGAGGACCTCAATGCCGCGGGGAGAGAGGAGGGCGGCGTGCTGCTCGATGCGCAGGTCGGCGATGTGTTTATCCTCCCTGCCGGTGTGGCGCACAAGACGCATAATCCGGTGCCCAGGACAAAAGGGATTGAGTTCCATCAGGCGCCGGATAAGGATGATGAGGAGGGGAGTAAGAGGTTTTTTGCGGGGATTGAGGTGAAAGGCGAATTTATGATGATGGGGGCGTATCCGAGGGGGGATCAGTGGGACTTTAAGATTGGGGGCGAGGATGAGGGGAGGTTTGGGGAGGTGTGGAGTGTGCAGGTGCCTGAGAGGGATCCTGTGCTGGGGTTGAGTGAGGAGGGGTTGCTTGGGCTGTGGAAGAGGGAGGGTAAGGCGAGGCTGTGATCTGGGAAGTATTTGAATTGGAGTAAGCGGTAAGGGAACGTTCAAGTCTGGTTATTCAAGTAGTTTTCAGCAATCTTCTAGCAGATGCTCCTCGCCCCATTGCCACTCAAGGTCCAGTTACTATTGTCCGCACAAGGCGACTCACGAACAGTCGTGCCATCCACCCTGAGCGTAATCCACAGATCGCGTGTATTAGCGAACTCGGAACGAGCAGAAACGCGCACCTCACCACCGCCGCTGACCGTACCACCCCGAATCGACACATTATAGCAGTTCTCAATCAGAACAGCATTGTTCCCGTTGTTAGCAAGGTCAACCGTCGTGATGACCGCGCCTCCAGACTCAGACACACAGAAGATACCTCGGCCACCGCCGCGCGACTTAACCCTATCCACATAAACATTCGTGTTATAGTTACCATTAGGATTGCGGCCATTTCGGTTAGCGAAGCGGAGAGTACCATAGCCAGTTCCAGCGCCGACGTTCTCACCATCCACAAGCCCAACCTTAACATTCTGGCTATTCTGCAGTAGCAGACCCGACTCGCCGATGTTGCGGGCGATGACTTGGTTGATAGTCAACCCATTAATGTTCCAGGTCTCGACTGCGTGGCTGCGAGAAAGTGTCAACGCCCCGTGCACTGTGTACTCCAGACAAAAGAACGCAAAGAACTCACCTCCCAGCACCAGTAACGCGGATATCATCCATCCTAACATTTGACTGCGCAGCGCGATCCCTATCAAACCTGATGCCCAGCCCTCCACTCAGATTCATGGTAATCTTCCCCAGCACCAGGCCATTCGCCCCGGAGAACCTGAGCCCAAAATACGGATTACCGGTCATAGTCAGGTAAGGTATCTGAACATCATTCGCATCGGTGACCTCAATAGCGCCACGGCCAGCACGGTTAGCGACGTTGATAGTCCCGCAGCCTTCGAAGATCTTGCCAGCTGTGAGCGTGATGGTGCTGGCTCCGATGGAGCCCGAAGCGATGACGGCGACGCGCTGGCCGGCGCTGATGGAGTCTACTGCAGCTTGGATGGCGGCGCGGTAATCGGAGCCGGTGTATACATTACTGGAGCCGCAGGTTGCGGTGAAGGAACTGCCAGAGCCGGTCACGCGGGCTGCTGGGGTCCCGGAACCGCATTGGGCTGAGACGGCTGAGACGAGCGCCAGTGCAGATGCGAGAAGCGAAAGTTGCACCATGGCTGCTTTGGAAATGAGGAAGATATGGAGATCAGTATATTGGGGTACTACGGCTTATAACGCGTTCAGGGACGGCTTGCAACGAGACTTCAGAAGCGGTGCTTTCTGCTCCGTTTGATCATTTGGTTGGCGGATGATATCAAGGATCTGTGCAGACCTCTCAAAATTACCGCCACATTCGGAGGATTTTGTGTAATATCCCTTCTTAGTAGTCTTGGGTCTACATGAAAGTAGACTCTTCCAAGTGCCAAACCAGGCTTAGTATACTCGGAAAGAGGAAGACCAAGATGTCGTCGTCTGCTTTGAAACAACGTGATACTGAACCCTGGACACACCATTCGGCAAGCGGAAACAAATCGGTCTTATTGGTGCGCTACTGTGCTGCTTGCTTCCGCGGCCAAGGCTCCCAAGAGCGCCTTAGATTGGGGTCATATAAGCCCGCTTTGCCCAGGTTTGGCGTTTATCGGTTTTTGGCTATAGGGAGTCCTTGACTTACGATGCAGGGTCGATCGCCCCGCGAAATGCTGAAGAGATGCATATTCGGTCGTAGATGTGCCGAGACATGATCAAGCAATCTAGGCTCGGGCGACAGATACACATATTTTCAAAATCAACTCAATAGCAAAGCACGTTTTCCAAGAACTGCAATCTATTCATATGATTACATGCGGCAGTAAAGTCTGATTCATAAAGTACATCTCTTGAAGATGATGGTATGATGAGTAAGGCATGCAGGGAGATGCTTTTTGTGATGACCACCGGCTTTCAAGATCATCAGTCCAATCTCGTCGAAAATCATGATCCAGCTCTCACAAAGACTAGAGAGCAGCGGCTTCCTGGGTCGGACACTTTCTGGTAGCGCATAAGTTATAGTCGTGCGGCTCCACAATTACCATTTTTGAGCTCTTCACCGCTCGCGTGGACTGATCGCCTATTCGCCGCCATCTCCAGCCGTGCTGCTCGGTCGACTCCGCCTGGCTTCGCCCCTCTCTGCGTGGTCATCGCTCGTCTTTCGCATCCTGATGCCCTCGCTCACAGATTTCCTTGGCTGAGGCTTTTCTCCGTGTTCGACGAGCGGAAAGTGTAGCCCGGGCTTGCTCGCCAACGCATCTCTGATCTCGTCGACACTCTTCTCTGCCCAGCCCTTACTTCCCATGTCGCTCAAGGGATACAGCAACATGTTGTCCGGGTGCATAACCGCCTCTTCGACACTAGGTGCGGGCTTGCTCATGATGATATCGACGTCTTTTCGAATCTGCGTGCAGAATGCATCCAGAGGTAAGTCGTTTACATCATCGCCGAATGGATTCTCGATTTCGCGCCCGATCAGTGCGATACCGAGAATGATGTACGCGGCGAAGATGCTTGCAGGAATTGTGATCCAGCCCAGCAGTTTGTACAGCTGGAATGGGAGCAGCAGGATGTACACCCAAGTGATCTGGCTAATGGCGATGCTGTACGCGATGGGAAGAGGTGTATTGAGGATGCGATCTGTGCCGACGAGAACATCGTTGAAGGTTGTTAAAGCGTTAAGGGACTGGGTCTGGTAGATGGAGACCTTGAATGTACCATTGTCGTAGATCGACTTCATGTAGACACTGAGATGATTAAGGAGCTCTAATGGAAGGTTGCCGAGCGGAACGCGCGATCGTTTGAGGAGCTTGCGTGGATTGGATTCCGCCATTTGAAGACCGAGGAACTGGCCTGCCGTCTTGAAGACGCTCTGTTTCCCCTGGGGATCTGGCTGTCCAGCGTCACGCGCGAAGGTATCTAGGTGGCCAACAAGATGCTTCAGATCATCGTAGTGAACGTACGGCTCGAAGCGAAGCTTGTGCTTCAGGGCGACGGCGTACGCAGCAATAAGGTTCAGGCAATTGATTTTCGCGAGAAGATCCTGCTTGCCGAGCTCGGCGTCTTGTGCGTGTCGTTCGTCGACATGTATCCAGATAAGACGGGCGAGGTTCTGCGACGCAAATGTCAATTGAGCCCAGTACTTGCGGCCGTCGTTATAGCGCTCATACGCTGTTGAGCTCCTAAAACTCAGGGCGAGACCGACAACGAATCCAAGAACGGTGAGCAGGAGTTGATTGACACTAACTGAGAATTGTCAGCAGCCTCTTTGGAGCCAACCCAGAAGAACTTACGGTCGTGCACGAATTTTGAGATGAGTGTAATCATGCTAGCCCATCCTGCCACGAACAAGAGCGGCAGAACCATTTCTGGCGTCACGCTGCCATGTACGCGTAGGAAGACAGGCCATTTAGAGTGATGATCAAGGTCGCGAGGTCCGATCTGATTTAATTAGAGATTGATAGGCACAACGCAACAGGGACTCACAAAATAATCGTCTAAACCCATGTTGCTGTCTTGCTTCTTCAGAGGAGGTCGTGTTGACGTGCCATGCGTGCCATTCGAGGCGCTGGCCGTACTCTGTGCCTTCTCCGCCATGGTTGATCGCTTCCGCCTTGAAGAGAGTTGGGACGGTGAAATACAGCAGATAGTTGATTGCGACACGCGAGCTTTTCATATGGTGTCGCGTGCCCCTATCCTTGAATGTTCCTTCTGCATATTGTGGCCCAATGAGAACGTGCGATTCAGACCCAGCGTTTGTGCAGCTTTGCGTGGCGCCGTATGTCAAACGGCACGACTCTGGTGATGCTGGAAAAGGCAAAGCATCGATAAGCGGAGCCAATGAGACGCTGTCGCGTAGAGGGAGTAGTGATGCTCAATCCCAATCCAGGTGAGGCCCGCCTTGGCAGGGTGCTATTACGGGCGCACTGGACGTGAAACGCGGGCTGCATGTCAAAATGTGCTGGCAACAGATCAGTTCAATTTTCACTTGAGTAAATCAGGTATTGTCGTGTCGGAGCGCGGACAAGACATCTTCAGCAGGAAGCAGGTCAAAAGCGGGGTTCAAGAGCATCGAAACTGCCTTGAATAAACGAGCACTCGAACGTAGCTTCCACGCTCAGAGAATCCGGCGTGGAGAGTGTCTGTATTTGATGGAATGTGATGAGCGCAAGGGTCACCGAGATTGGACGATTGGATCGTCGCAGAGTGGATCATCAGCGATTGACCCATGACTCAAGTTTCAAAGAAGCAAAGGTTCGAGATCATATCCTATCACTTGGCATTGTGGTTAGCACTCTGTTTCTGCTTGGCTTTGGTATTTGACGTTTTAGTCACGTGCACGCAGCTTTGCAGGGCAAGAGAGTTGGGTGAGTAGTTGCTCAATTGATTGGACCTCAAACTTTCTTGCTCACCTTTAATCGATACCCTGGAAATTGTCAAGTTGGCGCTTTGAGCTGACAAGGTACTGGACTGTCGCAATTTCATGATGGGAAGAGCATCACCTTTGGTTAGAATGCTTGTGAGAAGCTGTGATCGCGAAAGGATTTCATTTCAGAACACACCTCACAGCAGCATTCAAGGGACACGCGAGACCTTTAGATGACACCAATGCAATGTTCATTATCTCGTGCTGTACAGAGGCTACAATAGACATCTCCTCATGGATCGCCATGTCTACTGGTGAATCACGCCCTGCTGGTTGAGCTCCTTGTCGATGCCCGCGTAGAATCGGATCCAGTCAAAAATGGTCTTGTGCCACAACAAGCTGTTATCCCTCTTAGTGACCCAGTGACCCTCGTCGGGGAAGTGCAGGAAGCGGCTGGGTACGCCGAGACTCTGCAGGATGTTAAATGTTTGCAGGCCCTCGCTGATCAGGACGCGGTAGTCCAAGTCGTCTGGATGATATGTCAGTGAGAAAATCGCGGCTATTCTGAGTGGGATCTTGCTTACTGTGAATGACGAGCTCGGGAGTGCTGAAGTTGGCGGAGTGGAGGAGAGGGTCCCACTTCTCATAGTTAGAGCGGTCGTTCCAGATAGTTCCGTTGTTATCGCGCTGAATGAACCAGATCTCGTCAGTCGAGTAACTGGCAACCTGGTTGACCTTGCCGTCGTGGCAGACGAGCGCCTTGAACTCACGACCCAGAGCCTGGCCTTGGATCCAGTTGGTCATGTAGCAACCGAACGATGCGCCACCAGCAATTGCGCGGTCCGTATCGATGTAGGAGATGTTTGCTTTGATGTGATTGAACACTGTGACGAGATCCTGGTATGGAGTTCCTCCCCAGTTGGCTTGGATCTTGTCGGTGAACGCCTGGCTGTAGGATGGGGTGCCGGTAAACTGGGTCACGACGACTACAAAGCCTTGCTCAGCCCAGAGGCGGAGATTCCAACGTGTGCTCCAGTTGTCGCCCTGAGCGACTTGAGGACCACCGTGGATGATAAACATTAACGGGTACTTCTCTTCGGGATTGAAGTTTGTGGGGTAATAGACGAAGGACTGGACCTGATCGCCGTCCTCATTCTCAACCCAGAAGTTAGAAGTTGAATTGGGCAGAAGTCCAGCAAGTTCGGGATCGACTTCGTTGGCCGTGAAAATGACATCCTTGTTTTGGCCCGGCGACTGCTTGTAGAAGATACGGCTGGTCCACGATGCAGCAGCTGAGATGAAGGCAGCACCGTCAGGGAGGACGTCGAAGTCGGCCAGAACAGTATCAGGTCCTGTGACGTTCGCAGGCTTGAAATCGGCAGGTGCATCGTGAGGTACAATCCACAGGCGATTGGCAGCGTGCAGCTCAGAAACAACCCAAAGATCAGCACCGTCTGGACTCCACTTCAGACCCGAGGGAGATGAGTCCCAGTCTTCCGCCACTGGCGTGACCTTAGAATTTTGACCATCGATCTCTGCCACGTACAGCTTGAACTTGTCGGACTCGTAATCGATGCCGTCCTGTTGTCCGTATGCGAGCTTCTTGCTGTCTCGCGACCAGACTGGGAAACCAGAGGCACCCTGGGCCTTCTCAGGCGCAGTTGTACCTGGTCCATTGATCGCGACTGCGACTTCGGAACCATCATGGGGGACAATGTAGATGTAGCTTGCTGTATAATTGGCCTTGGGTAGGTCAGGCGACTTGCTACGGAATGCCACCTTGCTGCCATCGGGCGAGATATCGTAGTCACCGGGGTCGCTGGAAGAACCTTGGACCGGGCTTTCGGGATGAGTGACAGTCGAGTTGATGCCCTTCAGCAAGTTGGTCATCTTCCCGTCGAAGGCATAGCTGCCATTACCCTTGGCGAGGCTGCCACCGAAAACAGCGTACCGCTGCTCGGTGATGTAATAGTTCCAGTGGCGGACAAAGCCTGCATCATAAAGCTGTCCGCTGGTCTTGGGCTTACTGACAAGCTCTGGGTTGTAAGCCGAGCCATTGCCCCAGTAAGCAAGGGTGTTCAGTACGAAGTTCAAAGATCCGTCGGAAGTTTTTGCTGCTTTAAGACCTGAGAATGGAGCATTCAAGGATGCTACTAACGAGCTACTTTGGGTTAATTGCGTTCGGAACCATGTTGGATTCCCAGACTTACGGGTTGAAGTCTCCACTCAGATCAGCGGTATAGAGCGTCACACCGCCAGGAACCTCCGCATTGCTGGAGTTCAGGTAGAGGATGCTCTCATCAGTCTCACCAATCCAGACGACTTCGGAGACCTCGCTTCCGAAAGGTGCCTTCGTCGTGTTGCCGCTCTCAACGTCAAGGAAGTACCATCCGGTTGTTGCCTTGGCGGTAGTCCAGTTGTAACTGGTAGAAGAGAAGAGGGCGCGATCCTTACAATATCAGTCGCGTGCATATCGTGTCTCTATCCTAAACTTACACCTTTCGGGCTAAGGTTCCCAGTGCTCCTCCGTGGTGCAGCAAGCATGCCCCTTTCGAGGTCAGTACATCATTGGCAATTCTGTTCGCATCACTTACTCAGTGGTGAATGCTTGTGCAGAGCTAAGGAACAGCCCTGCGGCCAGGATTGTCGAGCGCATCGCCATCTTGTTCAAACCTTCCGAGCTAGGAGGATGAGAGGAACGGGAGACGAAGCTGAAGATTTCGCGGAGCTAACACGAGCCTTTTGAATTCCTCCAGCCTTCCAGAATCCTGCATCATCATCGACAGCGGAAGTCTTGATAATCGGCTGCCAAGAGTCTTGGAGGACCTTCGTTTACTTTTACCTGCCTAATGCTTCTATAGGCTAGCCCTTTTAGTTCCTCCCAAGAAAGGCTTTTGCGGGCTTGTTCTCCTTGCGTGGATGCCGGGTCAAAATAACGTTGTATTTGTGCCGCTGAGGCGTCTTTCTCATTGATATGAGCGGGGCTTTGGTCGGAAATCACGTTGTGGTACCGGTACCTGCCAAAAGGAGAAGTAGTCTTCAGCAAGGCGTGCCAAAAGCTGGAGAAACGCGATAGCTATGGCATCTTGGCCATGAGTCGATGCCTTGGTGAATGCCGCGATAGGTACTGCATCGCGAGATAGTACCTGAAAGATACTGCGGCTCTCTGTAGATGTTGGTGTTGCAACCTACCTAGCCGTGGAGACTCGAACACGTGCGTTGCAACCAAGCACAGGTGGGCTTTATGCTTATCGATAAATCAAGCAAAACACTCACAGCTTAAGACTTTATCAGCATATTGCAAGTCGCTTGGTGAGAGAAAGTGTGACTCTCAGGTGCATCTGGTTCCTTCCGTCAAGAGCGCACTGCTGTAGTTGTGTCTTGGACAAGGTGCAAACGAAATGTGATTCCTTCCTTTATAAACAAGCTTATGCACATGCAATCAGAATCTGACCAGGCCTGTCGTGATGACCCTTCAAGCACACGATGCTGTCTAGGTGTCTTGCAACGACTCGCTAAAGCGACAAAGGATACTCGCGTCCCCTTGCGCGGGCTTCGGCGAGACGAAAGTCCGACGATCGCGTTGCCCTGCGCGATGAAACAAAAGTGAGCAGGATGTGGGTCGTGATCTTCTATGTGGCTGTGTCAAAACGCGGATCCACTTGTGCACGTGAAAGGGCATAACAACGGTGGAGCTGGAGCCATTGAGAGCTGAGGCTTCCGAGAAGGTGTTGTGCGAATCATATGGCATAAGATATTAACCGGCATGCTCACACAAGTCATCATTCATGATGCAACAACAGCTTTTTTCCGCTGACACGCGCTGCCGAGTGGCTGCTTCCCAAAATAGCGCAGCACGCAGCCAATCAGCAGCCATTGAGCAGAGCTGGTGGCTTCCGTGGACAAGCAACGGCTGGAAGACACCCGAAGGCTAGGGTAGCAAAAGTGTAAAGACTTCCATGTTCACGGTGAGGGCGTCCTAGCGCGATGATGACGATGCAGAGTGCAGTGCCCACATGGCTGCGCTGCCGTGTCGCGGTTGATATTGGCTGCTCTTCTCCATTCATTTGCACTTCTGCGCCGTGTGCAGTTCGTATTCCTTACGCCTGCGCCGCCTCCTTTGCGGCCTCCCGTCAGTTGTCCGCGGCGTGTTGGGCTTTTTCAACGGCTGTAGTGCGCACTGGCGCACCTCTATACGAAGTAGTGTCTGGACTGTAGTGCGCTACACTGCTACTACGCCTCGCCTCCAGTCCCCGCAGCAGCCGCCTCAGGAGACTGCACGCAACAACCGCTTTTCATTTCGTACACTCGCTACAGTATCGGCATCGCTGCGATTGCCGTCGTCTTTTGCGCCCGTCGTCGACGCCCGCTCGTCGCGCAACCTCAGCTCTTCATCTCGCCGCTGCCCCCGTGTTTTAGCCATTGCAGGCCATCCCCGTCCTACGCGCGACCAGCCGCCAGCGCTGCCTGCCCAGCTTCTACTGCTAGGAACACCCGCGCCCCCCAGCACTGATCGCTGTTCTGATCGACGTTCGCACACTCGCAACACCACGTCATATACGCACCGTTGCGCCTACACCATCACCACGCGCGAAGGCTGGCCGACCGCTGCGGTCCACTGCACTGCACTGCACGACGCCGCATTGTCAAGAGACGGGTTTGACTTCTAACATGAAGGGTAACTGCAGACAATGATGGCAATCACCACCCCGCGCAGAGCCGTCCCAGAGGCACCCAGCGGCAGACATCCCGAGATTGCCTCCTACGAACACACACATCCTCCGCCTCGCCCTCGGCGGCGACCCGGAACCATGCCGCTCCCGCGCTTCAGCCTCCTGCCGTTTGCCCTCCTCTATCTCATCCTCGCCTCGTTCCTTCCGCGCGCCAACGCCGTCTTCATCAACTTCGAGTCCTGCGGTCCTAATTTGTTACTGGACAATACAATCCCATACCTTCGCTTCACGCCCATGTATGTCTGGGCCGCTTTCGATACCCACAATCCAACCCACAACTTGAACGTCACAGTGTACGGGAATGTGTCGGGTCAGTCCAACACTGGCGCACTCCCCCCTCCTGATGATATCAGCTGGAAAACCCCTAACGAAACCCGTATTGGAAAGATTGTGGATTCGGAAGGACCGACTTATACTACGCTATTTTCCGACTTGAAGACGTTGACATACTCGTCATGGACTCCTGAAGGCGTGAGATTTTGTGGCACCACTTTAAATCAGACAGCGGCTTCGTCTTGTCCCGTAGGCCCAGCATTCAAGGCCAACGCGAGCGACCCAAATACACTGCCTGCTTTCACTGTCAGCCACGACTTTCACAGCACCTACTCCTTCTCCACGTGGGCGACTGAGCTGCGCATTGTGTCGCCTGATTCAAAGAAGTATGTCTTGGGATGTGTCTCCGCTAGCATTACACCAGATCTGGGCAAGAGCCTCTCGGATGCATTCTGTTACTTTCCAGTCGCTGTGCTGATTCTTGTTGGTGTTGCTACCATTTTTGCAGCGACATGTAGCCCGTGGGGATCTTCCAACATCTTTCGTTGGACAAGCAACTACGGCCGCGACGAGGACCTCTTACGTCTTGTCACACCAGGATTCGGTGATTGTCTGCAGTACATTCAATTCGTTGTTTTGGCTGGCAGTCTCAGCTTGAACTACCCTGGTTTCTTCCAGCCAGTCATTAGCCAAGCGAGCTGGTCTGTTCTCCTCTTCAATGAGAGCTTCGTCAGCAAAGGCAATGGCTCGCAAAGCCTCGACGATGGTATATACATTGTCAACGGCACATATGGACTGACACGGCTCGGCCAATATGTAGGCATGAGCAAGGAGCGAGACATATGGGCATGCATGGCAGTTTTCCTTCTGGTGGTGATTGCCGTCGTAACCGTCTTGACGCAACTCGGCTTTCTTGTACGCTGGCTCTTGCGTATGGTCACCAACAACCAAGGCGGGGATCTTACAGGGAAGAACTGGTCTTTCACCGCAGGCAACATTGTTCGCATCGTCTTCAACTTTTTCATGCTTCCGATCATCGCACTCACATTATTCCAGTTGGTGGTCGCACCGCGATCGTCTGGTTCTGTGATTGCTGCTGCCGTTGTGCTCCTCCTTCTGGTCATGGGCATAGCACTCTGGATCTTTTGGCTTATATTTACTACACGGCCTCGCGCGCACCTTTTCGATGACTTACCGACCGTTCTGACGTATGGACCCCTCTACAATACATATTCCGACGACGCTGCGCCATTTGCCTTTATTCCTGTATTGCTTACCATCATCCGAGGCGTTGCCATAGGCGCTATTCAGCCCTCCGGCATTGCCCAGATCATCATGCTCGCTATCTGCGAGGTAATCCTAATTCTAACTCTGCACGCGTTCCGGCCTTTTCAGTCCAACACATCGATGAATGCTTACCACACCTTTTTCTCCGTCATTCGACTCGCATGCATCCTCCTCTCGGTGGCATTTGTACCTTCTCTCGGCGTCTCAGAGTCCTCAAGGGGTTGGATAGGATATGCAATCCTTCTTCTGCACGCCATCGTGCTGATTTTCGGCTTCTTCCTCAACGCGCTACAAACCATCATCGAGGTTATTGCGAGACTTTCGGGCGCCGGTGCAGATACCCGAGGCGGTCTTACAAAAGTTTTCGGAAAGCGTCAGTTGTCGAAACGTGTGAACCATCGACAACAACGCAGCAGCCTCAACTCCAACGTCGCAATGCTTGCTCACGACGAGAACAAGAACATCCCACTTACAGAGAGCCGCTCACGTAGTATGTCTGCGAGCTCGGCTGTACTACTCAACCAACCTTACGACCGAGATGAGATGCGCCGCAGCGGAGGATTTGATTTTAGTGAGGGCAACAGTCCTGGGACACCCGGAATCAATGCCATGCCCTTCAATTTTCTGGGTGGCGGCTCTGGTCAGAGCTCTCGCCGACCGACAATGGGGATTGAGGCGGCGGATCCTTACTACAGGCCTCCCCGTGTGCGCACAAACACGATGGACTCGGTGGGTCCAGGTACTCGAGGGCGAGCGCCTGTGGCGCCAGGAAGCGCGGATATCGTCGATGCGCCTTTCTCTGACCAGATGGATCTCGAGGCTGCTCACGATGCAGGAGAAGGCCCATCACGCGCATCGCCAGCATACCTGCGCATGAATCGAGAGAACGACTCCGATCCGAACCTCGAACGGCGAAACAATACCGACTATTCGGTGCGAGAGTCGGACTTCTACTACGGCCTTCGTGGACCCGCGTTGTCTTCTCAACCCAGCCGAAAGCTGAAGACTGGGCCTGCCGACCCCATGAGTCCAGTATCCTCTGCAACAGGGTGGTTCAAGAACTTGAACCTTCTGGGCGGTGGACGTAAGAAGGAGAAGAGTAAGGGCTTTGAGGTAGTCAGGAGCACACGCATGCCACCACAGATGATGGCGGTGGAGGAGCAAGAGGAGCTTGAACACGCGCCACGACCAGAGCAGGAACCGTATCGCGATCATCCCGATTCTTCCGAGTCGAAAAAGAATCAGAAGAGTCCGCCCCGGGCCGTGGCAACGGCTGGGGTTCTATCTGGTGGAGAGCGAAGGGAGCCGTTGACTGACAGCGATACGGAATCGAGCGACGACGATGCTTTCGCATACGACACGACGACCAGGGTGTCAGAGATTCCACCCATGCTAGGCCCGATAGAAACGGGTGGTGGCATTGAGCTGCCGAGCAGAGTTGGGTCTCGCGTGTCGCGTAGATCAACACGAGGTGGCCGAGCACCCACAATACCCCGACGAAGCTCCAGGCGAACGGCTTCGACTGAAGCAGCGTCTCTCGAGAATAACGCACGGCTCTCACAGATCCTGGATTCTCCCTCGATACCACAGAGCAATCAGCACTTGCAGCCTGATGGCGGTACATTGCCCATGCGACTGCCGTTTGGGTCCACGGATCCTTCGCCTGAGCGGTCGCCTGGCCATTCGGTGGCTTCGAGCGCATATCGTCAGGCGCTAGCTCCCCCACCGATTCTAGGAAACGGTGCGAGGATCAGCACGGGCTTCGTCCAAGGTCATAGAACGCAAGACAGCTTTCACAGCGACGGATACGATGGTGCCGATGTAGAAGCACAGGCTGAGATTGTAAATCGCAGTCAGAGTGGCAGCACGCAGATGAGTGCACGGAGTCGGAAGTCGAGGCAGTTGTAATGCTTTTTCCCGGTTTCCTGTAATACATGAAGTCGCCGAAGCGTTCTTTTCTTCTCCACATAGCAGACTTTGTAATTATGATGGCTGTACATTTGCACTTCAGTATCGAAAGTGGCGCATTGGGGTCGCAAAGCAAGGCGCAGGTAGGTTGTTGCATATACAGGCAGGGATACATGGATTCTTGTGTGTACCTTCCCTAGATGGTAGCGAGGGTCAAGGTGGCCGCTAGCACAGTATAGTGAATAATATCAGCAGTTTGACTGCATGCGGAGGTTTGTTGACGGCGGCGAGACAGACACGTGCGGTTGCCGTTGCCGGGCTCCTATCTTATCGTCTCAGGCAGTGACGACAAAGGGATGGTGGGCGGGGGAGGCGGAGGGGAGGGGGGCTCGAGCGAAGCTCGAGCGAGGGGGTGGGATGGCGGGAGAGATCGCGAGGCGGAGCCTCGCTCGTACATATAACAATTAAGCATTGCGTTGGCTACTAAGCATTGCGTTGGCTATAGTAAAGTTATCTAGAACTGTTCCTACTAAGTACACTCACGCTAAGAGCGTAGATAGTAGGCTGTTCTTGAGAGAGCAGGTAGGTGCGAAGCTTAGGATTAGGGAGGATGGCGGATGTCTTCTAGGAGCGAGAGTGGGGAGCATATACCCTTGGGTTTTCTTCCTAATTTTTTTTCCTTTCTTGTTGCTGGAACCAAAGTGTACAAGTAAATAATGTCAGCATTTTTGCTGCATGCGGAGGTTTGTTGACGGCGGCGAAACACACGTGCGGTTGCCGTTGCCGGGCTCCTATCTTATCGCCTCAGGCAGTGACGACAAACATCAGTCAGAACGCCTGCCCGCATTCCTTCAGCGTTGGCTGCAACTGTACTTTGCTTTGCTGAGCTCGCGTCTGAGCATGCCTACACATTTCTAGCGACATCCCAGCTTTCGTTTGAACCTTACGGCCTCTAATTCGCGCCCCACCTGCCGTCCGTCGTTGCATCGAGCGGCATCTGCGGCCAAACGCTGGCCCCACCCACCTCCGCGCCTCACCGCAACGCAACGACTTGAGGTCGCCTTCGCATTCGCTCGCCCTCTCGTCCACGCGATATACACAGTAGACAAGGCGTGGCGGCATGTCGCCGTGAGCCTCCGACCTCAGCCCATATCAGCACCGTGAGGCAATCTCGCCGCCTGTTCTGCAGACTCCATCCCCGTGCTCGTGCTCGTGCCTATCTCCAAGTAACGCACCCATCAACGGTAGCACCATGGACCCGCCGACGGCCAATACTGCCCACGACGGCACCGAGCACTCAGACGGACACCGACATCTGCACGGCGCCGTCGCCTCGCATTTCCTCGCTCAACCTCATGGCGGCGAAACATGGGTCGACTTCCTGCGGGAGGGCGGCAACGACCCTGTTCGCCAGCGCCCACAGCCGAACCACAGTTCGACCGCCCCGAATATCAATATGAACCGACCACCGTCGTCGTCGTCGTCTTCGCCGTTCGCTCTGCCCTCGCGCCCGTCTCCACGTGCCGACTCGCCCTCCTCTGGCCACAGCTCAGACCGAAAGAGACGCCTGACCACGGCCGAATCGCCCTTGCGCCGCCCTTCCAACATGCGCATGCGCAGCAGTTCACACGCCAGCTCAAGTACGAATCCCATCGTGCTGGACTCGTCTCCGGCTACAGCAAACACATCCTTGCGGGAGCGGCCACTGCCGCCGCCGCCGTCTAGACGCGAGAGCGACCTAGTCCTGCCGCCGTGGCAGCCCGACTCAGACGTCACAAACTGCCCTGTGTGCAACAGACAGTTTACTTTCCTATTCCGCAAACACCACTGTAGGAAATGTGGGCGTGTTGTGTGCTCCCAGTGCTCGCCCCATCGCATCACTATACCGCGTCAGTTCATTGTCCATCCACCAAGCGATGGTTCAAACACCATTATCGACTTGACTGGCGATGACGACGACGCCAATCCCATGTCCAGCTTTGGCCCCTTCCGGAA
Organism: Curvularia kusanoi; assembly: GCA_011058905.1. Classification (NCBI taxonomy): domain Eukaryota; kingdom Fungi; phylum Ascomycota; class Dothideomycetes; order Pleosporales; family Pleosporaceae; genus Curvularia; species Curvularia kusanoi. The sequence continues at coordinate 265,348 of SWKU01000028.1, forward strand.
TCCAGCTCTTGGTGGCGGCGAGGAGGTCCGCGTGTGCAATCCCTGTGTCCCGGACCCCAACTACAGCCTTCCGCCGCAGTATCTATCTTCAGCAAGTCACGCATATGGTCGGCTGCCTCCCATCCGCCCAGAATACAGCTCAGGGTCGCACCAACGTACACATCGACAGTCTTCCAGTGTACACGTTATGCCTCAAACGCAGACCTCGCGTGACTCTTTCAGTAGCCGACGTGTCAGCTACCACGATGCCTCTCAGTCCGAAGATCGCTGGCCATCCCCTGTGCCCAATTCTGCATACAACCACCAGCAGCAGCACCGTACAGCACCAGGATCGGGCTCTGTGAGAGGCGTGGACATGTTGCCGCGGCTGCTTCAGGGTGCTATAACACAGCCCCCGCCAATACAGCAGCTGAATCCCCGGCCCAGACGCCAACTTGCAGAAGAGGACGAATGCCCTATTTGTGGTGGGGAGTTGCCCGCAAAGGGCCCCGATGGCGACGATTCGGCACGATCTCAGCATGTCGAAGAGTGCATTGCGTTGCATTCGGCTTCACCAGCGCCTGCTTCCACAATGCGACCGCAGGCTCAAACCTCCACGAGCCTGCCAGTCACTCGCACTCGCGGTATGAGCAGCGCCGGAAATGGTGAAGGGACAAGTTCACACAGACACAGTCACGCTGCCCGTGGTATGTTCCCATACATTGCTACTGAGAAGGACTGCGTAGATGAAGACGGAAATGATGCCGAATGCATTATTTGTTTCGAGGAGTTTGAAGCAGGCGACAAGATGGCTAGACTGGTGTGTTGGTGCAAATTTCATGAGGTATGTGATCTCCAACAGACGTGACACCAGTACTATCTGGCGAAACCTTAAAGCTAGAAGTTAAAACAAGGCTGATTGCTTCCAGAAATGCATAAAGGACTGGTGGAAGATGAAGGGCCGTGGCGCATGCCCAACACACCAGCTCCATGAAGAATAGTGCTCTGGATGCATCAAGGTCGCGAATGCATGCTTGAAAATCAGACAGGGGCGTTCTATCTAGGAACAACAGAATTCTAGATGCCCTTGCGACCCTGCAAATGAGCGTCGCTGCCGTGCCAATATTGTGGAGTCACAGCAAATGATGCTGTGTCAGTGTCTGTGCAAGTGCCGCAACGACGTACACAGCCAGCCGACGACTAGGCACTCTCCGCGTGGCGAGACACCAAGGCTCTTCTTGAGCACAGAGGAGGCTGTGAGACCAGCGATTCCCTCGTCAAGAAACACAGAGGCAGCGGTACGCCCGGATTTCCCTTGTCGAGATCGCGAGGCCAGACATGGCGCGGCAAGAAATCCACACACATGCGACGATAAGCCGCAGTTTCCACGCCGTGGAGCCAGAGCGCACCAGGCACAACGAGGCCAGAGCATCCCCCTCGTCGTCGTCGTCGTCGTCACTACACCCGGTATCCTTGTCGAACAGTCACGATAGGAGTACGCCTGTCACGATCTCGAGTCGTCTTCTCGCGCCGTCGCTGCCGGGCTATAGCGGTACCCCCTTCAGCAAGCCAAGCTGATCTCCTCGCGCGCCGGCGGATCGGCGGTCCTGAGTGGTCTGGGGGTGGCGGGTCGGCGATGTCATGGCTACCGAAGAGTAGGGGCTTCGTGAGATTGGGTTGGATGATGGTGATGGGACTGTTAGAGGAGGGGGGGGGGGGCTTTTGGGTGGCCTTTCCCGCGGCGGGAGGAGGGAAGGGAGCGCTTTCCCCAGAGAGATAAGGACGTGCAGGCACGGGGTTCTAAAAGCAGTGGTGCCGATTGCATTCGTTCCCTCTCTCTCCCCCTCTTTCTTTGCGGCTATCCACGCCATCAAACGAAGCGTGTTCATTCCATTCTAGCGAATTTTACAAGTATACCCTTCAGCGTTTGTTTCCCCGTGTTCTTATGGGTTCCGTGTGCATGAGAGAAAGGACTGGAAGGGTGACTTTGGGGGATGTATGGGAATGCGAGATGAAGATAAAGACAGAGATGGAGATGGAGATAAAGATAGAGATGGAGATGAAAATGCGAGACACAGATCCACCCAGTACCAACCACAAACACAAACACAAACACAAACACAAACACAAACGCAAACACAAACACAAACACAACCACACCAAAACCCGCAGCACACCACATCTCCCTCCCCAACCCATCTCCCAAGCACACACAGTGCGCACACCGACTCCACTGCGCATACTGAGCGGCACCATGCACAGACGCCATGCAAGACCCAATACTCTATGTCACCAGCGATGCTTGCAGTACCTGCATCGACAGTCGGAATCCAGCACATCGTTGGTTCTAAGGATCCCCGGTGTTGTCTGCCCCCCCCCCCCCCCCCCCCCCCCTCTCCACACAAAGTCAGATTGGCTGGGCTGAGGAGTTTATACTCTGGGGCTTGTTCTTGGTCAAATGTCGGAGTCTCTTTTCCGTTTTCTCGCGTGTTGACTTGGGCGGATGTATGAGAATGGAGATGTGAAGCGCAGGGTTGTGTGTGGGTTTGCTCGATAGGGGTGGGAGGAGGGGATGTGTGGATTGTGATGGGAAACCAGCAAGCGGTGTGAGACGCGGTGTGCACTCTGCACTCTGCACTCTGGATGGGATCAGAAGACGAGAAGAGAAGGAAGGGGGGTTTTCGAGCCATGATGGGTGTGGGTGCATGTTACGCTCTTGTGGCGGGAGAGTTGGCATCAATTACCTATCTATCTACCTCACGAAAATCGATGCCTTTCGACAGCAAGGCGTATAGTACGCTCAAGCACCGCGCTTTCGAAAGACGCAGCAGCTTTGGGAGGGAAAGCGTATCAAGTGGCCTGGCCACACAGAGCGGCGCTCGCACCTCGCTGCTGCACCGTCTCGCTGCAGAAAAGTGTCGAGCGTCGTCGCCTACGGTATCAATTCATCTCAGCGCATCCCACGCAGGAACGCGCAGCCCAGACACAACCAACAGATCCAGATCCACAAGTCACCCCCTCCTTTACCCACGCACCAAAACGCCTCCACTCGTGGCCACACAAGAGTCGCTGAATCGGCACCTAGCTACGCTACCTACCCTCATTGCAGTCACGTCACGCCGCAGACCCTGGGGCCAACGGCCCGTTTCGCCTCGGAGTCTTCGCTCCGTTGCACTTCCCCTACACTACCCTCCTCCCAAGCGCCTGCGCCTGCGCCTACCAGCCGTCGCACTCTCGACGCGGACGGTGGATGGCACAACGGAACGAAGCCAGCACACCCCCAGTCCGCGCGTAGGCGAAGGGAAGGGGCGGTGAGCGCCTCGCTGAGAGGCTGGCAAATTGGGCCGGAACGCTACCTGCATACTCTACATACATTGTTGACCCCTAGATCCGGGGAGGCGGGCTGAAGCTGACATGGCTGTACCTCCCTGGGCAGATTACCGTGCAAGGGGTCTTGTCAAAGTGGCGGACGGGCCGATCCAGGGTCGCGGTTGGGTGAGTGACTGACAGGCAGGTGGGGAGGTTAGTGGTGTCGGCGAGCTGTTCCGGTGAATGGTGCGTGGATGGAAGGACTTCCGGCAGCGCAGATCTGGGCGGTTTGGGTGCGAGATAGGTAGTATGTGGTGAGATGGGGTACCCTAGTGAGGTGGAGGGAGGGCCAGTGGCTGCCGCCCTTCTCCCTGCGTCCGGCGGTCGGTACATACTTAGGGTGCCCTGTGAGATTGGTTGACCTGGTTGCAATGCACGCGACTTCATCAACGACAACCTTTTACCTTCATTATCGTGACTGGGGTCTCAGAGTCTGCGCGACCTATTGTACTGATTGAAACACTTCAAAATTGACTGACTCTACTGGCACCCTCGTATCTGCAGTACTGATACACGCCCATCGCGCACTCCCGATATTTCGAGGTTCGGGGACGCGGAGGACGTAATCAGGTCGGCGAGGTCAAATGATCGGGGAGGTGAGTGTCCTATAGTCTGTATCGACGTTTCATTATTAACAGGATCTTGTCTTGTCTGTTTCTTTTGGCGCTCAGGGACCCGCAGTCGAGGCGGCACCATGGTAGGAACGGGATGAGTTGCATGCAAGTATCGTATGTTGTCTGCATGTCGCGATGCAAATACGATTCCCGCGCCGCCAATGGGGCTCAGATGGGCGGATCTTCACCGCGTCTGGCATGGCTCCGATCTTGTTGCGGGCTTTGCTGGGACGCGAGCGAGAGAGGCCATTGGGCTCACAGATACAGTATACCTATGCATGGTAAGGTGAGGCCTCCCAATCCCACGATCGAGTTGCGCCGTACGATGCCGCCGAGACGCAGGATTGCACATTTTATGGGGCAAGATAGGTGGCTGCAGACCAACAGATGGATTACGGCATTTACCCTCCGCGCATGGACACGGTTCTTGCGCTGTGGCGCAACGCGACGCGGTCATAGATACCGGGTGACTGCTGGCCACTAGGACGACTATGATAGTAGATGATGGGCATGCTGAAAAGGAAGCATACTGTGCATCAGCTTCTTGGAGGAATGAATACATGGCCAGTCCCGTAAGATACGGATCCTGCAGGATGGGGCTTGTTTGCTCTTTTTCAACGCTTATTTCGCTGGCTTGGGCGGTTCGCGAGATACGCTTCTTAGGCACTGGATGCGCGCTTTCAAACGCTCTGCGCCGCACGCCATGAGCCAGATACGCGGAGAGGAGCCTGTCGGGAAGCATCTTGACGCCCCCGTCGTGAAACACGTCGTGGACGCTGTGGATTGCCTTCTTTGCTTGGACCCGAAGGTGTGTCGCCAATGATACGCCGGCTCGTATGAACGACTCCACTCGACGAGGGAATAACGGTACTATCGTGCAGCGACAGAGTGATGCCGCTCTGGATGAGATCTTTTGGACCCTCCTCCATCACCAAGCGCAGCAGCACTGCCGATGTGTGCCAGGCACCAGAGCGCAGCTCCAATTAAAGCACAAACTATTCACGTCCATGCCTCCGTCAAGCTGCCAGACCACGCACGCACGCACACCATGTCATAACCCTGGCACGTCGATCAATTGCCGACAACGGGGCTACGCCTCTGTCCCATCCCATCCCACGAACATTTATCGCTGCGGGGGTGGCAGAGAGAGAAAGCATCGAACAGAGCAAGGGCAGGGAAAGGGGAGACGGTGCGCAAACTTTCGCGTGTGCCGGCCGCAGTGTGGAATAACCACTACGTGTGTCGTGTAACGCGATCGGAGATCTTGAGATCCTCCCGCGCCGCCCATATCGTGTCCTGACTCGTGGATATGACATCCCGTACCCGGGCACCGGGGTAGCAAGCGCCCCGTCGGAACGGGTCGATTTTGATTGCCAAGTGTGCAGACTTACGCGTTTGCGTTTGGTCTGCAGCGGGAGAAGGGAAATGCCGCTGTGTGAGTGAATCGAGAAGGCAAGATCTCGCGCAGGGCAACCCGACTCTGATCGCGTTCTTGAATGTGCGTTGGAGGTCGATGGTGGTATATAGAGTCGATCGGTGGTCAGTGTGGTTCTGAGATGAGATCGAGTCATGCATCGCGTTTGGATGCTGGGAGTTGAGATGCTGTACACAAAAGTGACGCTGCGAGGAACCAGCGATGTGGACCTGCACGGCATTTGACGCCGATAACCGGTTTTCATATTCCAGGCGCCTGTTCTAGAGCGCGAGGGTCCAGCGACATGGCGATGCTGAGTGTGGTTGCTTTTTGTTCACTGGAGGCTGACTAATACTGACGGTAGTGTCAAGATTACTCTTCAGTCTCTAGCAGCGGAGCGTTGAAGTGCACAACGAAGGTTATGCAATGACCAATGAATGGCGATTTATTGTCTGTGCAATTGAGCACAGATAGCTTGGAGATTGAACATGCACGCAATGACTAACACCATGGTGAGGATAGCACATTTGATGACTGTGGGTAAGAAGTGACGGTTGAGAGCTACCGGAGGGACCGTACTAGTAAATACAGGACTACCACTAATAGGCAAACACCACCAATCAAGGGTAACCACTACCAAAAAACGAGAATCATAATTTCAACTCAACAATAATAATGTACATCTATAGAGGACGGAGTGGCTTGAGCCAGGATAAATCTAGGAAGTCGGCAGTGAAGTTACTTTCCGTAAACTCCACTGCTCACCCATTGTTTCCATTGATCTACGGTCATGTGGTGCGCGGCCATTCCCGGAGCGTCGTCGCTACTTAGAGCCCCAAAGGGGTGCGCGAAGCTATTCGGGTAGGCCGCTTGCTGTTGTTGAGTGTGCGCGAGGTGAATAGCCTGGGTAGCATGCACCTTTTCGGACAGGGGCGAGAAACACATTCCCGGTTTGAGGCTATGCAATGCTGGGCCTGCAGAGCTCGCCGACCATTGAGTGTGCATGCCGTAGTGCTCGTTGCTGACCGGGCTCTGCGCTTCGTTCGCTAGTGGTGACGAGTATGTGGACCGCAGAAGAGGCGGACATGGCGGGGTCGTTGCGAATAGATGAGGCGTAGGGCACGAGTTGTGCCTAAGCTGTGTTGCTGACGGGCAGCTGCCCCTGGCAGTCGAATACGGTTGCGCCCATTGCTCGGGGCGATGTAGATCGCAACCCCCTGTATGAGGCCGCGAGACCTCAACACTCGCAACATTTGTTTCGGTCGTCAGAAATCGCGAGCCAGGATGTTGTACATACGGTAATTGCTCTTGACGCGCATGGCGAGACGGCGTGGTACTGAATTCACTCTTGTGAAATTCCTGATGGGTCAGGTCTGCAAGGTCCGTAGGCGAAGCTCGATTTGTTGCACAACGTCGTGGCTGGACAGGCTTGTTTGACAGGGGAGCACGATGCCTTCCCGAGTCCAATTTCTCGAGCGATTCTGCACTGCGCTGCAGCTTTTGTGCCATCTTCATATCTTCATCCAGACCTTTTGCACTTCTATGACTCGACGAGTCAATGTTGCTCCGCGGCGATTGCTCCTGCTCTTGCTTGAACCGGTCTGGTGTCGCAGCCTCACTCTCAGCTTCTGTCGCGGCCCAAATCAGAGGCGTAAATTGTTCGAGTTTGTACGACTGTAGACCTGGGTCCTCGGGAAGTAGCATGCCTGTATTTCCCATCACGGCGTCATGGAAGCCTGCCGCGCAACCGTCAATTTTGTACTGCTGTGAGTGTGCTGGCGAGTGAGGCGACCCCAATCCCTCCATATTCTTGCGCAACTGATCCAGACCCCAGCTCAGCTTCTCGACCGCTAAGACGGCCAATTTGTGAATACCGTTATCTTGCAGCTCTCTAAAGATAACGTATGTCTCTTCAATCTGCCTGAGATGCGACATGTCGTTGGTCTCCAGTGCGTCCAGCAATAGTATCATAGAGCTGTTGAAAGCTTGCTGGCTGATAGTCCAAGACACAAGCGACGCTGGAGCGCGCGAGTAAAAGAACACAAAAGCCGTTAGCACTGCTTCAGCAGACGTGAGAATGAGAGTACGTCCTCGTGGCATACTAGGCACTGGCGCGGTAGGCGAGGACAGCGAGGAGGATACTCTACTTGCAGGTCGGACGGAAGACAACGGCTTTGTAGTATTTGATTGTGCGGATTCTGGTCTTTCTGATCGCGAACGATTCAGCAGAATGATGTAGGTATGGGTCTTGCAATAATACACTACAACAGATGAGCGGTGAGTAAATATCAGTAATACCAATGGGGCACATACCGGCCGCCATGGTACATAATGGCCAATCTGGAAGATCCTTAGTACGATCTAACCATGACCTTTGGAACTGGAGTCTCTCGGGCATCGTATCCAAAAGTCCAAGTAAAAGGTCTGTGAATTCGTCGATTCTTGCGTTACTCAGGCGATCGCTGCTCAGGATCTGTCTTGCCAGAATGGTAAAGTGGTTGATATACTCGCCAAGCCTTAGCATCTGCGGGTCTGTCGTCAGCTCATGAGGAGGTGGACAATCTCCGATACCACTCAGTCCCAGCGGCCGCCCCAAAGCTATTGAATATTCTTCGTCCATGTGAAGCAGCCACCACCAGAGAGTCTGCCGAATTGAGCATTCTCTCTGGGTGGCAGGGGCTGGATCCAGATATTTGGGGTGACGGTGAAGGCCAATAGCCTGAGCTAAGCGGATGGTCGTGCCGAACAGCGTCCAAGCATCTAGAAAGCGCCCAGAGTTGGATAGAAATGGTCCTATCATTATAAGCGATTCAACAGCTAGCAGCGATGGCTTATGCATGAACGACGAGATGCGGAGGGCTTGCATCGAAGCCGCGACTAAAACATTAATGAACGTATGCAGCTGAAGAGCGGGGCCAACTTACTATAGACATTGCCTCTTTGCGCCTGTGCATCGATAATTTCAGCTGTCCATTTCCCGCCAGCCTTGTCCCACACAGAATGTTGAGCGCCCAGAGCGATGGCGGCAAAGATCAGCGCTAGCATGTCGGGACACATGCGAGCATTCCTCTCTGCGTCTGTGAGAAAGCGTTCGACTTCAGATTTCGAGAGCTCAACAGGGAGATGCGGGAAAGCGTAAATATGAGCGCGCTCTTCGAAAGCGGCTATGTAGTCCATAAGTTCTTTCTGAGATGGCAGAATGTCGAGTAATTGTGGTATGCATTCTTCGGGTGTGGCCGCAAACATAGTAGCAAATGGGTAAGGTGAGGAGGATTTGAGTGTAAACATATCAGTACCACGAGGCATATGATGAGCTAGAGATTGTGCTGTGTGAGACTTCAGGTTTAGATTCGCAAACTTCACTAGGGTCAGCCAACGGGACTGGTTCTCCGGACGAATCTACTTACATCTGAGACGACGCTCGCGAGGCCTGGGGACCCGAAGTAGATAGAGTCGGACCACTCGAAGCCCTGAAACCTCTTCTGGCGCGCTGCACGTCGCTTGATTGAAGAAGCCCTGGATCTGTCACCTGAAGGAGATCCCGAGGATTGATCGGAGTCATCGTCTTCTATCGATATCCGGCTCGAACGTAGTTTCTCCTTCAGTCGCAGGTTCTCTGCACGAAGTTTGCGCAGCTCGTAAGATTGTTGGATGGGTGCGTAATCACCACCTTCGGTGACGAAATGGCATTCTTTGGGCGATCCCCGTGCACAGCATGCTGAGCACGGTTTGGTGCGATCGCACTTGACCTTCCGTTCGCGACATTTCGTACAAGACAGCAGCTGACGAGGTTGCTGAGGTGGCTGTTTTCTTTTTGTGACGTCCATGGGTTCGCCAGCACCTGCGTGAACATTATCTTGTGGAAATGTAGACATGATAGAATCGTCATCCGGAGTGTGGCCAAACATAGATCACCACCGTGGCGGGGGAGGTGAGTGAATTCGGATGTGGCTTGAGCGAACTTATAGCAGACGAGGTGTCAAACTACTATCGACTGTCTAAAGAGGCAGGAGTTGGGGTTCAGCTTCTGTGACAGGACAGGTGCATGTCGCTAACCGAGAGTGGCTGTTCAATGAATCGAAGTCTGATCAGTAATTGCAAATCGGCCGCTTCACTCTGAAGAATTGGTCCGAATGGAAGGCGGCGAACGTGTACAATGAAGGAACTGGTTGAGGCTGTTAGACTCTCAGTATGGTCACGGGTCCGTATTGGTCTTGGTGCAGTAGTTGCGCACCGGCTAATCTCATCTTATTCTATGTCGTACAAAGATATCGCCAAGGATGTGTTAAAATCGTCGGGACGGTATGTATGTGATGCTTGCTACCCAGATCTGGCGGTTTTTACCAGGGGCCGGTCCGCTGGGTCCACACCCTAGCCGTGCGGCATGCGCGCGGACATGCACAATTGAACGAACCGGGTTTCTTACCGTGCTATGCTTTATTTGTCTTTCAGAACGAGACCAACCGCGCATGCCTGACAGCAGAACAACTCGCCCTGGTCGGATCGTCATCCCTCGCTAAAGCGCCAGTGGCTCTCGTGGCTTGCAAGGGTAGGTGGGTGTGGTGGCTGGCCCGCCGTAATCGATGGGTGCGGTCGCACTTAGATCTCGCCTTCCCCGTACCGCTACCCAGCCTAACGACAACAATGTGGGTCGCTATGATTGCATCACTTATTGAGACATCCAGGAGACACGTGACAGTCCACCCTACATCCATGGATATCTATATGTCATCCTTGATCGTCGTACACAACGCCCCGTCACGGCGATGCTAAAGGGTATCTAATTGGACGCACATACGAAGCAGAGATCACGGCCAAGCCTCTCAGCTGCCTTGAGCAGGGCCCAGACACTTAGGCGCTTGGCTTGGTGATGAATTGACGAAGACACCGTTCCACTCAGCTGACCTCAGTTGGTTCCCTTCTTAATAATCGAACAGGTTTGACGTAGATGCGAGCGTTGAACAAATCCACGCTGTCGAGAGCGACTTCCCACTCATCGCCCAGCTGAGCATCATCGATGTCGCGAAAAGCAACTCTTAAGCCGTACTCAGGCATTAGGCCCACCGCCATGGGCCTCGACCCACGCGTAGCGGTTTCGTCGACATACCTAATCCAGCATTTGAACGTAGCAGGTAACGTAGCCTCGCCATAATGCAAAGCTCGCATGAACGCTTGTGAGACCCAATGATTGACCGCGTTGCGTTGCGTCGTGGCAATCAGCTTCTCTCGTGGAGAGAGCGTGACGATGGACTCCGAGATTTGACGCTGCGTGAATGGAAGAATGCCACGTTGAGAACCCGAGTCAGCGCCGTTGAATTTCTTGCCGGTCTCGGCTTCGTGTCTGATGGCAGCCTCGATTTGCCAGTGTGCTAACATATCACTGAAGCGTCGGAGGGGGCTTGTTACTCGCACGTAGCCAGGAACACCGATCACTCTGTGGGGTATGGGGGACGTGTGAGCAACGGCTCTTCCCAGTGACTCCATATATTGCGTGGTTAAATGCAGAGGCGGATTTCTGCGTTTTTGAAGATAGTTCGACATGATGTTCTGTTTCAGCTCCTCTGCTGGAGCCCGGTTGGTATTGGGCGGCGCAATCGACCCTCTGAACATGACTGGGATGCCTCGCTCGCCACACCACGTAGCAGCCGAGGAGCAAGCCAAAATCATGATCTCTTCGACAATGTTGGTGGCGTTCATGTCGAATCGTAAGAACCCCTTGGGCGCTGACTTCGCAATTTCGATGATAGGATCCCCTGTGAAAACTCGTGGTGAATGACGGAATGATGTCAAGTAACCAGCTTTAGCTAGACCTGGCTTTGTAGTACTCTCGTGAACACGTACAACGGGTGAGCTGTTGAACATCGAGATACCACCGTTTGCTTGACGCTTCTTTGCGAGTGCTTTGGCTATCGCGTAAAGCGACTGCAACTCTTCGATCTTATGGGAGTTGAGCTTGGGTGGACTTCGCCCCTGACTAATGGGTACCACATCGCTGCCGACAACAAGCTTTTGTATCTCGCTCGTCCTCTCTTCCCCCAGACTCGACGCCACCTCTGAGGGTGTTATTGAGATGGGCTTGCGGATGATGCCATGAGATATTTTCGTAGCCAGCACGGTGCCCTGGCTATTTACTCTGGTGCTAAATGTGATGACAGGGCGATTGGGCCGTAGGCTGAAGTATTGCGTAGTGGCCCACATGGGCAACATGGGAAACGTTCTCTCTGGTATGTAAACGGTTGAAGTCATATGTGCCGCCAGACTAGACAGGGTGTGTGTCTTGTCAAAAAACGCAGTCGGATTGGCCACGTGAACGTGAATCCAGAATTCTGAATCTGCATCTTGAACCTTCTCGATCGAGATGCCGTCGTCGATTTCTTGGGCGCCTACATCATCTATGCAATAGACGTTGGTCGAACCCCAATCCTTTCGCAAACTGGCCATAGAATCTGTGAAATCTGGCCTTTCTTGAAGCGCATTTGCCTTCGTTTGCAGCACCTCCAAGTTCCGTGTCAGGCGACCAGTAGGGAGCATGAGCTGCTCGTCGAATATGTAACGATTTAAGAAGGGTGTCACGACTCCAATCTCTTGCAAGAACACAAGTCCTGTGGCGCGGCGAACTAGATCAGACTGCGGATCGTCATCAGCTGCGTGCTGTATAGATCCTGGCTTGTAGCATCCTGTAGCTGCTACAAGATTTGCGCAAGCTGAGTGTAATCCATTCATGTTCTGGAATTGATTGTTGAGAACCCAGGCCTCTAGAAACTTGATGATGTCACGATCGGTGCTCGTGAAGACGACATGGTTTGTTATAGCTGCCGAAAAAGCAGGTGTGTCGTCCTTGAGTCGATTCCGTTTTGGCCCAAGACCACCAAAGCAAGGATCGCGATTCTCTCGACTCGTGAATATCAGCTTGCGAGCCGTGTTGATAAATTCTGTTACAACTGAAGCTCCTTTTGAAGGCATCGCCGCTGCTTTTGAGGTGTCATTCGCGGAGACGGCCACGAACTCAAAATACTCCCGAATCCACTCATGCACAGTTTCAACCAATTGCACGTCATTCTTGGGTCGGATGGCAAAGATGTTGGTCAAACGGTGGCTTCGCTGGTCTGAACGGAAGCGAAAAGCGTTATGGTTCAAGGCTTTGCGCACTGCTAGGAGATCCGCTGAGGAAGGCTTCCATGACTTGTCGGTGCGAGCAAGAAGATGTCTCGCGATTTGCGCCAGGGTCATCATGCGAGTTCTATCGTCATCGGCAAGCACAGCGTAGGCTGTGTCAAGGACAGGTGCATTTGTGCGGTATACTTCCTCAGCTTGTTCCGCCAAATCGTCGAGAAGGCGCTGAACTGGGGCGGCAACTTTCGAAGGTACATGGACCTCGCCTTTCGGATTTGCTTTATCAGGGTCGGTTGGCAGGAATGGGATGAGGGGATTTAAGAGCGCAGGATCTATGCAGCCAGGAATGGCGAATGAGATCTGACTCAGACTCGAGTGAGCCCACTTGCCGGTGATTGTGTAGAACTGGCTGTCAGTGTCGAGTTGCTGCACGAATACAGCCAGAATAGGTTCACGCCCGGCTTGTCTAGCATGTATCAGCAGGCGTCACAGGTGGCAGATATCAGCGGCAGGGCTTACGAGAGCTCTACCACGTCTCCGGGTTTTAGAAAGAGGCCTATAGTGACCAGATCCTCCCCGTCGTCGGCTTCGCCTGCAAACCAGCGCTCTCCCTCGGTCTGATCGTCGGTCGCTGATGCATTCGAGATTTTCGAGACATTATTGATGATCTCCCCATCTGCTGGGTACTTCTCGAAAGCAGAGAGAACTTCCTCGCTAGGACCACCGTGCTCATCTTGCCACTTCGCCAAGTGCGCCCGCACCGGCAGTTTGGGAGGTCGGGGGATAAAGACGGGATCGGCCGCGAGGTCAATGGGGGTGGGAGTTACGACTGATTGCGTGCACTAGGTCATGTAAGTGGCCTTGCAATCCAAGACGTGGCGAGGACATACAGATGCAGAGGTGTGGAAGGCGCGCCCAGAGAGAGCCCTGGGCACTAGAGTCGAAGAATTAGCATTACGAGAGGTGTGCAAAATATTGCTTCTCTTGCTAGAAGAAGCTATACGCCATTGATGTCGCAGGCAAATCTCACGGGAAGCCCACAACGAGCGCGGGTGCATAATGTACAAGAAAGACAAAGCTACAGAAATGTTAAACGATGATGCGCTCGAAGAGGTCGCGACAGGCCACTAGCGCGATTCTTAGACTCCACTGCCGATATCATCTCCTCCGAGCGCTCCGCACCGTCTCTTCTCTACACCCACAATCAAAAGGTAAGCGTCAATCGCACTTCTATTTCCATGCCCCAACGTCTTGTGATGTTTTCCAATATAGCATGTATTATCCGACTGTTACTTCGGTAATGGTTTGCGGAACACCTTTTTTTGGCTGATTAGAAAATTTGCTCCCTGATTTCAAGCACAACGAATGCGCGATTCTGTCCTAACGAGTCTTGCAGTAATATTCCTGGCCATGTCAGCATCCACAGAGGTAGATGGTGCGTTCACCATTCTGTACTTCGCGGCAGCCGCGACATTCACAGGCAAGACTACAGAGCAGCTGCCTGCACCTCTCCGTGTGCGCGACCTGTTCGCTAAGCTCAATGATGTGTACCCTGGCATGCAAGACAAGGTGCTGAGCAGCTGTGCTGTGACTGTCAACCTCGAGTATGTCGACCTGGACGATGATGATGCTACTGGCGCCAGCCAGGAGATCAAAGCTGGTGATGAGGTGGCCATCATCCCGCCCGTCAGCTCCGGTTGAAGCCCACGTCCTTCGAACCAGGAAAGTGTAGTTAGCCACAGTGAACGCAATGAGTTTGACAGCGTCGGAGTGTGGTGAGGCATGGGATGGTACTGCTTTGATGAGAAACGATTTATGGTAGTTTTATGTCGATATGAGTCGAGCCAGGTAGCTGTAATAATATGAAGTCCCCCAGAGTCTGAGCTCTGTTATCTTTGAATAGTCACGGCGGGCTCCAAGTAGTTCTTGGGCAAGACGTAGACGTTGCAAGTCGAACCCGTCTGGTGGTCACAGTGGCTTTGGCTCATCATCCACGCGTGCGGCGCTCGGTGCTACCTGCCTCCGTGGCGTCCCTCATCGTCACCGACTTCCGACATCACCGATCCGAGGCAGTGCGTGTGCCCAAGACCAGCGACATGTCGGCGCCAATTGATCCCGCATTGTTCTCACCATTCGACAGCAAAGACGGCGCGCCACCGCAGTCGTACGCATCGCAGCCGCAGCCGAACGTTGGCCATCCCTACTATCTGCCGTCGTCGGCAACACACCAGCAGCAGCAGCAACAACAGCACCAACAGCGCCCGCAGCTGTCGCAGCAACCCACGCTTAGCAGCAGTACCGACCCGGCGTTGCAGCAGACGTCGCCGCATGTGCCTGAGGGCAGCCACGACGAGTACGAGCTCGAGCACGATCACGACGACGAAGGCGACCACGACCACGATGGCACTCTCGCGACCCCAGGCTCCGCAAAAGACGCGGCCGACTTCAAGCGCCCGCGCGCCTGTGACTCGTGCAGAGGGCTGAAGGTGCGCTGCGATCAAGAGCGCCCGGATGTGTCGTGCAAGCGGTGCGCAAAAGCCGGGCGGCCATGGTAAGCAGCCTGCAGATGGTAGCTCTGTACGCGCACGCAGACTGACCTGCCCAGCATCACCACCCCACCAACCCGCAAGCGCCAGAAGAAAGCCGACAGCCGTGTCGCCGAGCTCGAACGCAAGATCGACGCCCTGACTGCGACTTTGCACGCGCAGAAGCAGACTCCGCCCGAAGTCCGGCATCACGGGGGCATCCCCCAACACATAGGCAATACCCCCTCCACCGCCATGCCCGAGGGCTCGTTCCGTATGGGTACCATCAGCCACGAGTGGGCCAGTCCTGCGGCCCCAGGCTACGAGAACATTCCACCGGGCTATGGGCCGGCGCAGACGATCCAGCGTGGGCATGAGGCAAAACGGAGAAAGGTAGACCACGGACACAGCCATGCAGTATGTGCATTGGCTTCTCTCGCGATCTCCAGCTGACATATCCAGACCATCCCTGAGGCCATGGACGCCATTCACCGCGATCTGGCTGAGCACCCAGAGATGAAGCGCAACGGCAAAAGTCGCATCCACGCCGACCATTCGCATATCAACGCTCAGATCGACGCTCTTGTCAGCCCAGAAACCGCCGAGCGCATCTTTGCCCGATACGTCAATGACGTCTGCCCTCACTTCCCCGCTGTACCCTTTGCTCCAGGAACCACGGCCAGGGACATCCGTGAAAAGAAGCCGCTGCTGTTTTTGTCGCTACTTGCAGCGTCGTCACATGGCAGCGCAGTGGAACTGGTTTCACAGGACGTTCAGCGCGAGCTCATCACGCTGCTGAAAGATCGCCTCGCAGACGTCATCTGGCGTAACGGAGAGAAGTCTCTCGAGATTGTGCAGGCTTTGCACGTTGCAGTCTTATGGTATCGGCCTCCTCTGCACTTTGAGCAGCATAACTTTTACATGATGGTGAATGTGGCTGCAGTCATGGCTCTGGATCTTGGACTCGGTCGCAAAGCAACGCCAAATGTCGTGAAGCTATCCATGGGTCCATTTCGGAGGTATCACCCTAACTCCAGCAGCATCGAAGCACGGAGAACATTCCTCGTGTGCTACTATCTGTGTATGAGCATCACCATGGTACTACGACGGCCCATTCTCCTTAGATGGACCAAATATATGGAAGAAAGCGTCAAAATACTCGAAACGTCGCCGGATGCATTCCCCTCTGACAAGCTACTATGCCAGCAGGTGAAAATGGCCCATATTGGAGAGGACATATCCGTGCAATTCTGCATGGATGATCCCTCTGCTGAGATCGCCATATCTGAGCCCAAAGTTATCTACGCCCTTAAGATTTTCGAAAATGAGCTTCAACAACTCAAGGATGAGAACGCAAAGATGGGAGAAGTCGATCGTAAGTTTAGCCTATCAGCTGCTCCCTGCAGATCTGACATAACTATAGCCACTCTTCGACTTGGTGAGCACGTCACGAACCTCTTTCTCCATGAAATTGCACTTCACCAGAACCAGGGTGCAACAGACCTACAACCACCTTTCCCGCTCGAGGCATTCTCGCCAAGCACAATACAGAGGGGTGTACCCATTGGACCGGCGCACATCGGTGCACTAGGCGAATGCCTTACCGCCACGCACGGGATATTGGATACAATTCTTAGTATCGAGCTGGACATACTCTTGACACTGCCTGTCATATTCTGTGAGTCGCAGTTTCCTTTCAGGCAGCTTGACACAAGCTAACCGCAGATCATCAGGTGTGCGTGCCATCTATGCCATTGTGTGTCTGATGAAGATGTGGGTGTCAGTGAGCAGCTCGGGTGAAGTGAGCAGTATCATTAAGAAGGAAGATCTGCAGATCGAAATGTACCTGGAGCGGCTGGTGACAATGTTCAACGCAATCGTCTCCCGAGATGCCCAGTCGCCACATGGGAAGTTCTACTTCGTGGCCAAGCGGCTTCAAGAGCGATTTGCGCAGATCAAAGAAGGCACCTCTAAATCAGAGCAGGCGGACGCCAATGAAATGTCTCGTCGAGCTTCGAACGACGGAGCTCGACCCCCTTCTCAACAGACGTCAACGAATCAGACACCCCTACACTTGCTCTCGGAAGTCGCCATGGGCAGCAGCAACTCTGCTCCTCCTCAAGTGCAGTCGCACGCTCATAGCCGATCGCAACAACAAGCGCAGGCAGCGCTCCAGGCGCATTCGCACGCCCAGCAACAACCCCTGCAGCAACAGAGCTGGTACCAAGGCCAGCCAAATGCCTCTGACGTGATGGGCATGTCTCAGCCCAACTTCGATCTCAACTTCGACTTTACACAATTTGATCTCGGGACAGGCTCTGACGCGGATCTCTCGGCCCTGTTCATACCAGACTCGATGTTGTGGAGCTATCCCACAGATACAAATATCCAGGGATACAACGCATTCTGAAAGGGATGCAAGATTGACATGCCTCATGTGCGGTCTTTACCAGTTCAGCCCATATTTCAGGGCTTCGCAGGCGTTTGTGGGATTGCTGAGTGGCAGATTGCTACCAGGGTCATAGTGTATCATGTGCGCAATGAACAGTACCACTGTATCTGAGTCGGAACAAGAGAGGATCTTATCTAGGACGTTGCAGGTGACGAGAAGTCAGATCATCCCCATGAGCCGTGACTCGACTCGTTCGCACATCCGACCTTGGCAACGGGCTGAAGATTAGCCGTTTCGAAACGCACGTCGAGGGACGAACGACGCAAACGCGGAGAGCGCAGCACTTGGCCCAAGGGTCCGGTAAGCCATGCAGGCGACCATGTAACGACGTGTAAGGGTGTGGGTACCTTCCTGCAGAGCCCGTCGAAAGAAGTAGATTAGCAGTCTTTCTGCCGCGTTCTTAGTGGCCCATTTTCTACCGTAAATGGGTGAATGCGCATATTTAGCATCCAATATCAGCTGCCGCGTTCGATGCAATTAAGCGCCTATGCGCCCTTGTTGATTGCTAATTCCACCGTGGTAGGTCATTTTGCTGCAGTTGCGCGGCACAGTTCAGACGACTCTACCAAATGAGAAGACGCGGCTTGTGAAATTCGACGTGCACGCCGCGAAGGAAGCTAAACCCGGCGCAGCAAAACGGGGCCTGACGACGGAGCCAGCGCAGTCCGGGCTATCAATATCACGCTGCAGACGAGAGATTTGACCTGCTGGGCTGCCGAAGTCGCGGGACGGTCGCTGGGGTCTAAGGTTTCTACCATGTCTTGCGAGAGGAGCGCCCTTGACCTCAGATACTTACATGGCAGTACCATCAGGAAGCTCGACCTCTATATGCGAACCAGGCAGCAGGCGTCCAAACGGTGAGATCGTCATGAACTCGACCCGGTGGGACGTTCACGGGCTAGTCCTGGTAATGAGCCGGGTATGACCGTTGACATGACAGGCCAAAGTGGCATGGTGCCATTCGTGGACTGCGACAGGAAGCAGGTTGCAGCGCATGCGCGCTAATCAGCTTTCGTGTATTCCCAAGGGCAAGGTAAGAAGGTGAAGGGGGCCTGGCGCTAAGCGCCCGTGTCGTCAGTGCGGTGCGTGCATGAGCATCCTTCGAGAAGCAGCATGCGATGAGCGTGCGGCGTGGTATCCGCCTATTCTGTCCTACCTGTTAAGATGGATGGGCTGCCGTGCCTTTCAAATGCGAGTCGAAACCAGCTCGTTGAACGCCTCCATATCGATTTTCTGTTTCCGTCTTGGAGCGAGCCGAGGACTACTCTCATCGTATACGGAAGGAACATGCTGGCTGCTATTAAGGCGTGACATCAACCCCCCAATCCCCCAAAAACGGCGCCCACGCCACCGGACCGAGCCAGTTCAACTACCTATCATGTCGATTCTCAAGGTAGAGGATGCCGTGCCGCCGCATCTGTTTCCCGCCGCAAGGTCTGCGACTTGGCCTAGTGTGTACACTTCTCAGGCCGGCAGCTGCTCGCCCGCGATAAAGGAACCTGGGCTGCCGCCGATGGCGTACAGTGGTCGTGTGAACGCCCATATGGACTCGCATAATGTTCAGAAATTGGGGGCTACCAGTGGGTGGTACGGGGCTTCTGTCGTGGCTGGGGATTTTCAGGTATGTTGGCTTGAGGGATGGAAGATTGTTGGCTAACGTTGGGTTGGGATAGTACGCTGCGTACGAGCATTACGCTACGCCTTGCTCCGAGGTTGTGCTGGATTCGTCGACTCCACCCGCGTTGTCGTCGCAGACGGGGAGGGTTGCGTCGTCGGTGGCTCGCGCGGACTTCTCGGGAAGGGGACTTATATCCCCAGTGCCAGTGTACCCGCATATCCCTCTGCTCAGCGAGTCGGCACAACAGCCGACAGAGCTCCCACAGATTTCAGACCTGAGTTCAAGGAGCTCGCCATCGCATGTCCAACATGGCCAGGAACTTTCACGGCAGAGCGGCCACCACCCAGTGTTACGATCTGTGCCGAGTACGCCGTCGTGGGCTGTCGATTCTTTGGGGATACATACTCCCGCGGATTCGTATGATGCCGGCTTCGCACAGTACGTCCGCACCATGCGCGGCGGAGAGAGCACGATCAAAATGCCACAGCCCACGCCGCACTCACGCCACGGATTCACCCCGATAGCGCCTCAACCCGTGGACACCCCGCGGTCTACCACCACCAAGCGGTCCCGAGAAGACGACGAAAGCGGCGATGCGTCGAAACGGCGGCGGCGCTCCTCCTCCAACGCATCTTCCTCGCTCGAGCTGACCGAGGAAGACAGGCTGCTGCTGAAGCTCAAAGACTCGGACTCGATGCCGTGGAAAGACATAGCAGCGCGGTTCCAGACGGAGCTGGGGAAGCAGTACCAGATCCCTGCGCTGCAGATGCGGTTGAAGAGGCTGCGCGAGCGGATGCGGACGTGGAGCGAGGCTGATGTGCGTGCGCTGCGTATGGCGCATGACTACTGGGCGCAGAACAAGTTCGATGTGATTGCCCAGAAGGTACGCAAGCTGGCCACTCCTTGACCATCCGCTGATACACAGACGTCTTGGGAATACTGATGAAGTGGTTCGCTGACTGGACCCTTAGATGCTCGAATTCGGCGCCCAGGAGAAGTGGACACCCAAACAGTGCGCCCGCAAATGGGCGGAGCAGGAGTGCGATACTGCACTCCCCACCCCGCTGCCCCAGCTCGATCAGCACGCCCAGCACTCCTTCACCCCGTACTCGATGAGTCCTGCGGAGCCGGCGACGACGTTTCTGCCGTATATGCCCTCGTAGAGCATCAATACGATGCAATTTTTTTTTCTTTTGAGCAGGGAATTGGGGTTGCCGTGCCAGCTCCTCATGCAATTCTTTTGCTCGATTCTTGTTTTTTTTCTCACACTCCAAAGGCGGGGTTTTGGGGATTTGGTGTTTGCTTCGCTGCTGTATGCTTCTCTATACCCGCTTCTGGCATGTTGGCTTGTTTGCGCTTGCAGCTATATACCCTCGTTTGCATATTATACTGTATACTGTACTTGGCTAGCATTTTGCACAAGCTTCTGTGAGACTTTGAGTATTTTTATCATTCCTATCTCTTGACCAGCTGCGGTACTTGTATAGATGTTAGAGACAGACAAGCACCATGTCGTGCACTGCGGCTATGCGCCAAGCCTTTCCCTTTCCCTTGTTGCTGGGGTGGAGCTGCCCAGATGAGCACCTGAGGGGATGGCGGGAGAGATCGCGAGGTGGAGCTTCGCTAGCTTACCTATACTGACTGAGCATTGAGCTGGCTATAGTATTGAGCTTCTCTCGAAGTGACTTGCTGTAGTATCTCAAGGATCCTTTACATCTGTAGCTTAGGTCAACAATAAGCAGCAATAGTTGTTACGCTGTGTACTACCTAGATTCTTATCTCTTTACTAGCCATAGTGCTTAAACTAGCATTAAAGGTAAATAAGTGTTATATTGAGTATTATATCACGCGCCAAGCCATTCTTTTTCCCTGTTGCTGGGGTGGAGCTGAGCTGTCGGGAGCAGGCCGCGTATCCGCGACGTCAAGCTAACTAACGGCCAGCTATCAATAGCAGCTCCCTCCTTCCTCCAGACACGACACGCACGCACGCGCGCTGCTCGACTCACACAACCCACCGCCTCAAACACCCTTCCTCATACACACAGGACCATCCCTTGCGCTGCCCCGCCCGCCACAGCTGTCACCGCACCGTCCTTGCCCAGCCCAGCCCTTGTGCGCGGCTGCACCGCAACACCGCAGGCAGCCAGCTCAGACACCCGGCAGCTCCGCTCCGCATCGAAGCTCCGCAGTCCGTCACCTCCACGATGAAGTTCAACTTGTTCCACCTGCTGGGCGATGTCTCGCACACGTCGTCCAAGCTGATCCTGATCTGGGCAATACACAAGAACAGCAGCGCCGAGGGCGTCAGTCTGATCACGCAGGCCCTGTACGCCGTTGTGTTTTGCACGCGCTACCTCGACATCTTCACGACGTCGCCGGGTGGAGATGCAGAGCACACGTGGAACTTTACGCTGAAGATTTTCTACACGCTGAGTAGTTTTTATATCATCTTTTTGATGACGAGTGTGTATGCGAGGACGAGGGAGAGGGAGAAGGCGTGGAAGTTTGGGTTGTATTGTTTGCTGGGTGCGCTGGTGGTGGCGCCGTTTTGGTATTTGGTGTTTCAGAGGTTTGTTATTGGGAGGAGTACGTTTATGAAGGTATGCATTTATGTCCACGGCACGTGTGCCTGTCTATGGTACTAACATGTCACAGCTGCTCTGGGTGTTCTCGGAAATCCTCGAAGCAACCTGCATCATCCCGCAGCTGTTGCTCCTCCGCCAGACCACCGTGCCCACCGTCATCGACTCGTTCTACCTCGTCACCCTCGGCACCTACCGCTTCCTCTACATTCTCAACTGGATCGTGCGCGGCGCGAATGAGGACAAGTACATTGATCCCACCAGCTGGGTCTGGGGCACGATCCAGACGGCACTGATGATCGATTTCGCTTGGGTCTACTACACGCGCCAGCGCGTCAAGCTGAGGCAGGGCGGCGTCGTCGACTCGGAGGACCTGGGCCGCGGCTGGCTGGTTGGTCGGCTGGCAGGCTTGGGCAGGAAGAGCGCCGATCGCTTCGACTACGACGAGGAGGCTGCCGGCCACCAGCAGAGAGGCAGTGCTCAGCCGAACAAGTGGGGGCGCAGGGGCATCAGCGTGTCGGCTGACGAGGGCGTGCTGGATGCGCCTCACACAGTGGACCGCGACTCGGAGACGCAGCCGCTGGCCGACCCTGCTGCATTCGAGGACGACGAGAGCGACGACGATGCCCCTCCTGCGGCGGCGGCTGGGTCGAGTGGCAGCGCACACGAGAGCGGCGTCAGGCGGGATGAGTGGGACGACGATGTCGACGACGACGCCAAGCCGCACGACGGGGGCGCGAAGTGATGCATATCATACCATACCATACGCATACGCCTAGGCGCACACATACGCATTCTCATACCTCCATCTTCCATGTCTCAAGTCAAGTCTCCCGCGTCTTCCCCTCCTCTTCCCTACACCTGTGACACGCACAATCAAACCCCCAATTCCGTCTCAGCGTGTGCATCCTCTTCTCCCTCCCCAGCCTCCTCTCCTCCCCACTCAGATACGTGATACTCAGCTCCTCCCCCTCCTCAACATCTCTTCCCGCACGGAACTCCCACACCCTCCCGTTCCTTACCTTCTCCACATTCGGCCCGCACGAGTGATTGAAGTAACTCGCGCTAGGCCAGCAGCCATACCCGAAAAACTCGCTGCCCTCGTCGTCCAGACTGCGTATCCCGAAGGAGTTATGGCTGTCCCGCGAGCTGAGTAGGAACAGCGTCTCCGGTGTGCAGAGAGGGAGGAGCGGTAAGGGCAGGATAGCGAGGAGGTGCAGATATGATCGTGTGAAGGCGGACAGGTCGTCGGCGCTGTGGTACGGTGTCGCATCGTCCGCCAGCGCGACCAGGGCGTCCCATTCCTCCGAGGACGCAGCGTGGCGCCACACCAGCCCGCTGACCAGAAAAGCCATGACGTCGGGGGATATACGCGCTTGTAGCGCGGCAGCAACAGCGCGGCGCTGCGGTTTCGTGGGCTTCACTGGCCCCTTCCCCCCGACCTCCTCATCTCCCAGCGGACCCAAACCCTCATGCGAAGCTTGTTGTTGTTCCTCCACTCCCCGCGCACCCCTTATCAACACCGCGCTGCTCTCCACACCCCTCCACGCACCCTCCACCTCCTCCACCCCCGGCCTAACCAGCGAATCCAGCTCCACCCCCTCGCTATCCTCCCTGCTCCTCCCCTTCACAAGCTTCTCAACCGCTTCCCACGCTGCCACCCCCGTAGCTCCGACCCCGTCCTCCCAAGCGCCCTGGCACTCGCGACTGCAGAACGCGTATCCCGTTGCCGCGACGCGGATGGGCAGATTCAGCCCCCGGTTGTAGAAGAAACAGTGCCCGCACACTTCGCGCCGGTATTCGCGCAGGATCACGGTTACGGAGAGGTCAGTGGCGCGGTGGAGGAGCGTGGTTTTGGGGATGTGGGTGCGGGCGAAGACGGCGCGGCCGGCGGTTGGAGTGGGGAGGACGGAGAAGTGGGGGGATTGGGGGGGCATTTTTTCTGTCGTTGAGAGGGGGGTGGGGGGTGTTGATGTTGTTGTTTGTAGCGGAGTGGGTGGTAAACGCGTATGCGAGGGAATAATTGGCGTTTCGGGTTGTGGATTGGAGAGAAGGAGAGCAAGAAAGGAGGGTTAGCTGTGGTGTGTGGACATTGTTGTACCTGGTGCTGTGCTGTGTTGTGTTGTGTTGTGCGAAAGAGGGGGGAGCGTTGAGAGGCGCAATGTAGGTATGCGGTAGGGAAATGTGGAGGGGGAATCTTTTTTTTGGGCTGGACCCTGATTCTGGGTGGAGTTTGTCCGGAGTTAAGTGGTGGAGTGGAGTGCGATGGACCCTGGCTTGCTAGCGTGGGCGTGAATGTTCCAGGGTGTTTCCGAGGTGCAGCGATTAGATGCTACAACGAGATTTCGAGGTTTTGGGAGCGGAGATGGGTGGTGGTGGTAGAAGTAGTGGTGAAGGCGTTGTTCTAGGTTTCGGGCGATGGAGGGGTGAAATCTGGATGGGTGGTTGTTGTAGATATTGCTCGTTGCGTACAGGTACAATATGCGTTTTTACGCTGGATTCTTGCATTTGCTCTCGCGGCCTCGTTCAGCACTCGTTTTGTATACATGAGCAAAACACGCCCTCCTACTTATCACTCTCCTCAGCAAACCCCGAAATCCTTACACACCTCCCTCCCCCTCGCAACCACATTCTCCACAATCCACAACTGCTTATTCGTAAACACCATAACCTTGCCCGGCAAAAACGCAAAGTTGTTCGCCACAACACCCGTCCAGATCTTACCCAGCAGCGTCCCCTCTGGATTCCAGATGTGGACGCCGTCGCCGCAGCCGGCCCACACGTTGCCTTCTGTGTCGCAGTGCACGCCGTCCGGGAACCCTGAGTCGGCGTACGCGAAGGTGCGCCGGTTGGTGAGGCGCGTATTGTTGATGATGTCGAATGCGTAGAGCGTGGCGGGGCGGGTGAGGTTCTGCGAGAACTCTTGGGCGCCTGTGTCGGAGACGTAGAGGGTTTTCAGGTCTGGGGAGAACTCTAGCCCGTTGGGTTGCGAGAAGTCTGTTGCGACGACTGCGATTGCGCCTGTCGAGGGAGAGAAGCGGTATACTTGTTTTGGGATTGTGGATTCGGGGCGGAAGGACTGGAAGAAGCCGTAGTCGGCGTCTGTGAACCATAAATCGCCGGTTTCTGGGTGCTGGCGCACGTCGTTGAGGGAGGAGAAGTTGCGGCCGAGGAAGGAGGTTAGGATGGGCGTGGAGATGTTGGTGGCTGGGTTGACGGAGATGAGCGCGCTGGGGGAAGTGAAGTCGCCTTCGTCGCAGTAGAGGATGTTGGGCGGGAAGGAGGAGTTGGTTTGTGTGCCCGGCGGGAAGTAGGATGTTGCGCCGTTTGCTTCTGCGAGGGAGGCGTAGCGCGTGCTGGAGAGGGAGTAGTCTGCGGTGGGCGCGAGGTCGATGATGGTCACGTTGATGGGGTTGTTGAGGTCCCCGGCCCAGTTGCTGGTTACGTAGAGTTTGTTGGTGGCGTGGTTATAGACGCCGGCTTCGTGGAAGGCTTCGTAGTCCAGGCTGTAGAGTTGGCGGGCTGTGGCATTGGCACCGATTACTGAAGTGAAGCTTGGGTCGTAGGCGAGGAGGGAGATGGTTGTGGGGTTGGAGATGTTGGTTGTTGCGAGTGTGCTCAGGTAGCCTGGGTTGGTCGCGTACGACAGCAGGTCCACGGGGATGATGCTCGACATGATTGCTGTGATGGAAGTCACGATGATTACTTTCCAGAGAAATGGTGTTGTTCCCAGCTCCATGCCTCCTTTTTGTACTATTCAGACTTTTGCCGATCAGCGTGCTGCGAGCTCAAGTGCCGGACAAGACGTCACTCGGCCCCTCAGTGTGAGGAAAGTTTGACGACGTGTAGTGCGGGGACTCAGGTATTGTGAAGGCCCTTGCATCGCCGGCAAAGCAGAGCCTGCGCTGTTGTAGATCCATCGTGGAGCCTGTCCGGGGTTGCAGTAGGATCGAGAGTGGGGAAACATTTCCTAGCGACGGCCAAAACGCCGATGCAGGAGCCGCAAAGCTTGTCCACCCGTCGTTCATCTACCGAGTGCCGTTCCTTGGTATCTTTAACCGCCGGTGTGTTCTGGAATAATACACAAGACATCCAGAGCACATGTGTATGCTGTGCTAACAATGATTGCCGAGGATGTGACGCCGATGAGGAGACAAGCCCCGCACTCACGACCACGACCAAGGCTCACGGAAGGTCCTGTAGGTTTTTGATATTTTGTGTTCACAACACCAATATGTCTCCTGCCTCAACAGACGAAGAGCCCTTCGCTGTGGGATATATTCCCACGCCAACGGGGATCACAACAATAAGCATCAACCGAGCGGCACGCCGCAACGCTGTGAATCCCGCCACGGCTCAGAAGCTCTACGATGCCTTCCTCCAATTCGAAAATGATTCCACCCAAAAGGTCTGCGTCTTTCATGGCGAGAATGGCACCTTTTGTGCCGGAGCAGACCTGCAAGAGCTAGCATCAACGGGGCAGACAACACGGCCGGACCTCGACCAGGTATCAAACCGCAATCTAGGACCTATGGGACCTTCACGCCTGCAAGTTAAGAAGCCGGTGATCTGTGCCGTGGCTGGCTACGCCGTGGCAGGCGGCCTGGAGCTGAGTCTTCTCGGCGATATGCGGATTGTTGAAGAAGACGCTGTGTTCGGTGTCTTTTGTCGCCGTTTCGGCGTGCCATTGATTGACGGCGGAACGGTCCGCTTACAGGCCATAGTGGGCTTGGGTCGCGCAATGGATATGATACTCACGGGTCGTGCGGTGTCAGCTCAAGAGGCGCTGTCAATGGGATTGGCCAATAGGGTTGTGCAGAAGGGGAAGGCGGTTGAAGAAGCGATGAGGGTCGCGGAGATGCTTGTGAAGTTCCCACAGGCTTGTATGAATAGAGATCGAGACAGCTGCTACTTCGCTGCCTATGAAGCAAGGAGCTTCGAAAATGCGCTCGACTATGAGTATTCTCGTGGGATAGGAATTGTTAAAGAGGAAGGTCTGGATGGCGCGAAACGATTTACTGCGGGACAAGGACGAGCGGGTAAGCTTTAGTTGGTGTATAATTACTTTAAATGAATTTGCGTTTCTATTTACTGCTCGAATTCGGCAGTACATCCAGGCAGGTGGTGATATGGTCTTGCGTCACTCTGACTCTGTCTCAATAATCCGATTACACAATTTGTAGTAGCCAAGTGGCACCATTTCAAGTTGATTGACAGCAGAGTCCTGACCATTTGCTATCCTTCATCGTCCCGATTGCCCCTGATGAGATGTAGCAACGGTTGCTAGGGTGCTTGCCTAAATAAACAGCTGCATGACATCAGACCCCACTCAAGCTGCCCCTCTTCGGGTCGCACCAGCCTCATCAGCCACCCCTTATCGATCAATCTACACCTTACCACACCCGGATTTCACTAGCCCTGGACCCTACTTATATCATTGAACCCTTACAAACATGTCCTCCGGCGGTCTATCCGAGACCCTGTTCAGGAAGGTTGACGACTATGTTGACTCGCTTGCACCGCAGATCCAGCCCCGCATCGCAGACGAGCTGGAGCTCTTCCAGCAGAAGACCATCGACAGTCTCGAATCTCAAGTCATCGATGCATTCCGCTCGCTTTTCAATCGCGACAAGCCTGTGTCTTCAGACGGCAGCCGAGGCCCCTGGAATCTGAACGATGCCGCACCAGACGCATACGGTGGCCAGTCTCTCCCGTTCGCTGACGAGATTGCCAAATTGACGCGCAGCTTCAGCCAGATCTCAGATGAAGCTGGTGGAGATCTGCGCGACATTTTCGATCTTACTGAAGGCCGGGGCGGTGGAGGTGATCAGACTCAGTCTCGCGGTATGGGAGACGATGACGGTGACTTCTCTCGTAAGGCTCGCGGCTTCCTCTCTTCAGCTCTCAACGCAGTTCAAGACAACTTTGATCAGAATCAGGGTGGAGGGGGCCAGAAATTTGAGATTGGAGGATTACTTGGCGTGATCAGCAATACTTTGAAGGATGCAAGCCAGAATCCCGAGGAGAAAGCGCGGCTCATCAGCCCTGAAATCAAGCAAGCCGTCGGCGACAAGTTGCGCACGCAGCATGCATCCATCGCTGAGCAGTTCACTCGAATTGCTCTAGATCACATCAAGCGATGGCTACGTGGAAACACAAGTTCACGCGATCTTGGTGAAGGTGCCAAGGCCGAGATCGTTGACCAGGTTGGTGATTTGGTGAAGGGTCTTGGTGGCTTGTTCGGAAAGAAATCCAACAACGACGAGTCAGCAAGGGGTTTTGACGACTCAAATCGCGATGGTCAAGAGCAAGGCAGCGGTGGCGGCTTCTCCAGAGTTCTCAGTGACAAACTCTCCACAGGTCTTGCCAGGGTCCACCGAGAAGTTCGTCTCGAGTTCCGCAAGGTTCTCGGCGAGATCGAGAAGCAACTCTTTGAGTTGCTACCAGACCAATTCCAGCGCCCACTTGAGAAGATCCTCGGTGGCAACCCCTTCGACTCTCAACTAGACCGCGACGCATCCGGCCAGGCAGACCGCGGATTTGGCGATGACATCAAAGCCAAACTCCTCAGCAAGGTCCGAGCACTAGTACAAAAGGTACAGGAGACCCTCCGTGAGAGCATCCTCGGCGTCGTTAACGGCGGCCATCGCAAATTCGAACGCGAGAGCTGGGTCTTCGTCCAGACCATGGTTGAGCAGAAGGTCCAGCGCTACCTTCCCGACGTCAAGATCAACGTGCCAGATGATATCGGAAACGAGAATGTCAGTATAGGAGCCCCAGTATCGAACACACAAATGGGTGGCGGCTTCCAAGCCACTTCACAAGGCAACTACCATCCAGAGCCTCCGCGCGACACCTACAACGAGCAAAGACCCAACCAGCAGCAGTACAACGATCAGTCGCAGTACCGCAATGACCAGCCGTACCGTGGGGAACCAGAGCGACAGCACCAGGACTACCAGTCGCAGCAGCATCCTCCTCAGAACTATCAGCAGCAACAATATCCTCCTCAAAACTATCAGCAACAGCAGTACCCTCCGCCTCAGCAGGGCTACTCGCAACAGGGATACCAACAGTAAGCGACGCAGTGCGTATAACATGACTGTTGACATCAGCCGAAGGAAACTTTAGGATGGGGATTGCGACTTGTTAAATGCAATGCGGGTAACTCTCTCAAGACTAACATAGGTGTAAAGAATACATATGTAGTCAGCAATCCAAACAATCTTCTTCAACTGCCTTTTCTCAGAGATAGTACTGCATTGTTTTGACTAGGTACTATAGGAAAGTGACACAGGCAATTTGTCCAACTCGAAGGTCAAATCAGACCCAAAGAAAAATTTGGTTCACTGGGCTATAGACCATCTGTAAGAGTTCACATTCCTACTTGCTGCAAGCTAAAGAGATATGCAGGTGCTCGGCCTGCTTTACGTGAACACCGTGAGCGTCTGCTCGACTTATTCAACATGAGCGGTTCGAGAGTGACATGCACGGGAAAGAAGTCTATTTGACGCGCACATCAGCACCTTGCTAGGTCCGAGTGGCTACGCAGTTGATTAGTCATCTAGATCTTACGCTCTCTTCAAGCCAAACACGTCAAGATTGTTGAGTGGCCGCCTGGAGCTGGCAAGGTGCTGCATCTCAGTTCGGACCACACTCCCATTTCATTCGTCACTAATCTTAACTACAATCTTACCAACCTCGGTTTGATCCTGAAGCGCCCGGAACGCCTCAAGTGCGTCCTTGAACTCGTATTGCTTTGCAATAACAGGCTTGATCTGATGCTCTTCTACAAACCTAGCAAACTCAGCTGTTTGATCACGGCTAAAGGCCACACAGCCCTTGACTAGATAGCTAAGTGTCAGCGTGCTCAACCACTACAGACGAATGCCCTTACCTGTCTTGCCGCTTAGCATTAACTTCGGTATGATCTCAAAAGGTATATCCTTCGGCGCGCTTAAGATACCAATCAGGCTAATCAAGCCACCCGCTCGCACACTGTGAACAGACTGCAACAACGTGCGGGCACCCCCCAATTCGATGACATGGTCAACGCCTTTGCCCCCGGTCAGGCGCAGCACTTCTTGATCCCAGTCTGGGGTTGTGACGTAGTTAATGCCGTGAGTAGCTCCCAGCTCTTTTGCAAGTGCAAGCTTGCTATCAGAGGAAGAAGTAACGATAACAGTTGCGCCGAGAGCTGCTGCGATCTGCGTTTCTTAGTCAAATCTCCCCAAAGAAACCCTTCGAGACGAACCTGAATCGCAAAGCAACTGACTCCGCCAGTTCCCTGCGTCAAAACAGTCTGCCCTTGTAACCGTTTGCCGTCTCCCTGCCAACTGCGAAGCTTCCCGTCATACGAACCATCGAGATATTCTCTAATCGCCGCCCAAGCTGTGGCTCCAGCAGTAGTCAGACTTGAACTCTCCGAAGCCGACAAATGCTCTGGCGCCTCAACAACTCGCTCATCTGGAACAGCAATCCACTGCTGCAGCGCACCTACGATCCCCAAATCAGCATCTCTCAAATCCACAAACCGCGAGTAGAACCCACCGTCATTATCCGCAGCACCCAATCCAGAGCTCAGATCCAGATTCCTCACGTCCCCGGACAACCAATCATTAGGATGCAGAATAACCTTTGTCCCCTCACGGCCAGCCCACCGCGAAGGATGTCCCGCACTATGAATAACGCCAGCACCGTCACAGGTAGGCACGATATCAGCAGCATGGGCCCCGCCCTGTCCACCGATCCCAGGATACACTGGATTGCGTGTTGTCACCAGCAGGTCGCGGTAATTCAGCGACACTGCAGTGAGACGCACAAGGACCTGTCCTGGCCCTGCTGTAGGGATCGGACGCGAGATCTGTTTGAGATCGGCGAAGGAAGTTGCGGTGGCGGGTACGCCCCATGCGAGGTTGGCCATTGTTGTTGAGCTGGTAGTTAGACAGTTGACTGGACTGGGTTGCTGCTTTGTGGAATTGTTCAGATCGGCTACTTTTTTGACTTTACGTCTTTTCATGCTTTGTATGTGGATTCGTTAGGCGGCCTACCCCCGCGTGCCTGCAGGTATGTCGTGCTTGGCTTGGATTTCTAAGCTGCCGGATTGCTAAGCGTACACCTGGTATGCTTTTTCCACGGACGAATGTCGCGGGAAACCCTCATAGAACGGTTCGGCCCTTATGTTCTCATCAATTGTTTCAGCAAGCATACGTTGCAACCCTGTGCAACTGGGCATGGGAAGGCATATCACGTGATCTTACATTCTCCGCTGCAGTCCCCTGCACACCATCACATCTGAAACTAACGCTACTCTTCCCTCACATTTCCAATTCGCCATGACCTTGGTTTTCAAATCCTTTACATACATAGATCGTTGCCTCGGCACAATTTAGCCAGGACCAATACAAGACACGCAGCAAAATAGCGTCTGCTGATCAAGATGTAGTACTAAAGTGCGCTAAAGACCTAAGTCTTCAACTAAGCAAGAGCTGTGATTGGATTGGACTTGACGGATAAGTCGATGATCCTACTCGCAACGTTGGTCTTTGCGCAGAAGTCCTTAGAACCTCGCCTCTCTCTGCTGGCTCCCCGTCCCCATCTCTCCCTTAGCATGTGCATCCGCCTCTGTCTCACCGACAAGCTCCAAAGGCCTGTACTCCGCATTCCACATTTGCTCGCGGATCCATTCCTCCAAATCATCGTCATTACTGGGAATCTCCTTTTCCTGGGCTAGGTCCTCTTCGACAGCCTTCTTAATAACGTTCTTGGCAATCTGCACGCTAATCTCGCGGACATCTTCGACGTCAGGAAGGAGGCCTGAGCCAGAGCCAGTGACGACTGGGGCAGCAGCGGCCAGTGCCTCGACAGCAGCGACGAGGAGGGCAGGAGTCATGAGACGAGTTCGACTGAGGATTGCGCCGAGGCCGATGCCAGGGAAGGTTACGGAGTTGTTGCATTCAGCTGTGAAGGTTCAGTTTTGGGACAATGGGAAGGGAAGAAGAGGAGAACTCACAGATTTCGTACTCCTTGCCGTTGTGCTTGACGGGGTCGAAGGGTGAACCGGTAGCGACCAGGACCTTGCCATCGGTCCAGTCGTATAGATCTTGCGGCTTAGCCTCGTGCAGCCTAGTGGGGTTGGAGAGTGGGAAGATAACCGGGCGGTCAACGTGCTTCGCCATCTCCTTTACGACTTCTTCGGTGAAGGCTCCAGGCTTGGTGGATGTGCCGATGAGAACGTGAGGCTTGACCTCCCTGACTACAGAGAGCAAGTCGCCGTGCTCCTTTCCTTCCCATTCGCTATCTTTGCGCGCATAGCTGACTTGAGCTGGTGTGAGCTGGTCTTTCTTGCCTTCAAGCAGCAAACCAGGCTTGTCAACACACCTAGGAGATATCAGCTTCTAATTATCCGCACCAGATTAATTGTAAGTCTTACCAAATTTGCTCCCCTGCCTCCTCCGTCGATTTTCCAGTGCGCTGAGAGATGGCGTCCTTGATCTGGTCTGCGATACCAGTACCAGCAGTACCGGAGCCAAACATGACAAAACGCGCCTCGTCCCACTTGGTGCCGCTCACCTTGAAAGCCGCCATGATTGCAGCCAGGGTTACACATCCAGTTCCCTGTACATCGTCGTTGAAGCAAGCAATCTCCGGGGTGTACTTGTCCAGAATCCTTCTTGCGTTGTTCAAACCGAAGTCCTCGAAGTGAATGTATGCTTTGGGATAACGCTTCCTGGCAGCTTTGACAAAAGTGTCGACAAACCTATCGTACTCTTCACCTGTAGCACGGGGCTTGCGCAGACCAAGGTAAAGGTCGTCGTCGAGAAGTTCCTTGTTCTTAGGCGTGTCAGTCGAGGGTCGATAGAGTTAGCACAGTATTCAAACTCACATCTGTACCGCAGTCAAGCACGACAGGGAGTGTTCTTGATGGGTGAATTCCAGCGCACAATGTGTAAATCACCAACTTGGCTACGCTGATCAGTATGGCACCGACGCCCTGGTCACCAATACCAAGAATTTGCTGGCCATCGCTGACTACAATAATATCAATGTCTTCAGGATTTCCCCACTGTCTGATATCATCTTCAATTCGATCCACATCGCCAATGTTTAAGAAGCAACCTTCAGGTTTCCTGAAAAGTCGCGAATAATTTGCGATCGCCTCGCCCTCGGTTGGTGTGTAGATGATCGAAAACATTTCTTTCAGGTGGTCGAGAATCAATCTGTAGTACAGCACCTCATTCTGTTCTTTCAAACTTGTCATGAACGTGTTTTTTGCGATGTCACTGGTTCGAGACTTGTACTGTTCATACGCCCGTCGTACTTGTTCGTCAAGTGTTTGGACATTGTCGGGCATCAAACCATGTAACTTGAATGTTGCCCGCTCTTCAGCAGTGAATGCAGTGCCTTTGTTGAAATATGGCGTACGTAGGAGAGCATTTCCCTAGTCGCTTGTATCAGTAGCTGATTGTCAAATTTACGAGAAGCACAGCTCACGGTCAAAGTAGTTTTCTGAGGCCCTGAGGTAGAGAGAGGCAGGTGACCGAACCTCTCGTTCTTTTTGTGCTGGTTAGCATGTGATGCCATGTTCGCGGTCTGTTGGTAGCTCAAGAGAGCTCTTTGTGTGGGAGCGTGTTGGAGCGTGGAGGATCTCGTTGCTGTACGGGCTACGATGGAGCGGTACATATCATGGCTCGAGCGATGACAGCGAAACATCCACATTTATTAGTTGCCGGTTGTTTCCGCGTGATGCAGGCAGTGAACCCTACCACAAACAGTGAAGCAGGCGCGTTGGGAGATTTCGGCACGATGACGTCAATGTCGGGCCCAACCACCACGACACGAAATTGTGAACATGACAATGTACAAGGTACAGTCCTTGATTCAGAACTGCAACGGACTTACAGTTAGCTGATAACACATCAAAGCCTGCCAGCAGCTCTTCCACGTAAAGAGTGCTCTGCCAATGCAATCTTGAAAAGATTGGCGTGTAGGCTGACAAACACCGCTGGCGTGCTAGTCAGCAGCTGCGTAAACGCCAGCTCCATAGCGACCCACTTTCGGGAAGGCGGCTCATAAGGCAGATCATGCTTGTTCCTTTTAAGCTTTTCTTGGTCGCCATGTCTCGCCGCTTTCGCCAGCTTATCTTCCCTCTCAAGCATTGCAGGTCGCAGCGAACACACTAGGTCGCGTTCTTGGTTCCTACATCATCATAACAGTGGCATTCGGTTGTACATGTTACTTTCTAGAGCTAGATCAACCACCTCCGCCACCATGGGAGATTGCTCTCAAAAGAGTCCATTATCTCCGTCTTCTCCCGATCAACATCGCCAATCTCTGAGAGGTCGATATCATGTAAAGCAATGATTCCGGATCTCGAGAAGCAAAAGGCAACAGCCCAGAGCAATGCAAAGATAACAATATCCACATAGTACGTCAAGAATGTGCTCACACTCCAGTGACCAGGAAAAAAGACACTGTAGCCGGAGAACAGAATGACAAGGATGAGTGCATTTGCGGTGACCCAAGCCAGGTATGGCTGGAAGGGGCTTTTGTATGCAAGACCTATACCTGTTAGTATTTCCAAAGT
Organism: Curvularia kusanoi; assembly: GCA_011058905.1. Taxonomy (NCBI): domain Eukaryota; kingdom Fungi; phylum Ascomycota; class Dothideomycetes; order Pleosporales; family Pleosporaceae; genus Curvularia; species Curvularia kusanoi. Next base: position 299,600 of record SWKU01000028.1, read on the forward strand.
TGACTAGGGAATGCTACCGGAATACGTACGATCTCGGCTGACGCTCTGAGCCCTCAAAGCATAGAAGAACCTAAGGTATGTGATCTGGATCACCAGCCAGCCAATCAAGCCAGCAATAGTGGTGATGTTGACGAACCACCCAAATACAACCGAAGAATTGCTTCCGAGACTAAGGTAGACGAGCGGCATGAAGATGAGCGAGGCTCCCACTGCCATGTAAGGCGTTCCAAATCTGTTGGTGCGTAGCAGGATCTGTGGTGCCTGCTTATCCTCTGCTAGTCCATACAAGGTACGAGACGCAAGAAACACACACGCGGAGCCACAGCTAAATGCTGATGTGCAGACAATAGCGTTGATGATCGAGGGCAAAACACTGATTCCAGCGCGCTGGAAAGCGATAACAAATGGGCTCTGTTGGGCGTCCCCAGTGGAAATACCTAGATTGGGATCATTGTATGGAATCAGCAAGCCTACAATAAAGATGCTGACCACATAGAAAACGAGCACTCGCCAGAATGTCATGCGGATGGCGTTGGGGATAATGATTCTGGGATTCCTCGTTTCCGCTCCAGCTATCGCCACAACCTGGATATTGGCGTAACTGTAGGCTGCCGAAATCAAAGAACTCCAGAAGCCAAGGAATTTTCCCGTGTTTCCCGGAACCAAGTATTCATTGAATGGGCCTGGGTTCTTCCAATAGCGAAAGCCGATTCGGTCGCCACTTGGTGACCCTCCAAGATCAACGATGAGACCCGCGATGATGAGGCCTATGATGAGGAGGATTTTGAGTGCGGCAAAGAATACTTCGCTCTGTCGGCAGTAAGAATGTATCGGGTAGGCTGCTGGAAAAAGCTTACTTCGCCATAAATCTTAACTCCGCAGAAGTTGATCACCACTATGATGACGATGAACACAGAATACCAAATAGCAGGATTGATGCTGTTGTCCCAGAAGTTGATCAACGTCGCTGCTGCTGCCAGCTCAGCCGGTGCTGTTATAGCCATTGTGTACCAGAAGTTCCACCCAGTAGCAATGCCGAGAGCTGGCTGTACGAATCTAGTGGCATGTCGGACGAAGCCTCCAGTAACGGGCATGAAAGCTGACATTTCTCCCGTGCTAAGAGCAACGCCGCAGGCGATAAGTCCCATACAAACGTAACCAAATAGGGCGCCAACAGGTCCTGCGGTGGCGATTGCTTGACCAGATGCAAGAAACAGTCCAGTCCCCTATGTGACGATAAGTAAATCTCGCAAAGGACAAAGTTGTGTTGTCTGGGCGGACTCACTATCATGCCAGCAATTGCGATCATGTTGATGTGGCGACGGCTCAGGTCGCGCTTGACCTCATGTGCAGTGCCCACGACCATACTTTCTACGTCTGATCTCGACGCAAGGTCTTGAGAGACTTGTGTCGTGTCTTTATTTGATGTGTTCATTTTGCAAAAGATGTCCCCTGGTGAGACTGAACTTCTAACGAGTGCGAGTGCAAGGGCAGTATTTAGGATCGACCATGGATGCAGGACCGGCGTTCGGTCCAATTGCCAGCTGAGTCAAACCGCCCGGCAATCAATACCTATCTCCTCACACCGGCGTCCCATCTGGGACAGACAGGCATGTATAGCTCAAAGGAGAGGGATTGGCGAATCCTCACGCGATAAGTCGCTGTTGGACGCCGGTGCCGGTGCCGCTGACAGGATAGATTGCCGGTGGCCCCACATCAAGCCAGCTGTCCAATGATAGGATAACGTTTTGCTTGATACATGTACACCAACATAGCTGCTGAACTATTCCACAATCACAAGCTCTGGATACCAGAACCTATCTTTCAGCAACCATGGATCCGGCAAACAACGACACCTTCCAGTTATACGATCTGAGGGTCGAAGTCGTTTGCCCACCTGGCGAGCGAATCTTATGTGGAGCCAAGGAGGGCGATTACTTCACGGTGCAGGGGGAGATGCTACATCTTCCCCCTGGACAAGGTATCAGCTTTTACAGTCTAGGTGCGTACAACATGGATATGTCACTGCACCCTCCCGGCTCCAAGTGGTCACTTGGTGGATTGCAAGCTACTTGAAAGGAAGCGTTCTGATCAGGGGTCCCCAGGGCTGATTGGCGCTGAGCTGTAGCATCCATGTTCCTTGAGAAAAGTCCGCGATTGACTGGCCTAATTAAATGCTCGGACCCTGTAGAATGTATCCTTCAGATGTGCCAAGCAGCTACTCGGAGCTGGCAAGGTGCAGTATACTTGAAGAGAAGAGGCTAACACATCGTGCAAAGCTGCTGTACTCCCTCTGCTGGCTCCGAAACAACGCCCTACCCACACCCATGACTGGATGTCGACGGATGCCCTCATAGCTTGTCCGGACCCAAATTGCAAGTCACAGCTCAAAATAATCAGGACTGGTTTGCGAACTTTTAGTCACGCGGAGACTACGGTAGTTGGGTTGGAGGGAAATCATTGAAATAAGACGGATTATGTAAAGTGATAGCGCATGTTGATCTTTGGCCTTAGAGCATAATTCTATTCTAGTTTCTGAGTTTTGTTCAAGCTACCGATACTCGCTACCACAGTCGCCCATGACTTTGAAAACCTCCTCTCTCCTACTCTTCTCTAACACCGCCTCAATGTTCCTTTGATCCTCCGAATCAAGATGCCATTTGTAGGACTTGAGATTCTCCTCCATGTGCTCGCTGACCCCCATGCGAGCACCGACGATGACAGCGCCGACATACTCAAAGTCAAGAACCCATCTTGTGGCAACATTGGATATAGAGACACTGTACTTGTCGCCAATGTTTCTCAGGACTTGAAGCAGCGTTTGAAAAAGATCCCAGTCGCCCCATGTCTGAATCATCTCGAAGTACTTCCTTTGAGAAGGCGTCGACTCAGGTCCAAAAAGCTGCGGTTCAGCCTTGCCGAGCCACTTGTCGGCAAGGAAGCCTCCGCAAAGTGTGCCGTATGTGAGAAGCTTTAGATTGTGCTGCGCACAGACTTCACCCATCTTAAATCTCGGCCGCGCATCGATCAGGGAAAATTGAACTTGGTTGGTGACGATGTCGATTCCTTCATTCACGACCTCTTGAAGTCGTTTGGTGTCGAAGTTGCAGAGTCCCAATTGACAGACCCTTTCATCTTGCTGCAGGAGTCGAAGAGCTTCGATGTATTGATGATCGCCATAGTCTTGCCAGTGGAACTGGAGTAGATCAATCTTCTTAGCACTCATCCTTTGACACCGCTCCGCGACATTAGCGCGCACCACCTCAGGATTTATGGCAGTTTTGTGAAAGACGCAGTATTTCGTAGCACCGAACACGGCGTCCGAATTGGCTAGGGACGACCTGAGTTGACCAAAGATGATCTCTGCGTCACCATAGTGGTCGGCCATGTCGAAAGCGGTAAATCCACTGTCTATGTGATCCAGAAAATGTGCCGTCATCTGCGATCGCGAGGCCGCTCCCCAAGAAGGGCTCGAAAGCTGCCAAAGCCCCAAAAAGAGCCGGGGTAGTCGGACAGCCTTCAAGCTGAACGTCTCCATGGGTGCTAATGATCGGGTTTGGACAACATGCGGCTGGTAGTCGGAAGTCCGTTGTAATCGTGTTACATTCACAGCTAGCTTTGGCCCGTAAAGCATGTTCTCGAGAACCTCAATACTTCGTTGAAATGTAGGTTCTTGCGAATTGGGCCTTGATAATCTTTCCAGAACACTTCGCAATCTTTGTAAGAGTAACGTCTCGTCTGAATCGAGTTCCCGGCTTCCCTGAGTGGAGAACAGGCGTTTCTGCATTGCAGTTAAGGCCTGCACAACATCGCCATCTAAAGATACAATGCATTGATCTGTATCGTCTGATTGAATCTTTTCTCCGGGCGTTGTCAACCCAATGAGTTCTTCAATAACGTCTGTGAGTAGCGACAAGCTTTCGAGCACCAGTCCACACCCTATGGTGGATCGTATGCGTTGCTGCACGAGCGTGAAGTTTGCCGTGGGCTCAATCCCATAAGACATGGACTGGAATGACTTTCCCAGAGGGGTCCGAGCGGTGTTCTTGAGAAATTTGCGTGCCTGCTCTTCGAAAATTGAGGTCATTGATGGTTCTGTTGTGAGAATGGTCCTGACAATGCTTCGTAGTGCATCTGGAGGTAGATTCGCTATGATGGTGTCTGTCATCATATTGACATGGGCCGTTTTGGCCTTCGACGATGGTGCTACGGCCATATTGGATGCTCTGGTCGGGTTCCGGATACTGTTCTGCCTTTTCTCAATAGTTCACGTCTGATGATTTGTAGACTGGCATCTAACTCTGAACTATGCTAGTGCACGTCCCCACTCGCCGGCGTTCTAAGCTGGAAAAGACACCGGTGAGCCGGTGCGCCTTATCGCAAAGTGCGGGCCGTAATCGCACAACCTCAGCCGCAAGGGCCAGAACTCTGCGGGGTTCGACTCATTGATGAAGACAATTAACATCCGAGTCGCTACTGGGATAAAGTGGTGTGAGGTCAAAGCCAGGTTAAGATACCGTAGGTTTGGACGGAGGCAAAGACAGCATTAGCGCAAATCTGGGGCCTGACAAGGAATTCAAGCGAGTGGGAGGAGCGGCTGAGAGGTGATGGGGCTTAAGATACCACCGATAACACACCTTGTACGGAGCACATAGCTCATGGCAAGGACCGTACTTCGGAAGTCCGACAGCGTCCCTTATCACATCACATCCGTTACTGTACTCTTGAGAACATTGTGCAGACGGTACGAGCATGGATAATGCTGAGCCCTCTGGTCCAAAGCCTTCGCCAGCGACGTAGGTTGTTACATGTGTAAGCGCAATTTGGTATCACTAACGACTCACAAGTCCCCGAGCATGCTTACAATGCCGGAAAGTGAAGATGAAGTGTCACAAGGCAATACAAGATGCAAAATGTGCTAGATGTGTGCGGCTATCTTTGCAATGTGACTTCATTGGGCACCGGCGTGGCAGAAAGAAAGGCGTCAAGTTTGTTACTCAAGCCTGCCTGTTTGTGTATGGATGCAAGCTGATGCAGGAGAAGATTGAAGAAAACCAGCCAAGAAGTTGGATCATCTGCCCAGAGTGCTGGTGCACTGCGCCAGGAACCGCGACTTAGAAGCGCTGCGATGAGCGTCTCGATTGCCGAAAACCCAACGGCTATTCAAGATGTACAACAAGGGGTACTACTTCAATCGCATTCGCCTGATAGACAAGGCCAAGATGAATTTTGGACGCATGCCCGCGGGTTCCAACCAGCGGACATTCTCAATCGACAGACATCAAGAGGCATGTTCTCATTACAAAATGTCTTGAGTACGCAGCATGGGACTTCTTCGCAACCACTCTCTCAAGACAAATCCTCGAATGACCCTGTCGTGAAAGGTTTAGTGAATGTGCACGTCGCCTCTTCCTTATTTGAAGGGTTCATGAGACACTTGAACCCGTTCGTCAGCCAGCTCGACCCCGAGCTTCATACTTTGAGCTATGTCAGAGTTTCTTCTTCATTTCTCTTCACTGCCGTTCTCACTGCGGCAGCAAAGCTGCTACACGCTCCGCTCTATGCCTCTCTCTCTGCCCTCGCTGAGGATCTCTTCGTGGAGTGCTTCCGCGGCGGTACAAAATCAGTAGAGATTGTACAAGCGATTTTGATCCTGACGTACTGGAAGAAGCCCGACGACAGTCGAGCATGGTTGTCAGTGGGCTATGCTACAAGAATGGCCATTGAGCTGGGCTGGCACCAGCTCGGTGGCGACGAGATGAAAGCCCCTGCAAATGCATCCGAACTCACGATTCGCAAATTTAGAAATTTGGAAAGGACCTGGCTTGTTCTTTTCGTCTACGATCGCAGGTAAGTCAGCAAGACCTTCCTTTCAGAAAGTGGCCGCTGATCTCGCGGCAGCATAAGCTTCCAAACCGGAAAACCTTGGATGATTGAAAGGAGCGCTTATATAGAGTCCGCAAAGGACTGGTATCAGCACCGACTTGCAGTCCCCAATGACCGCCTTCTGAGTGCTTTCGTCTCGCTTCGCCTGATAACCTCGGCGCATACAGACATAATGACTAGTCGGGTTGTGCAAGAACAACGCCAACAGGTCTTACAGTTTCGATCCCTATTACGTCTACTTGACAGACAGATAGAGGAATGGCAGGCAACCTGGCAAGCAATCGTTACTGGTGACGGGGAAGAATGCCACGCCTTCTTAGTACCTTTCTATGGCACCTATGCTAGATTGCTACTTTTCACCTCGCCTTTGCATGCCTCTCTCAGGTTGAAAGACGTCACCACCTCTGTCGACACAGAGGCAATCTGGAACAGCGGCTCCAGCGCATTGACAATGCTCAAGTTGGTCTCCGAGGCGTCAACATCTCAGTTGCTGTACTTTGCACAGGACTCTGTGCACGTGATGATCGCATACGCGACCGTTTTCCTTGTCAAGGTATGCTTGCCCATATAACCGCTCTGATCAATGCTCACAGTGTTAGCTACTTGTTTCCGCACCTACATACATCAGATCTGAAATGGAACGGCCAGCCATTCAAGCTGTCCGAGAAGCCGCGAGAACACTAGCTGAACAAGCGGCACCTGCAAATACAGGATGTGCTTTGCAAGCAAATTTTTTATATAACGTCGCACTCGAATATGAGGCGTCTCATGAGCCACCTCGTGCAGGCACTCCGAGAACCACCGTAGATACCGGCCGAACGACACCGCTGCAATCCCAACCCAACACGATACAGGATGTACAAGGCGCCGAGGCTTTCGCAACGAGTGCTGCGGCCGATTCGCAGGATATTGCTTTTTCGCACGGATCGGATTCCCTGACGCTTGCTGGCGATGAGGCTTGGGCTCTGATCTTCGCGAATGCGGGCTTCAATGTCGATGAAGGGACTTTCATGTTGCCCGCTTAAAAGAAGAGGCAGACTGGAAGCATTGAACAATGTTTTGCAAATCGTAAATCGAATTCAATCTTCTAAAAAGGGGGATCTACCTAACGCCGAACCCATCCAATCGCCTTGAACGCCTTATCTTGGTATAAACCCGCACAAAATCAAACCTCCCTTCTGTAAATCAGGGCGCCCATCGACTCACGATGTTGATCTACTTAATCATAACATCAAAGCAAGTACTCCACCTCGGCTTGCCACCATACTCCCACACCCAGACCATCATGTGACGCCCTTTCTCCATATCGTTCGGCATCTGAACAGTCATCCAGTTACCCTTATCCAACAGTCCCTGCGTGGGGCTCTTGACGTTAGGATCCTCAGGCCAGATGAAAGCCTCCTCCGCAAAGCCCGCCTCCTTCAACTTATTCTCCTTCTTGAATTCACTGATGTCCTTAATCTCAGACTCCTTCTTTCCCTTCCAGTACACCACAACTTTCCCCGGATCACCTCCATCAACATTCGAACCCCTCGAGTGCCCGTTGCCTCCGAACATCAACTTGATAGAACCTCCGGGCTTGCTCGTCGCCATACCAGCATTCTCGTCGTACGTCGGCGTGCGCTGGTTTGGGTGGCAGGCGTTGGTGTCGCCCTGGAACTGCTTGGCTGCGATGTCCCAAAGGTAGTTGCTGGACTCGTCGATCCAGTCTCCCGGGTTGTGCTTCGCGCGCGGCCAGCCGTGGCAGAAGTGGGCGAGGCCCGGGGCGAAGGTGTCGACGACGAGGTCGCCGGGCTTCTGGTACAGGGTTGCGTTGCCCTTCATCCATTCGAGGATCAGTTTGTTGTCTTGGTCGGTGCAGCCTAGCCAGGAGTGGGCTGAGACGGCGGCGCCGAAGCTGAGGAGGATGGGGAGGGATCGGACCATTTTTGTGGTTGTTGTGGAAGGCTGCGAAGATAGGATGTACTTGCTGTCTGTGGTAAAGAGATTGTGAGCTGAGTTGTATTTCTTTCAGTTGTACGATCTCGCCTTTATGTAGTTCCCTGTCTTGAAGTTCGCTCCTGCTGAGCGTGGTGTTCGGACTTTTCTGCTACGGAGTTGTGGCATGCACAGCGCTGGGCCTGGCGGGCTACGGCACATATGAGGCCACCCAACTATGCGACTGCCATGTTCGAGATAATCTAAGAGCTCAGGAGGCTTGTGAAATTTCTATCTTGTGCTGTCCCTAGACGAAAACGTCTTTGTGCCGGCCTCGACGCCAGTACCTCTGCTGATTTGGACGCGGCGTTGATGACCAGCTTGCTTTGCAAATTCAGTAACGAGGTCAATCTCTACTGCAATGTAATTTTAGAGCAATGTATAGATCAAGACCATCGCATTCCTGTTCATCATGGCGGCACCTTCTATCAGGGCTGCGATGCAGAGCGACTGTAAAAACTATCGTGCAGAACGGGCAGCTGCAGGATCCACCCAGGGGAGCGAAGTGAGATCGGAGAAAAAACATTCGATTGCTTTGTGCGCTGTATTTGGGTGCAGTGTGCATGATTCCCGATAGTGGTGGGCAATGTTTCAAGTCAGACTGACTCCCGAAGTCCACGTCAGCCTTATGGGAAGACCGCATCTGCGGCCATAACAGACCTACAGCATCATAAAGGGTCATGGAACCAAACTGTGGGAACATCATAGGAGCGAGTATCAAGCAAATTTGCTCGTCTGAACATGCATCAAGATATAGACGCTGCTATGCAATGACTTGTATTTGGATTCGATATGTCATAACTATCATAACCTGTACTAACGAACGCAATATCAAGGATTGCATAACTTCCGCATGTTGCAAAAGTGTAAATGAAGGGTATCATAGGCTCTCTCTTGTCCCAACTTCCCAGCGCAAAAAGTCCACATTCGCTTTATAAAGATCATCATTGTGATGCCTCCCCCCAATCGCGTAATCCAGCAACAGCCTCGCGAAGCCATCATCCTGCCGTCTCAGAAATCGGCAAAACTCCTCTTCCTCTATCCCAAGAATGTACTGAACAAAGTTGGCGTTCATGACGAAGCCGGTCGCGTGCGCGATGTCCTCGACATCCTTCACAGAGGGACTGACAATAAACCCCAGTATTGGTGATAGGGATGCGGCTTTCGATAGATCCACAGCCGAGGCAAGATAGACAAAAGTGATCGGATTGTCAATATTTGCGGAGCGGAGTGAAGCTGAGATTTGAAGTTCGCGGACCTGGCTCAAGCGCATCTCGCTCAGGACGATGATGGATCTGAGTCCCACGCGTTCGCGATCTACCGTATAGATCGCCGTGCAAGGCTTCTGTCCCTGCAGAGCCTCATCGACGGAAGTGATGTCGACCTTAATGGCAGGGTTCGCATTGATCGAGACTAGATGTCGGTTCAGGCAAGCGACAAAGTGATCTCGCAGGCCGTGAGTGGCCGTGGGGACGTAGTCGGATAACACGGCAACTGCGACATCGTCTGCTGCGGACTGGCAGCTCGGTGTGGTAGACGTTGTAGGCTGCGCAGCCTTGGACCCAGAGGCGTGGGCAATGAAGGCCTTAGCGCAGTCCGTGCCGAAGCGGTGCGCTAGCCTGTCATCCCCGAAGACGTAGCGCTGATAATCCTTGATGTTGAAGGGGAAAGTCACTTGTTGGTCGTCCCCTGGAATCTCGTGGAGGGCGAAGACATTGTCAACCATCGAGCTGCGATAGCTCCGGGTCGCTCAGACGTGGAACTGAAAGCAGCAGGAGAGCCCCAGGGGTGGGATTTTGAGAACTATCCGGAGCGTGCTTGGCAGCGTCTACTTACCGTGGAGCGGACACTACGCTGCAATCGCTTTACACAGCCCCGTCACGTGAACGCTATGCCCTGGAAATGTATGCAGATCATTGTAGAAAATGCCGCAAGACACGCAAATTCTGGGCCCATCCACGGATGGTACCTGGAAGAGTTGCAGTGGTATGATTACGGACGCTGGTTGCCCGCTGATCATATCTCGGTATTTATGATCGGGCAGCCTCACATTCTCTTGACAGGTTGATCAATATACGCCGCAGTTGTATGTGCTTATCACGGCAGATTTGGTGGGGCTCCAGCAATGGTCAGCACCGCGGAACGTTGTTTTAGAAGTTGAAGGTCGGTGACGTCGACAGGTGAAAGCTCCGAATCTGGGATTACGCGCAAGACCGTTTAGGCTCTAGTTCCCCAGCCAGCGGGATTCTTGCACAGTTTCGCGCCTTAAACGGACCGCCACTTGACACTGGTGGACGTGGGAATGCTCGAAGATTCTGGACACGCGGAGTTCGAAACGTGCGGCAATTCTAGGATGGCAACTTGTACCGAGTGTTGTATTGTGTAGCGCGAACTTCATGTGTCGTTGACGATAAACAACAAGCGAGCCATCTAGCGCCAAGGGCAGAGTGGAAAGCTCCCGAGATGGCGGACCCTGTTGCACTGCTGATCTCATTGCTGTAATAACCGGACTTTAAACCAGTCTTCAATCGCCAGTTGCGCGTCGCTTTTCTTTCCTCCACCTGGAAGCATGGCTTCGGAGATGGGCGCCACGTGTGCTTCCCTTGCCGACTCGAGGAATATGACTTGCTCAAGATCGCCACCTCCGTCAGCCCACCCTGCTCTGAGATTCTTCTCAAGTGCACGCATCGAATCGACCAATACTTCCTGCCCACCCCTCCAGATGAACACACTACCCACAACACGATGCATGCCCTCCCACCAAGACGGGGGATTCATGCAAACATCAGTCCAATTGTCGCCAGAGATTGGCCCTGGATCGGCCTCAGGATTGACGGTGCTAGCCTTACCCAGAAACATGGCGCTCCATTTACGGAGTGCGAAAGGGGAAATCAGATCCAAGTCTGCATTGTCTTCGAAGCTGGGAAAATTTGTACAGAATCCCACCCAAGGGCTCAGAAGCATAGCACCACCTAGGGGGCATCCAAGCTCCAAAGTGAGAACGTCTGGATGTGGATGTAGTAGGTGCGAGAGCAAAGACATCACCAGGTTTCCGCCTGCAGAATCTCCTGCAAGGAATAGTCTCGATGGAGAACGCCCAGTCTCATGAACTAAATGTGCAAGTACCACAGCTGCTTCCCTCAACTGAGTCGGATAAACCGCCTCGGGGGCCAAACTGTAGGCTAGCATCAGAACCGAGACAGTCTGTCTCTGTTGCCCTCCGTTGAGGTCCTTGACCAGTCTAGAAAGGTATTGGTAGTTGCCTTTGCTTGCTGGCTGAGTGTAACCACCGCCGTGGCAGTAGATCACAACCGATTCTGCATCTGGGTCTCCGATCCAATGCGCAACAGCTTGGCCGTTTTTGCCGTCGAGGCTCAATGTCTTGGGCTCCAGGCCGCGAGGTCTGCAGTACGAGTCGACATAGCTTTTGCTCGTCGGTGGCATCAAGAATCTGGAGTCCGCGATGGTAAGTCGATTCAGCATAGAGCGTACTGCAGCATTGAGAGCATCCTTGATCAATGTTGGACCGCGAACTGTTCGAAATGGATACGATGCCGCTCGATAAACTGCCGCAGACACTACGTAGTTGTTAGCCTGATAGTTTGAGGCCTCAAGTCAGAGGGACTGACCAGCATTGAGAATCAACCACGCGATACGAAGATAGCTTTTGGAGCCATATTGTTTCTGCAGCGGCATTTTGGCGCAAATATGTATCACAATTGAAGATGGAAACCGCAGCTGACATGCAGAGCAGACGGACGGCACTTACGATCTTTAAATGGGCCAATGATAAGGCGAGAAACGGAGAGCGACTACCCGAGGCGGGGAATCGGATGTCCGCTCAGCAGTCAGCCTTTGCCAAGATGCTACCAACACGCTCGCGTTCACGTACAAACCACGACTCAGCACGACATAGTCAAGGTGATGCTTTGCGCAAGACACTGATATCAACATGATATCTCCATGGCTGCACAGACTCCGAATTTGCTTCTAACACATCCGCACAATCAATTCCAACTCAGATTGCAAAGGTCGATCAGCTCAAAAAGACTTCAAATTCTAGGGAATAGTACCTGCACAGTCTGGTAAGGTACCAGTCACGGGGTTTTTCGTGCATAGGGCAAAAAATCACTCATCGTTCGGTTTCCCCGCTGAATTGCTTATGCGTGTTGTCATGCAAGATAAAATGCATCTTTGATTGAACCGTCTAGCAAAGCTCCGTTATTCCCACTTGCGACTGTAACCATCGTCTTGTCTTGCACTTCCACATATCATTTCCCAATGCGCCTTTGTCTATTTTGTTGTAGCTATAATCAATGGATATCAAGAATTCAAATCCACCACTCAACCCCAAACGTCCATGTTGTTAATAATGACCTCCTCCTCACCCTTCTTAGTCAGCCTTCCAATCTGGAACACGCTCTCGCCCTCGCTCTGGAGGAACTCCAGGGCCTCCTTCGCATTCTCAGGGCTGACAACAATGACCATGCCGAGACCCGTGTTAAACGTCCTCTGGAATTCTAAGGGCTCCAGACCACCAGTCTTCTTCAGCCACTTGAAAACCTCGGGCAATGGCCATGTCTTCGCATCAAGCTCAGCGGCAAGCGTCTTGGGCAACATGCGAGGGATGTTCTCGCTGAGACCGCCACCAGTGATGTGAGCCATACCCTTCAGCAGGTTCTTGCGAACGGCAGCAAGGAGCGGCTTGACGTAGATCCTTGTCGGTGTGAGGAGTGCAGTGCCGATGTTCTGCTCCGGGCTCCATGGTGCAGTGTCGTGGAAGCTCAGACCGCTGCGCTCCACAATCTTGCGGACAAGGGAGAAGCCGTTCGAGTGCACACCGCTCGACGACATACCGAGGAGAATGTCACCCTCGCGCATGGCTGCGGTGTCAGGAAGGATTGTTGTGCCCTTCTTGATAGCACCAATGGCGCAACCACCTGCATCGTACTCGCCTTGTTGGTAGATGCCAGGCATTTCTGCTGTCTCTCCACCAACAAGCGCGGCACCAGACTGCCTGCAGCCGTTCGCAACGCCCTCAACAAATTTGGCAGCCGAGGCAATGTCAAGCTTCGAGCACGCGTAGTAGTCGAGGAACATGAGCGGCTCAGCACCCTGAACAACCAGATCGTTGACGTTCATGGCGACAAGATCGATACCGACAGTGTCGTGCTTGCCCATCTCGAAAGCAATCTTGACCTTTGTGCCAATACCGTCAATGGCACCAACCAGGATCGGAGCCTCTGTGTAGCCAGCAGCCTGGAGGTCAAGCAGTCCACCAAAGCCGCCAATCTCGCCGTCTGCGCCGGGGCGTCGAGTAGACTTGGTGGAGGCCTTAATCTGCTGGACGAGCTGGTTACCAGCATCGATGCTGACACCAGACGAAGCGTATGTCATGGCCTCGGCTTGTGTGGTGTTGAGGGAGTTGGTGACGGTCGCACCGTCGGTGGCAGGCTGGAGAAGCTTCCAGTCACAGGTGATGCCCTCCTTCTTGAATTCAGCGAGGAGATGGTTCGCGATCGAGTCGAAGTTTTCGGTCGCGAGAGCGAGAATGGTGGGACCGGCGCCAGAAAGGCAGATACCGAGCAGGCCGGGGTGTGACTGAGGAGTAACAGACTGGAGGATCTCGGTCAGACCAGGAATCAAACCCCTGCGGTAGGGCTGGTGCAGCTTGTCCTGCATAGCCGTGTAGATCATGTCAGGATCAGGTGGCGACTGGCCAAGCGCAGTGGTGAGGACTGCCAGCCTCTGCATGTTGAAGATGGCATCCTTGCGCGAGTATGTCTCTGGCAGCACGGCGCGAGCCTTTGCTGTGGAGACCTCGAACTGAGGAATGATGCAGATGCACTTGATATCGGACGACCAAGGAAACTTGGTGTAGTGTCCGATGTTGAGGGGAGGCTGCGGTGGTTGCAGGCCTGTGTCAACACCGCCAGCAGGCTCAGGCAGAACCTCACTGAGCGGGATCTCGAGGCGCTCAGTGTCTTCGGGGGACAGTTCATTCAGGTATGTGCCCACGAAGCCTCCGTATAGCGCCGCAGCAACGTTGTCGGGGTGCCTCTCCTCCATAAGGCAGTAGTCCAGCATGCGTGCCTTGGACAGCTTCAGATTACCGACCTCGTTTGCGAGCTGCACACCGGCCACAATGGCGGCGGCAGACGAGCCCAGGCCGCGGCCAAGGGGAATCGGGTTCTTGACGTGGACGTGAGTCTCGGCGGGGAATGCGCGGACGCCATTGCAGCGGAGGACGTAGACGGCGGTGCGGGTGATAAGATTGTCTTCGGCGACAAGGGGCACGTCTTCAGCGCCTACACCCTCGTAGGTGATCTTGCAGTTGAGCGAGTGCTCCGAGCTGGCCTTCTTGGTAACGGTGACCTCAAGCTCAAGGTAAAGGTTTAGGGCGAGGCCAATAACGTCGAAGCCAGGGCCAATGTTGGCCGACGAGCACGGCACCTTGATCAGAGTAGCCATTGCGAGTGTTGGTGGTGACTGGAGGCCGACGCGACCACTGGATGTGTGTCGCGCAAAAAAAGTGATTCACGCCCGGCCGCGATAGAAAATGACGGCCTGCATGGCGGGGCAGGGAAACTCCGCCGATCGCGGGGGCTTGACACGGACCATCATTCGCTGGAACGTCCTCTCGCTTCGTCTCATCTCTGGTGAGCCTCACGACACCCGGCCAGTGAGAGTCGCGTTTGCCATGGACAGCAGCGCAAAGCAGGGTTGGTCATCCGTTATCCTGGCGCTCGATGTATGACTATGCTGGCCAGCGTAGAGTTTAGCTGGCGGCCTCTGCTGCAGCCTAGCACCGCCCTTTACTGAGCCTGATAGAGAACAGTTGCGCCTTGCTCATCATATCGATTGATCCTTCGTGTCTATTCCACTCAGCCATCACAGCTGGCCATGACGTCGGAATTCTGTGAGAGCAGCAGCACGGGCTGCAGCGAGGCTGAGACGCATGTAAGCGCCCTCTTCCGTCACCCTGCAGCCCTTTGGTCCTCCAACCAGGAGGAACAACTCTAGCCAGGTCGGTCTGGCATGCCACATCAACATGCATGCCGCTCCAAAGAAGATGACTCTGTTCCTGTGGAGCTCTGAATGTCTCGGGGAGTGAAATGTCGCTGCGGTGCCGGGCTGTGTGTGCAGGCAGCAAAGCAGGCAACCATGCGGCCGCCACCTTCACTACATAAGACAGCCCCGAGGATTGCTGACCCTGTCGCTAGCTCTTTCCTCTCTCATCCAACGCAACTCTTCCAGCTTTGTTCTTCCTTGCTTCCTGCCCAAAGCCGCCTGCTCTGGGACTCCTCGCATCGCGGCAGTCTCGCGACAAAGTTGATGAATAGCTCAGCTGAGGCTGTCATATATACATCACTCATATTGCAGTGTCCATACAGCCATGTCGCCCACCATGTCTGAGTCCACATCGCCTGCTTCATCGAGCTCGGGTGACTCCGATACCCAGCTTGAGGGTGTCACCAATGGCGTCAAACACGTGACCATCAACGGAGATAGTGCGACGAACGGCAAGCAAGAACAGGCAAAGGCCTCGGAAGATAGCGATCAGTTTGATCCTGGAATGAAGCTTGGTTTTAAGAATCTATACTCTGGTAAAGAGGACAAGAAAGGCCGATTCCAGTGGCAGGATACCATCCCCGAAGACATTGGCGATCCAGTCGAGAACAGTGAGACTGCCAAATGGGCACTCCTCGTTCGCAATGTCAAGGTTTACAATGATCCTAGGAGGGTATTATCAATCCACTCCATCGTCGTTCAGAGCCCACTGTTGAAGAAGCTCCTCGCTGGTGTACTAAAGAACTATCCTGGTGTCACTGTGGGTCTAAATCGACTTGAGTTCTCTGGCAAGTTTGAACCTCTCATTCATCGATGGGCTGAGTTGCAGAAAGCTGTCAGCAGCCTAGGCGATACCACTGAGGAGCAGCGGACTACCAAGCAGCATGCGGAGCTTTTGCAGGATATCCTTGTGAAGGAATTCAAGACATTGATCGACACATCGCAGGACATGATGAGCAAACGGGTCATGAACTTCGAGCTCCTGTGGACTCTATACCAGCCTGGTGCAACGGTCGTTTCACGCCAAGATGGACAGGAGACAGCGATGAATCTCAACACGCTTCGCTATGGTGTTGATTCGAAAGGGTGTCCGTGCTTCTGGATCACTGGCAAATACATCGATTGGGATGGTACCAAGTTTGGCACGCAGAAGCTGAACGTCTGCGTTCCGGCATTTACTGGCACACGACCTATCAGCTCTTTGAAAGCGTACCCAATTGATTACCACCATGATCCTGCAGCAGTGCGCGAGCGTCTGATCGCGCGCGGAGCCAAAGCTGAAGCCCTAGCTGGATCGAACTACCGTGCCTACCACGGTGTTGCCTGGAGAGCAGGCCAATTCGGTACAAAAGACCAGTACAACGTCAAGGGTCGTGTAAGTATCCAACACGTGTTGTTATAGACAGATCACTAACTGCTCAGATTGTCATCGATACGTACGGCTGGAACCGTTTCAATCCTGGCAGCGCTGTATATGTGACGCCTTTGAGCCACAAGGAACCAGTCGTAGAAGAGCCTGAGGATGACGGGACCTGCGAAGAGGGTGAAGAGGACTACGACGAAGGCGGAGAGTACGAAGAAGAGGAAGACTATGACGAGGACGACGGTGGCATGCCCATCGATGGCCGCTTTGCGGACGAAGATGACGAGAGCTCACAGCCTCCGCCACTCACAGAGGAACAAAAGCTTATCTGCACGCCTCTGCTCCGCGGTTACAGCCTCAAGAACAAACTGTGGTTGAACTTTTTCGTCAACTGCGTGGAGGACATTGAGTGGCAGAAAGATGCTTTCGACCGCCTTGTTCTGCCAAAGAACCAGAAGGAGCTGATTCTGGGGTTCACCGAATCGCAGCGCAAGAACCGTGACACGTTCGACGACGTAATCGAAGGCAAGGGCCGTGGTATGATCATTCTGCTTTGCGGGCCTCCAGGAGTTGGCAAGACACTCACCAGTGAGGCGGTGGCAGAGGAGATGAAAGTTCCGTTGTATCTGATGAGTGCGGGTGACTTGGGCTTCGACCCTCGTCATGTCGAGACTAAGCTTCAGGACATACTGGAGATGTGCAGTCGCTGGAATGCGGTACTCTTGCTTGATGAGGCCGATGTCTTCCTCGAACAGCGATCGCTGCACGAGCTCGAGCGCAACAAGCTGGTCAGCATCTTCCTAAGGGTGCTTGAGTATTACGAAGGTTTGTTGTCTCACTCTGATGAACTTGCTGTGGCTAACAATACGTAGGCACCATGTTCCTGACCACTAATCGTGTCGAGACATTTGATCCGGCTTTCCAGTCGCGTATCCACATCTCGCTCGACTATCAGGAATTGTCGATTGACTCGCGCAAGACTGTCTGGGAGAATTTCCTGAACACCTCCACGCAAGAACACACGATCACCAAGGCGCAGTTGAGCGAGCTTGCTCTCATGAACATGAACGGGCGTCAAATCAAGAATATTCTCAAGATCGCGCGTCTCCTGGCCAGCAGGAAGGAGGAGAAGCTGAACTACGAGCATATCTTGACCACGCTCGACGTCACGCAGCATTTGCACAATGAGAATCAGGCAAGCAAGCGCACGCAGGGTAGCCTGTATGGCTGAGATGCTTGATCGCTGCATTTGAAATAGATACAGGAATATGATCCCAGATCGTTCGTCTTTAGCGATCGGTTCTCGCGTTGAATACCCTTTACAGTATATGCAGAGAAGGGATAGATATAGTTGATCTATATACACGCTTTATTCGTATATAACATCATCAATATCATCTGACCACTGCCTTCGTAGAACACAAAGCCTCAATACATCTCAGTCCCTTCCGAGACATGTGAATCAGTGACTGAATCAATGGCGCTCTTGGTTCAAATTGGCTGTCGTCTAAAATGTTTGTATATGCACGGGACAGGTGACGCAAGTATAAGGGTAAGTAAAAGGGACTAAGCATCATTCTCATTGAGCAGCGTTGCGCCTTCCAAATAGATTGCCTGTTCCATCGCTGTCGATCACACGCCTGCATAAGTCGTTCAGTCGCGTCCACGAAGGCGTGAGCGGTGTATAAAAGTTTGCTGCTTATTGTTTGCTTTGCCGCTTTTCACCACGAGCTTTTCTTGCGATCCATAGCACGACGGCACTTCGCTGCGTCCCTTTCACTTTATCGTGTGCAAGGCTCTTGCTGCATTCGCTAGGCATCAACCTCGCACTCTCCAATCCATCTTGTTACAACCACAGCCATAACAACAACCACACACGCACTCAACTTGCCGACTCGCTCCCAGCGTAGCGCCCTCTCGCCATGGCGTCCAAAAAGTATTTGTTGTCACCGCTCTATGAAGCAAAGCACTGCTGATCACTACAGGCGATCATCGAAGAAGAGAACCCGCGATCACGCTGATTCCTCCAAGTCGGCCGTGACATCGCTCAATCAGCAACGCAAGAAGGCTAAGAAGTCAAAGCGTGCACCGGTCGAGGTCCCAGCTCTACGCTGCCAGCTACTTGAGCTACCTCCGGGTAGGTTCTTCGCACTCAGTTTATTGTACATACTGACAAGTCTGTTCAGAGATTCGCAACCGTATTTACTACTTCTGCGAGGAGGACTCGCGCTACGCTGACCATCAGTACCCGCTCCGAAAGACTACGGACCCCGAAGAGGTGCCTGAGTACCTGCGGACTAGAACTTTTTTCTCTCTTACACAAGCATGTAAGCAAATTCGGATCGAGTACCGCCCACTATGGCTGCGCCAATCTTTCGTTCTCGTCGACTACAGCGACCTCAAAGACTTTCTGTGTGTATTCTATCATTACGGTACCCATGGTCTCCTCCATAAGTGGTGTCGTGACGCCCCACGTAGACTCACCATTTCTTGGGATCACGATTTGGACATGAATGAAGACGGCGACAACGTATCACTTATCGATATAAAGCCACTGGTCAAGCTACGTGCTCACTCTCCAACGTCGATTATCACCTTCGAATGCCGCAGGCTCTTGGAGAACGATCTACCTGATCTTGAGTGTGAGGAATGCCATGAGAGTATCACACTTCCAAATCCACATCTTGACGAACTTGATCCTGAGACCGACCCTGCAGAAGCAATCAGGTACGGCTGGTGCTGCCAGCATGAGGACACGATTATGGACGCCCTTGGCGAAATTCACATGGATTATGAGTATCTAGAGCCTTTGAACGAGTTCTTGAACAACAACAATGTGACTTGGCTCAAGAGTATCGAGGATATCGACATCCAGTCTATATCGATTGACTGCACCATGGGTGAGGATTGCGGATTGCCAACCATCTATATCCGGTTCCCTGGGCCATATGAAGTTCCTATGCTTCTTGAAACGAAGAACACTCACCAGGGTGCTGTTGAATACCTGAGTCAGATGGGAATCATGGACCTTGAGTCGTTCAAGGATCTTGACTTCGTCGTGGGCGTAGCTACGGGCAAGTGCATCCAAACTCATTGTGGAGAACCCATGGCTGTCTACAACCAAGCTCTGATCGAAGGCGGTGAATTGGCTGCAACCTCTTCCAGTGCCGAGCCCACAATGTAAGACGCAAGTTCAGTTGTCGAGGCTTAATAAGCGGCTCGGGGAACAAGAAATTGCAGCTGTATCGCCAATTTTTCTTTCTGATTACAGCCAGAATATCTTACAGGTTGGGCACCAAACGGTTCAGTATCTCAAGATTTACATGTACAGCCGGAGGGAACGCAGACCGAATGGAACCTCATTGCGAGATCAGCAGGGGGCATAGTAGATTTGACGTTCACAACTCTCATTAGTGCTTCTATGCTGCGCTAGAGCGGCATGTGTTATCCTGTATACATTGAAAAACATCAGTTCTAATTAATACCATTTTGCATTATGATTCTACATCTGCCACTGGCGTACTCAGTGATTTGCCTTAGCACTTGAAACGGGACGAACTCCGCAAGCAAGTCTGAGTACACTAAAGGGTTTTCTCAAACACTTTCTTTGCGATGGTACTACCCAAATACCTGAACTCCGTAGTGGTGAGTGAAGTTCTGCATGGTCAATCAGCTATTTATGCCCTCGGGTACTGTCCTCGCACACCTCTCTTACTGGATTGCATTATCACAGAATAAACCCACGGTGCATAGGTGCTTTGAGTGAACTTAATTGCCTCCTTTTCGCGCAGCTGCCCGCGTCCTGGCATACCGTCACCTGCCCCACCATAAAACATCTTTCTAGGTTTTAGTAGCGCATACACCTTTGGTGAATCGTACGACTCTGGCGTAAAGAACTACAAATCTTGCCGCGGTTGTGGTCCCCTTGCAGCATACAGGAACAAGCATTCCGCGGCGACGATATGGGTCCGTGGAACGACCTAGGAGTAAAAGTGCATCTTGCCGCCAGTACACTGTTGGCGTGTCATGTGATCATACAATACTCAACAATATCTACCAAACCTGCTGCTGTGGTCTCGACCCAATCAATCAATTCGATGCTGATAAAGCTCGATCTAATCGAAGGCGTTAGGAGATGATCATGAGTCCGGTGTAAGCGGGGTGTATCAGCAAGCTGCAGCAGATTCAGCATCGCTGATTCCGTTTGACAAATCGCGAGCAGTTTGTTCGCCTCAACGAAAGTGCTGGTCAACAGTGTGACACGTGTCGTTATAAGAGAGAAAGTAATAGACGGCAAACACAGAAGAGTGCGACATTACAGGACTGTTAGTGGACGCGCGATGACAAGCAGCCTGACGTATACGACATGCTCGCAGGCTCACTACATGTAGGGAGTCTCGATTACACATACAAGTGTATGGTACCAGAACCAGACAATAAAAGCGGGAACATCTGGGCCAGACTCTGTGCAAGGTGTCATATCTGAAACCACGAAGGCAGGTACCCGTAGGAGTAGACCCGCGTATCTGAGGACAGTGACGTCTCTACCACGTTCCTGCACGACAAGTCGCAGCAAGTCGCAGCACAGACAACAGAAGGAGCTCGGGATTCCATGTACCGGTACTGCAAACTTAACATCGAGATACAGAAACAGTGGACGGGCGCGCGAGCTTGCCATGCTAAAGGACTAGCTTGTTCGGGCAATCCCGCAGCTTTCCCTACATTGCCCGTTCAAGCCTCTCACGACATTATGTCGCTGTCAGCCGCCAGCTCCGCCCACAAGTTCTGAACAAGCATCGTGGCTTCTAGCGCGGCGGTTCAGCTTCCACATTGGCTTCCACACTGGCACCAGCGGCCCTGAGCGCGCTTGGGGCCGGCGAGTCTGCGGCTGCATACTTTTGTGGGGGGCGCTGCAGATGGCCGCACCCAGAAGCAAGCTGTCTACAAGAATAACGCAGGCGTTGGGTGCATCAAGGCGGGCTTGCAGGCACACACATACAGGTATCACCTCACCTCTGGAGGTGAAACTGTGATTCGTGGCTCAAGTACGAGGCGCGATATTGACGGCAGCGGATGTCACGCAGGCAGTTCCGCAGAGCTACCCACCTTGGAAACGGAAAGCGGTGAATGGCACGTTTTGTTGGGAGCTTCACACCTCGACAGGCCGAGTCGGAGTCATCGCTATTACCACGGTGCAGCATGTGAATCAGGGCAGGCATGGCTTCCTTGGATGCAGCTCGCAGCGAACGCTCTAGGCGGCAGGTAGGCAGGCCCCATTTGCGGTACTCCCACAATGCAGATGCCAGTGCTGAAGGCTGCTTCAGCTTATCGGTGCTCCACCCTCGACACAGAGCGTGTGGCACGGCGGGCGGATAGTGTGATAGCGGTACTCAGCGTCAGCCAGCGACTCCATCCGCGCGAGGCTCCTGGCGCGCTGGCCGCAGCGCTGGTCCAACGGACTGGCCTCCCAGCGTGTCCCAGCGTCGCGTTCAGCGCGGTGTGTGGTGTGAACAGCCGTAGCGCGCCCGCGTTCCCTGCCAAATCTCAATCGCTTTACCCCACCAAGCTAGCTCAGGGTCCGCGCAGCAACTTTTCGTGCAGCGACTTGCGCAATTCAAGCGATATTCTCACCTGCCTTGCGTCTGCCTGTTCAACCCTCCGCCCACATATTTACCACCCGCGCTCCCTCCTCCGCCATGTCTGCTCCCAACGACTCCCCCGCCCACTCTCGCCACCCCGTCAACTCCACGACGCCCGCCGACGTGCCTGTTGCTGGCGAGGCCACTGCTGCCCACCCTCCCGCCGGCAAGCCAGACCCCACCCTCGAGAGCAATGCCTCCCAAAGAAGACTCTCCGCCGCCGGTGCCTCCGCCTCCGCCGAACTCGCCAATCTTAAAGTAAAGCTCAAGGGCGCCCTGCGCCAGTTCCCCGACTTCCCTGAGCCGGGCATCTTGTTCGAGGACATCCTGCCCATCTTTGCCGACGCTACCCTGTTCGAGGCTCTCGTCCACGCCCTCGAACTGCACATCAAGCAGACCTTCACCGAGGTCCCTGACGTGATTGTTGGCCTCGACGCCCGCGGCTTCCTCTTTGGCCCAACTCTGGCCCTGAGGCTCGGTGCTGCCTTCGTACCTGTCCGCAAGAGGGGCAAGCTCCCAGGCCCTTGCGAGACTGCCGAGTACATGAAGGAGTATGGCGCGGATTTCTTCCAGATGCAGGCTGGCGCAGTCAAGCCGGGACAAAAGGTGCTGATTGTCGATGACATCATTGCGACTGGTGAGCTCCTTCCCACCTCAACCTACTTGAGACGGTACGCTAACAAGACTCACAGGTGGTTCCGCGTCTGCGGCGGGTACTCTCGTCGAGAAGCTCGGCGGCAAGGTCATCGAATACGTCTTCATCCTCGAGCTCGACTTCCTCAAGGGCCGTGACAAGCTCAACGCGCCCGTCTACACTCTTCTTTCCGGTCAGGAGGAGAAGCTCGGAAGCAACTAAAATAACAATCACACATACATCACGTTATAGATGAGGGATGGGTTGCATTGGCAGGCGTTTGCAGGTTCTGGGCACGGGTTGGAAAAGTATCTGTGTTCATTCAACATTTTGTGCGTCCACGATTGGATGTCAACATCTAGACTCCAGTAGGCACGTTGTGCGAAAGCGCTCGCGTTGCATAAGGACATTTATCGCCAAATATTATGTTATTTCCATGACAGTCCTTCGATCTTCCAACAAGATGAGCCGCGTCACCCTGCCTGATAGTGCGCTAACATAGTTTGTAAGGGACGGCCCGCTCATCGTTTGCCTTCTTTGAACAGCCCTATGATGCGGACAACTGTGCCTTGCCGATGAAGTCTACGACTCCTTCTATCACCTTATGACCCTCGTCCGCTAGGATCTGGACAATTCCTCCACCAAGCCAGGACTCTAGGTATTATAGCCACACATGGAAGATAAAAGCTCCAGATGATTTGATCAAGTTCTTGTTTTCTCTCTTATCGATATAAATGGCTGTCTGAATACATACTATAGCATTGCTGTGCTAGCTGGAATTGACCAATTCTACCCATCACACATGAAGCGTATCTTTGCCGGAGTGTCGTGGCAGCCTAGACAAACCACCAGAACAGTTTCAGTAATGCTGTCGATCATGTAGTACAGACATCTCGTTTCCTCAGACTCAAGTGGTACAACAAGCACGACCCCGCTATCAACGCAGTATCTCCGCAATCGGCCCCCCCACCTTCCTCATCCGCTCACGCGTCTTTCCCGTCGGCGTGTGCTGTCATAGCTCCGCCCTCCGATGCTAGCCTGCACTTACCTACCGGACGGAGACAAACTGTCCAGCACAGTTTATTGACTGCTTCTTTTACATGCTCCGCTCCGCACTTCGCCCTTTGCTCGCAGCTTCCCGACCTACAACACAAGCTTTCAGAGCTCCAATACTGCAATTGAATCGAAGAAACATGTCTGGAATCAAGATCGTTTCTACCAAGGAGGCTTGCCCTGGTGAGTGCGATTTCAATGCTTGAGAAGAGCAATGCTGACTGTGTGTAGTTGCTGGGCCCTACGTACGTACACTATTTCTCTCCAGTTGCAATGCCATGTCTGCTGGTCACGCTGCCCTCACACGTCCCTTCGTTGCTTGTCAATCCCACCACGATCAGAGCTCGCAGCTCGATAACCCATGAATTGCACACAACCCATACTGCAACACTCATCCGCAGCCGTCTATACAAACCGCATCCCCTCAGCTCCCCAGATCTCCCCTCCCCACCATCCACCAGCACCTCCTCTCTTCGCCCGTCGTCGCACTAACCACCTTCCAGTCCCAAGCCATCATCGCCGGCCCCAACGTCTACGTCTCGGGCCAGATCCCCGCCGACAAGACCGGCGCCCTGATCGAAGGCAACATCACCGACAAGACCACCCAGTGCTGCGAGAACATCCTTGCCATCCTGAAGGAAGCCAACACCCCCGTCGAGAAGATCGTCAAGGTCAACGTCTTCCTCGACGACATGGCGCACTTTTCCGAGATGAACGGCGTCTTCGAGAAGTACTTCGCACACAAGCCTGCGCGCAGCTGCGTTGCTGTTAAGCAGCTGCCTAAGGGTGTGCCGGTCGAGATCGAGTGCATTGCGTACAACGGTAGGGATGCGAAGTTGTAGTATGGATATCAGGCTGACAGAATGTAGGTTGATTGACCTGGGGTGTTGGATGGTGCTGATGGATCAAAAGAATGTAGGCGAGCGAGAGAATTGAAATCAAAGTTAAATACTGTGAATATGGCCATTTCTCGTGAATTACTATGCAGCTTGCCTGATGAGAACTTTTGGGTAAAGAATACGTGAATGTCTGATTACGTGAATAGATCTTACTAACGTGTCTGAAGGTAATGAAACCTGTTCAGCATTGATGTCCAGTTGATGTCTCTCAAGCCTGAGAATTTGTAGACAACTCATGCAGCGTATCGTTAGCTGGCTAAATTACTTTTAGCGACTCTCAACACTACCACCCTGTGCCTTCTGCTATCGCTTACAGACAGTTGAAGAAAGTAATGACTTCAGAAGCAGCTGATAGGTCACTTCATATCGAGTCATTTTGAAGATCCAGTGACGATAGTCAGAAGGTTGTCGCATTGATGTGACACGAAATTATCGATTCTCTAGAAACAAGCACTCCTTGCTATATACGGGGCACAAGCCCGTCTTGACCACTAGAGCGTTGTGAGTTGTTTGCATCGAGCTCAACAGGGGACGCACTCCCCATACGTTCTAATAGTTGCGCAAGCTCTCTCCTTTCCGTGGACCCATCTGCCTCTGCATGCAGCGCTTTTGAGTCTAGCTCCTGTCGTTCATGGTCTTGATCTGCCTCTGGAAGCCCAGCGACGTGTGCGTGCCATCTTTTCCTCGGAATATCCTGTTCTCCGCCGTCTAATTCCGCTTTGACGAAGTCTTGTGAACTTTCAGCAATCCGTTTCCTTCGTCGATGCCGGAGGAAAAGAAGGATCGCACCGATTAGGGCCAGAGCTGCTAGTGTGACACCGACACCGATCCCAACTTTTGCTCCCGTGTTGGGTGTCGATTCTGTCTGTTGAGTGGCTATTTCTGTATTTGGCGCCCCGGAAACGGTCCCGGTAATCGCTGGGCCGGTTTGTTGAGAGGAGGTATCTGTATTTGAGGGAAAGGTGACACCAAGCCGTTTTGCAAGAGAGCTGGCATATTCTGTAGGGAATGCTGGGACATCTTCGTTCTGCCATGCAACAACGATAGGCTCTTCGAGAGCCAGGCCAGTGGTTACTGTCACAATATTCGAAGTTAGACTTGAGCTCACAATCAATTTCGTACCACTAGTGATGGTCCAGTAAACTGTCGAGGTATAAAATGAATTGACAAAGCTGCCACTGCTGTAAGTTGTCCTCAGAAAGGCATGGACGTTCATGGGCGTAGAGATAGTACTGATGCATACGTCAGGGAATTCAGGACCAAAGCCCATTCCACTTTCGAAGGCCTGTCAGCAGCTGCATTGGGTACAAGATCCAGTCTGGCTCACCTCCTGCAACAGCTCGCTTGCCAATACGTCCTAGTTGTCGAGGACCGGCTCTCAGTCCAAGCAGTGACTTCGGCAACCGTACTTTCATGAGGGCAAACCCCCGGGCTGTATACCACGGAAAGACCGTACGGCAGACAGGAAGTGAACAAAGGATATTCAAGGCTAATTTCGGCTTCGAAGTTAATGTTCCAAATTGTGGTGCTTTGGACGTCGAAATGAATATCGTCTGCGGGGTAGAAGTGCTCCCCTGTGCGTGACCAAGTCTGGTCTTCACCGAGCATCCATCTGTTCGCGCACTCTGGGAGAGGAGTGAAGATTGTTGTGAGGGGTGGGGCTGGCGTATCTTTTCCTTGACCGGGATATGAGATGTAAGTCGCTGTGGTATGTGAGTATCTGCGCGCATCCCATGTGCGGGCACCTTGTGATCTTCCCGAATAGGTTGTAGTGAACAGCGGCCCCGTTCTACCTCCTACGATAGGCATGATCGGAACCTGCTAATGAGCCTTTCAATCTTCTAAGAAAAAGCTTGAGAGATCGAAGAATGTCGTGCGTGCGAAAAAGAGGGGATATTTACCAAGGCTCGACAGATGCATCCCCAATAATGCCATGCATGCAACGTGCGTCGAGCTCAGCCTTGGCTACATCAAAGACCCAATCATACCAGACCAACAGATGCGATGTCAGCGAAGTTCAATCCTATCCTCAATTATTGGCAGCCAGTGTGCATGCCATACTAATTCCACATATTGCTGACCACAGCCTGGTGGATACTTTTAAAATTTGCATGAACTGCACACACAGCCAGTCATGGATGGGCTTCCATCGTCCACAGTTTTCCATATTCATTCGAGCAGACGGTCAGCCTGCGACGGCAAGACCTGGAGAAGCCGCAAAGACCATTATGCAGACAGAAGACTGTAAATAACTGGAGCTGGCCATGTGAAGTCCTTTGCTGAGACTGAAATAGTCATCGTTCCCGATTATAAACTCCGCAACGCTTCAACCTGTGCATTCAAAAGTTGGGATGATGCAACTTCATTGAATTTACGTATCAGGCTGTGAACAAGTGTGTCTGTAGACAAGGCTCGAGGACGTTCAACGTTGGCGACACGCGCTGCCGCTAATTCTGGTTCGGCTGAGCTAGCAGGGGTTATCTGTGGGGGACGGATGCAGGGATGTTACACGAGACGTCAATCATCAGGCCTTCGTCGATGTCAGTAAATACCAGCGGCTCTTCGTTGCATAGATGATAACCCCTCTCATCTCTCCTTGTTGTGAAGCCGTGATGTGATGTACTTCCCCTGCGAATTTGCGACCGTGGTAGCCGAATCCCTTGTATTTCCAAGATAGCAATCTTGTAATTGTTCCGCCAATTCAGCATGGGTTACTATATAGGTCGGTAACGAAGGCAAGAAGTGTCTTGCTGCTGTCAGAGCCAGATCATGCTTCATCGGCTTGTCGCTGCACCTCAGGCCCGCTCATTGCCCGCCTACGTCCTGCGATACAGCGCAGACCCCCCAACACCTCTTCAGTAATTCAAACATCAGCGGCGTAATATCGGCACTAAACTTCCTCATCGCATTGTAGTCAGTAAATTCTCAACAGCCCATTCAATAGCGATCACAAGAGACACGACTTCGTAACATACTGCGGGACCTGGCGCTGAAAGACAGACATGAGTGACATCAATGCTATCTGATTCCTACAAAAGTGCTTTACTCAGTGGATGCGGCGCATGTTGGGCGATCTCGACTAGCCATACCGACAGATTCGGTGATTGTCAGTGATTGAGAATGGCGGGGAGTTTGCGCAACAACTCTTTGAAGCGGACCTTCCTTGATGGGTGAGTTAGTGTTGAACACTCTCGTTGGTTTCGTGTTCATGCCTAAGAAGACATAGCGCTCGTGCCAAGTTCTATCGCATCTTGTTTGACAATATTGTTTCATGAGGTCTTGAGTGAGCCGCCGCACGTACATCGTTGTTTGCCGAAGATAATATGTATTCACGGTCGACAGAGCATGCTTGAGAGTAGTCAGGTTGCGACATCACACAAGCGCCGCATCCAATCGTGATCTACTGCGTCTTGGTAGGGAGCTCGTAGGCGCCATCTGCAGCGTCGCGGTTCTCACTACACTGACATACCACCAAACATGATATACAACACACCAAACAAAACACCAAAGCTTCCAGGGATCTAAAGTCACGGAGCAGGAAGGCCTCAGACAAGTGCGAACAGTGCATATACGCTCAGTGCCTTGCATGTTTTATCATATGCTACTCCGGGCTGCTATCTAGTCCTTCGCCAATTCACCATCTTTTGCTTTCCGAACTTGCTCAATCGGTTCCTAACTTGATTGAGAGCGCCGAACATGTATCTCAGCATTTCCGCTCCATGTGTGGCCAATCACGTCTCCTTCACCTGTGTCAATATGACGTGCCTCGCTGCGCAGCAATTGAGTCACCACGGCGACGTGGCCGCCTAAGCTAGCGCAAGGCAGCAGATTCTACGGCTTTCCAGCGGCTGGCGTCGGTGAGCCGTGTGCAGACCCGAGCTCATACAAATTGTATGTGGCGCTGTCTGTTGTTTGCAAACATGCGCGCGCAGCAGTACGCACGTGCCTCGCGCGCTCGCTCCACGCTAGTGCCGCTGGGCACGCCTGCTGGTGTATATAAACACTCGATACCCCCCGCCCTCTCGACTCCTCAGCTTCTCTTCTTCTCTCAACTCTATCCATACATTGAGCACTCTACTCAACTTCGATCATGCATCTCACTTCAAGCATGCTGCACATCTCTTCTCTCACTCCACTCCTTCCGCCTTGAGCCTCATACCACATGAGCGCGAGCTTCCCTCACTCAGCCTCAACGGCCCAAGAGTATTTGCTCTTCCTTCGCCTTCGTTGAGCGACTAACCTCCCCACAGATCTGCTCCAGCGATGCGATTGCTGCGACGAAGTAAGTACTTCGCTCTCACGTTCTTCGAACGACTAACATTTCGCAGATATCTGACCCTCATCTTTTCAACGATGAAGGCACGACATCCAAGCATAACAGCTTCGACCATCTGACATGTCGCTCCACCAGCATGTCACAGCATCATCTCGACTTCGACATGTCACAACTTCATCATGTCACAACTTCATCTCAACTTCACCATGTCACATCTCCATCTCGACTTCATTACATGTCCCAACATCGCATCGCCTTCGTCAATCAACAACATCGTCTTGCTCACTGAGCCACTCACCCGTAGCTAGCTTTCAAGTCGTAAGTCTCACTCACATCTTCTTCTCTTTTCCAACTCAGCTAACATCCTCCAGACATCTTCTCATCCCCTCCATGTATCCTTCGTCTCTTGTACATCTTCTCATCCTCTTTGTCGAACTCACTTGTTCTTCTTTCACCCTATCTGCAGTCGCTAAGAAGGGACCACTGTGCAACTCAAGATGACGGCAGCGTGGCGTAAGCCTCAATGGAAGGTCCCCTGTTCATTTGTGACAGGTGTGATGTCGCTCCAGCGATCTGATTCTTGTTTGGCCGAAGATCCTGTATGGGCGGAGTCGACACTGCAGCGTGGGTCCCGAGAACGGTGGAGTGCATCAACATCATCTCGGGTGCTTCGGCTTAACCAAAGATGAACCCGAGAGGGTCACTTCGCTTGGCCGTGGTGGTGTTGGTGTTTCTCAGGATTGGAGTGGTGTTCGAAAAGTTGGATGGGTTGATAATTCAAAGTCATCATATCGCTATCAATCAATGAGACATGTGTGCTTGCCAAACAATCTTCAATCATCTTCCATCGTGACTTCCTTCTTTCTTCATCGTGCTTGCTTCTGACTTTCGCCTCTTGTAATGTTTTCTCTTCTCCCGTCACTGCGTTCCCTCTCATCGACCAAGGACTTTGCTCGCACACGACCAGAGACTCGTCGCCTTCGTTTGGACCAGTCGCTGCCCTCACTCGAGAATAGCCTAGAATACTTCGTCGCGCTCACAGACGCGTCAATCTCCAGCTCAGCGACATCATCACCAACACCAAGGCTGCCCTTCATACACGCTCGTCCTTCGTCGCACACCGTGTCGCGCAGCTCATCACAAGAAAGCCGAGTCTCGCATCCATCGGAGTAAATTTAGACGCGCCAGTACTTCTAAGCGACACAAAGAGCAGTCTAGAAGTCACTCAGCGCCAGCTCACTCATCAGCACAGTGCTGCTGGCCGTACGTCTCTCGTGCCCAGTCCACACGGGAGTCAGACGAACGCACATCGCTGCGGTGCGATACTATTGCAGATCTCGCGCGAGTCGTGTTTACATACCGTGATCATGAGCTAAGTAGCACGATAAAGCGCCTGGAAGATATGCACAAGAACGTCACATAGGCACGGAGAAACAGCAGTGATTTCGCATGGAGAGTCAACGTAAGCATGTCTGTGGCGCCATCGAACTTCGCGACTGTGTGAAGCTCCGGCGCTGTCGTTACTGCATGCGAAACACAGACACAACAACGAGCAAGCGTCGACCGTTGTGCTTAGTTGGATATCACAAAGCTACATTGCACATCACTTATTCAATCAGCTATAGGTACTGGCTAGGATGCTGGAGAAACCATGTACGGGATGGGACGGTTATACTCATAGCGCGGTTCTGAGGGATGCGTGGATACTGACGACAGCGGGTGGTTTGCTTGATGCTTAATGTCTTGGAGGAGACTGGCGATGTTTGTCATATATGAATTTGTCAATCTGAGAAACTTTCGAATCAGACTAACTAGTGCAAGCGAATGTAACAGAAAGTGGAATGGGTCGCAAGAGCCTTCGACAGCCATGTAGTATCGTCAGGTTGATTGCCCTGCCTCGCCACGTGAAGAAGCCGCGCAGCGTAAGCCACTGTTTGTATCTTTGGCGTTGGCAACTGATTGGAAACGCGGCTTAGCCATTGCAACGCGCAAAATGTAGTGACATGGTTGAGAAACCCACGGACGGCTCGAGAGCGGCGTATGCGGTACCTGATCTTCTCTTGCGCTAGGTAAGAGCAAATTCGGCGGTGAGAATAGGAGAGAAGTGTAGACGACTCGATCGACTGACTGTGTCTGTCTTGTATCAGCGCGTGCATGAGCAACTGCAAGAGCGTTTGCTAGAAAGCGCACTGTGCAAGATAGCTTGTGGGAGAAACGTCGATAGGGAAAATGCTAGTACCGTCTCAGAGTTGAGCGAAAAGGTGAGATCTATCGATAGCGTCTGTACCTGCGGCGCAATTTGGTCAGACAGGCGTATGTGAGCTTGCGCGGGGACCTGCGTGCATCGTCGATGGGCAGGACTGACGTCAGTGAATCACGTCCACGGCGCGAGCGGTGCGCACGATGTTGAACAACCGTGAAGGAAAATTGCCACGAATCAAGTGATTCATGCCGCGCTGGAGGACAGTCAAAAACCTATACGTCTTGAGAGGGCATGAAAAGCCCACAATAGCTCATGTGACATTCGCTGCCATGACCGATTCAGGCTACCTGGGTCGTAGAGAGCCTGTTGTTCTACATTGCTGCACAAGCAAAGCTTCCTTCACTAACATTTAGTCGCGGAAGGCACGGTTGGCGAGGACAGTCTTTAGTCAAGAATTTGGGCTCAATGGGAGCAGCAGTATAATTGGATGACCAGCCAACCCTCTCAGCCATACTGCACTTTGCCCAGCCTGACTTTCAAAACACCATGCGAGACCGGTGGAGCCATCCCATTCGCTCCAGCATGGTTTTGGCAATTGGGGACCTGCTTCAGATGACTACACATCAACTGACTACATCCGCTCTTAATATATCTCGTTGTCTTTGTGTTATAGTCAGCGCATCACCAAGAAGTAAGGCATAAGGCTCAAGATGATTTTTATTGCTTCCTATTGGGACGATACTCTCTGACATCGCGACATGCGTGCTGGTCAAAGAAACGCTGGGGCTTTGTCCTCGCGACTGGACGGCACGCCACGACAATCAACAGAAGCGTAGCTGATGCTAGGAGCTGGGACAGACTGGCAAGATACCAAACAAGATCTTACTTGCAAGAAGCAAAATGTAGCTTTGTAAAGTTCGCAAGGAGCTACAGTCTGAACAATGTGAACAAAAGTGAAGAGCCAAACAAGGTTGCCTTTCGTCGCGGTTGGAGTGCAGACGCAGGGTAAGAGATCATTACAGGGGAGAACGCTGATGGGTAATGCGCCGATACTGATGTTGTTGAGACCCTTTGATTGAGCAGGAGAATCTGTGGCTGAGTTGCCCCTTATTCCTATGCAGGCCATTTTCGTTGTACAGAAACTTTCCCTTCGACGATTCGGATTCCGGTTCAGGAAATAGTACGTATTCAAGGTCGGCGTCGCCTGTTGCCCTTTGTTGAGGATTTTGTGGCTTGACCGTGAAGAAGCGAGTTCATCGAAGAATCGTCAGACTGCTCTCCGCGTGATACATCCACAGCCATACTTTGATCAAGCCTGCCTCGAGTAGACAGCAGAGATGGATTCGTGTTGGCGGCTTGCTGCATCTGGCGGTTGCGCTGCATTTGGAGGTTGCGTTGCCATTCCTCTTCCAAGTCCCTCGCCGTCTGAACATTAGAAGGCCGTTGCTGCGGAAATGATCCCTCATTGCTGACTGGCACACCTGGCTCCACGGGTCCGAGAGTGCCAGTGCCACCATGTCTGCTTGCCAATTCGTGATCGAAGAGATAGGGGTGGTTGTATGTGGTGGCCGGCGCGTTGTAGAGGCCTCCGAAGGCAGGCAGTCTGGAAGCCGGGTTGACCACTGGCTGCAAACCATATTGACGTTCAATTCCTGGGAATTGTTCAACTCCTGGGAATTGTCCAACTGACTGGAACTGATCCGGAAATTCAAACAGATTGCTAACATCCTCCTCGCACTGGCGCAGACCACTATGATGTTCGTCATCGAGGAGTTGTTCTCTCGCGAGGCCCATATTCATGAACGGGTCAGTGACCGTTGGTGGATTCGGATCAACCATTGGTTCTGCATCATTCTTTTTGTCGTCCTTCTTTTCTTCCTTCTTCTTTCTACCCCTACTTTGCGGCTTATTTTTCTTCCTTTCGGCCGCTGGAATCGGTGGCATCAGCCTTGCGGACCTCTTCTTATTGTTGCGGCGGTTCTGGGCGTGCGACGCTCGGATCTTCGCAGCTAAGGCAACAGTGGTCTCCAACGTATTACCCACCATTAGGTCTGTGCATCGAGCCTTTGACTCTCGCAACAACGCCGCAAGATCCTCAATCCTATCTCTAAAGGACAAGGCAGGGGTGTGCTGAATCTCCTCAATCTTTCTTGGGCAGTAGATCTCAGTTGTGCCCAGTCCGTAAGCGTGCAATCCTTCCGCTATGGCAACGAGTCTGCGGCACACCCGTTCCATATCCGTTTCGTCAAAGATGTATCTGCCTTCGAGGCCGGGCTTAAGCCACATGTACCGAAAGTCGGTGGTTCGAGAGATCTCATCCTGGGCTTCGCGTATATCTCGCATCGCATCCACAAGGATCTGAACGTACCCTTCGCGCTCGCGAGGCGTTATGGGAAACGACATGTCGTTGTCAACGAGGTTCATTGGCAGAATCCTTCCAGTAATGTTCGTACGCGGTGAAATGCTCGGCAGGGACAGTCTGTAAGGCTGAGGTTTCGGTCGGCGAGCTTTCCTGAGTTGCTCGATCTTCTTATCGTCATCTTTTTCCGCGTATCGGCTCCGGTGACCTCCCCCTGCCTTTCTTACCGTCGGCACAGCTCGTCGTCTCGAGGATTTATTCGTCTGAGTAGGTTCTACCTCATCCGCTGAACTCAGCTCTTCTTCCTCATCCAGTGGGGACCCTGCGTCCTTTCCATGGGTCTGCGATAAGACGTTTCCGTCTTCCTCGACTATCTCCCTTGATTCGCTCATGGAATCGACTGGACGAAAGTCGTCCCCTGCTTCTGACGAGGGTTGCTGGGCGACTTGATCACTGCTCGCTGCAGAGGAACTATCGATCATCCGAGAGGCGTTGCTCCATGATACTACCTCTGGTCTATGAACGACGGTACGTGAGCGTATTGGCCGGGTGCTCACAGAGGGAGGTACTTGGGCCTCTTGAGCTCCAGTCGTAGCTGGCACACTCTGATCAGTCACGATGTTTCGCGTGCGCCTTGCGCGATCTCCAACTGCGCTTGAAGCCCCTGCTGACTCTTCGTTAGGTGTAGCTGGTGAGCCTTAGTCAGTGGAGGTCATGAAGGAGTCTGCAGCTTATGCGGGTATCGGGGTAGAGGGAGGGTTTTGTAACGCTTTACCAGAAGCATGCTGTCCACTGCCATGCGAACGGAAGGCCGGACTGAATCGCGCCTTGTGCTTGCGTCGCGCCATCCTGAATGTGCAAGCACAAGTGGGAGGGGGATAGAACGAGGGCAGGTCCAGGAGCCACAAGATATATGAACGGTCGCAGCTCGTTCTTGTCGCAGTCTGTTGTCGGCGCTGCTTCCTATCTGTAATGAGAGAGGGATTATGGTAGACCGAACTCGGATAAAGATCGCTGTGCGTGGGGTTGTTTACTTCACGACAACTGTAGACGCGAGAGCTTGCGCACGGACACGAGTGCTTGTCCCCATAGTAATTCCTAGCCCGAAGCTCAATGGCCCACTTCAGATTCGCGGTGCACACCAAGAACGCGTGTTATGGAGATATGACGTATGGCAATAGAGGATGGCCAGTACTCCTCTCAGCACGCCCACACTACAACAGTGCAAAACATCTGTCGTTTCCTATCCCGCAGCCTTACTCTATACCCCGTCAACTAGTGCTCCTGATCGCCTAGATATTGCGATATATGAAAGGTTGTGACATCCTAATCTGCTTCCAAGGGCAGAGACAGCCTGCAGGACATGATTGTGCTTTTGCACAAATTTCGATACTGGATCCACCCGCCATATGGAGGCTCCCCATAGGAAATAAGTCAGTACTGCGCAGACAGAGAGAAGTGAGCATTAATCCTTACGTTCTACCGGTGGACAGTCAGTGTTAGATTCCCAGCAATAGTAAGTCGGCTGGTCATCGCGCGTCATCGAAGATACTCTGGATCAACCGAGTCGTCCAGGTGCAGCTCTGGCTACCTGATCGTTTCAATTGCAGAGCTTTGCATGTTCTGTGATGTGGGCCTTTGGACTGTTTAACTCAAGGGCCACACTTTAGGTTGCATCGACAATGAAGGAGTATCTTGGCAGTGGACAACGTGCCCCGGGATTTCAAAACAATGACAGGCAGTGAGTTCGTTCCAAAGTCATGGCGCCCAGCAGTCGTTGTTCATTCACTACGAGTAATCAAGGAGAACAAAGGTGGTCGCAACATTGGGCGCAGTCCGCGTTGCTAACCACAACATCAGCCGCCTGATAGCGCGACCTTGATAGCACTCGCATTCATCCGCTGCCGCATCAATGATAACACGCGCGTGATACCCGAATTTTGCATTGCGAGCCCTTTTACAATCATTGCATATATGCGCACAATGCCCCTTACATATTTCCACGACTCGTGAGCCGGACATCGTAGAATCCTAGAACGATCAATCAATGATCAGTGTATGGTCCGGATCAAGCTTCGCAATCGCGGCAATCATCTTGGGAACTCCTTGGGACCTGTACGGCAAGGATACTGAGGGCCGGCTGCTGTGTGGCGTCGCAGAAAGACCACTCAAATACAACCAAAGATTCGAGGCTCGAATATTGCGCAGAGTCGCAATGGTACTACCCTAGGACAGCCCAAGCTTGGGTTTACAGAGCCATTCTTGGCCCATCGGCGGCTTTTCCGAGCGCTCGCACAATTTCTCCGTAACGACCTTGGTTACAGAAGGATTGAGTGTGCAAGGATCGTCGCTGCATGTGAAGCGAGGCTAATACCCCGCATTCGACATTAAGTGAACTCGTATTGAAGATTCGAAGGAACATTAACTCTGCACAGTGCACTTACACCCATGCACACGACGAAGAGCGGTCCTTGCCATTTCCCAGGATCGACTCCATACCCCAGACCAAGAGAGACTCGAGGATGACGCTATACCTGATTGGGCAGTTCACAAGGAGGCTCCGGTGGGATGATTCCTGGCACAGGATGTCGGGACTGGAATTTCTTCTTCCCTGATATTGCACTGCATCCTTGTCACAACTTTCTTTCATTAGATCTCCGGTGGACAGTGGCATGATCTACCGAGATCATCAATCTGACGGCCAGAGAAACCATGCTTTGGAAGTCGTGGACAACGTATAAGTCGGCGGGAGGGTCAATCTTGTAACCTGCAACGATCACGATTATCCGGCCCAGTCAGCTACACCGTTCAAGCGCAGCAAGATGCGTTTTCTCCTGACGCTCTTCAGCAGCAGCCTTGCGCTGGCTCCTGTCTTCGCCCAAGTTGCTCCTGTCGTTGCCCCCATTGGAGTATCAGCATCGTCTTTCGATATCAATGAGGTTGCACTCACAAGCAGCCGTTTCATGGACAATCAGAACCGGACTCTTAGTTACCTGAAGTCTATTGATCTCGATCGTCTGTTATACGTAAGAGCCGCCGAAACATGTAGCATGGCCCTGATTCTAATACGTGCCTCAGGTCTTTCGACAAACACACAAGCTGTCCACAAATGGCGCGACCCCCAACAAAGGATGGGATGCACCCGACTTTCCCTTCCGTAGCCACATCCAGGGACACTTCCTTTCCGCCTGGGCACAATGCTATGCGCAGCTAAAAGACACAACCTGCAGCGACAGAGCCAAGACTTTCGTCGCTGAGCTACTCAAATGTCAAAACAACAATGCCGCTGCAGGCTTTGCCGCCGGCTATATTTCCGGCTTCCCCGAATCTGAATTCACAAAGCTGGAGGGTGGAACACTGACCAGCGGAAACGTACCTTACTACGCCATCCACAAGACTCTAGCCGGTCTGCTCGATGTCTATCGATGGATTGGAGACCAGAATGCGAAGACGGTTCTACTTGCTTTTGCTGGCTGGGTTGACCAGCGCACTAGCAAGCTGAGTGTTGACCAGATGCAGAAAGTACTTGGAACGGAGTTCGGTGGCATGAACGAGGTCATGGCAGATATCTATCATCAGACTGGTGATAAGAAGTGGCTGACCGTCGCTCAACGCTTCGATCATGCCGCTGTCTTCAATCCTCTCGCTGCTAATCAAGATCAGCTCAACGGCATTCACGCAAACACTCAGGTGCCCAAGTGGATCGGAGCAGCTAGAGAGTACAAGGCGACAGGCACTTCGCGGTACGCAGACATCGCACGTAATGCGTGGCAAATTACTGTCAATGCCCACACATATGCAATTGGTGCCAACAGTCAAGCCGAGCACTTCCGCGCCCCAAATGCCATCGCTTCCTTCTTGACCAAGGACACCGCCGAGGGCTGCAACACTTACAACATGCTAAAGCTCACTCGCGAGCTATTTGCAATGGACCCTTCCAACACTAAATACTTCGACTTCTACGAGCAAGCTTTGATCAATCACATGCTCGGTCAGCAAGACCCATCGCAGGCCCACGGTCACATTACCTACTTCACACCCCTCGTTGCTGGAGGCAAGCGCGGTGTAGGGCCAGCATGGGGCGGAGGAACATGGAGCACGGACTACGATACACATTGGTGTTGTCAGGGTACCGGTCTGGAGACCAACACCAAGATGCAAGATTCCATCTACTTCAAGGATGCCTCGACACTCTATGTCAACCTTTTCATTCCCTCTACCCTCAATTGGAAGGACAAGAGCGTCTCGGTCCGCCAATCGACCACCTTCCCTGCAAGCGATACCACCACCTTGACCGTGACTGGTAGCGGCACATGGGCCATGAAGATTCGTATTCCGTCCTGGACAAAGGGTGCTTCCATTGCCATCAACGGCGCAACGCAGGCCATCACCGCCACCCCAGGATCTTATGCGACGATCTCGCGCGCCTGGAAGTCTGGAGATACAGTGACTGTCAAGCTGCCCATGAGCTTGCACGTTATTGCTGCCAACGACAACAAGAGCATCGGCGCTCTCGCGTACGGTCCGTCCATTCTCTCTGGCAACTACGGCTCGACTGCACTCTCTGCAAACCCCAAGCTTGATCTTGGATCTGTACAGCGAGTCGGCACAGCTGGACTGTCTTTCAAGGGCACTGCAGATGGCAAGGCAATCAATATTGGACCTTTCTATGATGCCCAGGGGTTCAACTATGTTGTGTACTGGGCTACGAGTGGGTCGCTTCCTCAGTAGGAACTGAATGCAGGGTTGGGGTTTAGCTAGCAAGTACGTTTCTATGTATATATTTGAGCGTCTTGAGAGTTTGAATAAATAAAGTTTGTTGTGAGATCTGTTGGGCGCACCCGAAAGTTTATTCGATAGCCTTGCAAAACCCTGTGTCCCTAGAACGGCAAACCTGTGTCACATTATCGCGACCTCACCTCACGTCTTCGTACATATCGTTCTGTCCCTGAAGTCGTAGCTCGTAATAGATTTGGCCAGCAAATTTGTTCCGTATTGATGAGTACGAGGTTATATTTATCCGAAAGTTGGGACAAAGGACGCACAGACTAATTGGCGATGATGCCATCAGATGTCGCGTACGACTATCTGAACGAATGAATGATCTGGGGGATCTTTACGCACACTCAAAGGTAGACGTTGGTGGATACGATCACTGGAGAAACAGCATGTGCACAGAAGAATGGAGTAAAACCAAGTGGATTTGCTATGTATAGGCAAGAGAAGAGAAAGACAATTTGCTACGATCCCTGCGAAGCTATGGCCAGCATTTTCAAGCGTCCAATACCTGCCCGGTCCAGCAGCTCAAGGTAAGAATATTTACAGATGAAAGCGTGGTTGATGCGATAGGATACAAATACCCTAGCTTCAATCACTTACACCACGGCTAATTTACGAGCCGGTGACGGTGTACTTGGAGTTACCGCCAGCGTTGCCCCAGCCCTCGGTGGAGAGGGTCTGGTAGTTGTGCTGACCAAGGTTCATGCCGAGCTTGGCCCAGGCGTCGAAGTGGCACTTGGTGGTGATGGTTCCGCTGCCGGGACGCTTGTTGACACGGTTGCTGATGTACTGGACGAAGGTGGTGGTGCCGACGATGGAAGGCTGATTGACCTGAGTGTGCTTCCAGATGTCGTAGCTGGAGCCGTCGCAGGTGACGGTGCCCATCTTCTGGCCCTGAGCAGAGCCAGCGCCGTTGCTGGTGTACTCCTGGATGTAGTACTCGACGAGAGGGTTCTGGGTCCAGCCGTAGGCGGAGACGAGAACAGTGCCGGCAGTGGCGGAGGTGGAACCCTGGAAGTTGATCTTGCGGGTGGTACCAGTCTTCCAGCCCTTGCCGACGACGAAGTCACCAGCGTTGGAGAACTGGACGGAGTAGCCGTTGTTGGTGGGCTGGAAGTTGACGTTGCCGCTGGTCTTGTAGTTCTGGTTGTAGTCCTGGCGGCGGACAAGGCTGGTAGCGTTGTTAAGCTCGAAGTCGGGAAGGTCGGCGACAGGAGCAGGAGCGGCGAAAGCGCCAGCGGCGGCGGAGAGCGCAAC
This sequence comes from Curvularia kusanoi, assembly GCA_011058905.1. NCBI lineage: Eukaryota > Fungi > Ascomycota > Dothideomycetes > Pleosporales > Pleosporaceae > Curvularia > Curvularia kusanoi. The sequence goes on from SWKU01000028.1 coordinate 338,996, forward strand.
AGCGATGGTGGAGAAGGCAACCATTTTGATTGTTGGGGAGAATGTAGAAGTGAGTGTAGAAGTGAATGTAGTAGTGAGTGTAGAAGTTGAAAGCTTGGTGAGTTGCTTGAGAGGACCAAGGCGTCGATCTATATATACAAAATGCTTGACCACCGGATAAGCTGTTGGGCACAATGATCTCCCTTGATTAAATTGCTTGTATTGCGTTTCCTCGCAGCCTTGTTTCCGGGGAGTCCACCCAGATTGAGATTAACGAGCACATATAGCCCGACCCCACAGGTTGTATGACCATGGTCTGGCACTGCCTGGCTGCATAAACAAATCACCGATTATAAGTGGAGAAAGGACCGAAGCGGTGGCGTTCGTAGACCTTGACAGCCCTGTTGACGCCTGTAGAAGTTTCAAAACAACACCACCGGTTGAATGCATGTTTTGTCTCAAGAACACGAACATTCGATGTAGCCTTGGATGTCAGCGCCTCGGGTACAAGACGGTTGTAGTAAGGTGACACATGATATTGCCAGAACCGCCGTACATATTGCGCTGATCACTGAAATTGATTGCAAGCTCGAAGTCTTGAGCCGGTGGCAGTCGAAGCGAGTTGCTGAATGGCGTGGTGTTCAGTTGGTCTGTTCTGCATTGACATGAAACGGGGAACGGACCAGCGCTAAAGGAGTTTTTGCCGCTCCTGCACCCCGCGGCTCCTTCGACTTGGCGAGGCTTGCGCTGCTCGGCAGAGCTTGACCAAACTACGACGTAGTACCATCTGATTAGACTAGAACCGTCATGCATCCTGGTATATTCGTGCTTCGTCAAGGACGACGGGCGACCATTTCAGGCGGCCGAGGCACTGCGGGTAACCGTGCACAGAGATTTGACAGTTCTGTGCGTGTTTCCAGAGGTTCTCGATCACTCCGTCTCCTGAAACATTGCGCACGTCCCGCTTATGCTGTTTGCTTCGGCACTGCCCTCGCCCGGCTCTTTTTCATGCTTCCCAGTCACTGATGTTTTCTTTGTCTTTGCCACCTCTGACGCAAGACAGGCTCGTGTGTTGGGGTCAACTATAAGTGCACGATTTCCCCTCGTCAAACACTGTAAACATTCTGCTGTAATTCTCGCGGGAACATCTGAGTGTCTTTGAGCGTCTCTCGGACTCTAGGACAGCCTTCCTTCATCCGCTGCTCTGTGTAGATCAATTCGATAGCGTTGGCTGCTCGATAGATCGCGGCCGTCCAGGACAGGTCGCGCAGTGGGCAAAGGATGCGATGCACGTCGGGAAAAGACCCTGTGGAACAGACACCGAGGGAGTGCGTGATTGCCGGAGCTAGTCGTTAGTTAGCTGGTTCTCAAGCCAGAACCGGCGTTGGTTTCCTGTTCCGCGAGCTTTGTTAAGATACCTAGCCGAGCGCCAGCAAGGACCCCACAAAGAGAATGCCTGAACGTTGCGAGACATTGTTGGTACAACCGCAACAACGTTCGTGTATACAAGCAGTTTGAATTGACGGTAATTACAGAATGGCCTCATGCACTGACTTGGTGAACGATCGATAAAGAATCTTGTTAGACTTGATTACTCTACCGTGACGGTACTAATCTCAAGATGTCTGGATGCCACGCCTTATTAGTGCCCTGTCCGTCTCTGGTATTTACTCGTCCCAATTCTGCACGCTTGTCACTTAAGTACAGAAAGAGATGTCTAGCCCCGGACTAAGTGACTTGGCCGTGCCGCTAAAGCTACTACACATATACTATGTACTTTAAACTTCTGGGTCCACAGATTAGACTAGCTACCTGAACAGATTATCCAGTAACTTCGCGCTTGCAAGCACAGACTCGTGGTCATGTTGATCCTCCCTAAATGGAAGAATAGAAAGTTGAACAAATTTTGAAAAGCTGGGACAACCAGATATCCAACACCTCAGCTATCATAGTGCAGATGTGAATGCTTTGTACGGTTAGCATTACGCGTCACCGACAATAGCGAAAGACACGTGGATTCGTTACTGGATAAGATCACGACGCTCATGCATTATTACATGCACTCTCTGCAGCGCGAAGGCTGAACACTGTGACGTAGGTATATGCGTATGGTTCACTTGTCGAAAGGAAAGCTTATTAATATCAACTGCTGCAATGTGTAGCTATCTTGGAGTAAAATGCAAAGATGAATTGTTCAAGTCTATGAGAACTCCCTAAAGACAAAAAAAAAATAAAAGAAAGATCACCCTGCATCTATTTGACAACCTTCTTCCTCCAGATAGCGGCCTGGGCCTTGCAGAACTTGACTGCATTCGCATGACCGGGATCAGTCTTTCCGCCAGAAGCCACACATGCCTTGTTCGCGGCCTCGCGCTTCGCAGCACACCTATGTGGTTGTCAGTTTTTGATATACGATATTGAGTTGAAGGCTCTTGCATACTCAGTGTAACCCTCAGTGCAGTTCTTCTTCCACTTCTCCTTGAACTGCTTGTTGGTGCTCTTCTTGTCGAAGTCGGCCAGCGCATTCTTCGGGCATCTTGCCTCTGCCGCCTTGTATTCCTTAGTCAAGTCCTTCATCCTCTGCTCTGCAGCCTTCTGTTCGGCCCTCTTCTTGGGATCGGTTGAAAATTGGGGGTTGCAGGTATTCTCATAGCGTGCGAAGACATCGTTGGCAACGCTGATGCTGTTGTCGCTGGTGACAGGCGCAGCGGTAACGATGGCTGGGCTGGCTAGCAAGAGAGCAGCGAGAATTGAGGTGATCTGCATGATGAGAGGAAGTTGGGTTGATATAGGAGGAAAATGAATGAAGTACGGAACGAATGTGTGGAAAAGAGTGGAGTTGAACCGATTGTGTTGGTGCAGTGGTGTAGTGAGATGCTCTGGTTGGAAGTGACCACGTTGAGCTTTATACTTCTACATCCCACGTATTCAAAGACATCTGACACTATTGCCATAATCTCTTCACGGCCTTGTTGCTGGACTGATACGAAGCATTGACGTACCGTACGGCCTTGAGGCGGCCATACAGCTTCACTACGGTGTCTGAAGAAGAACATCGTAAACCCAATTCCCCACTACCACTCTATACTGCCCGGACATCAGACAGCTTAGGTCTTCTTTGCCCGTTGAGTCCTACGTATAGACGCCTTGTCGTACTGTGGCGATTTTGCATGTGGGCGAATATTCGACATCACCAAAAGAACGTCTTTCCAAGAACTGTTTTCGTGCCAAGAAAACATTCAAACATCTGAGATGAGACTCTTGTGTGATCTTGGCACTTGGTATCAGTTATTGACCTGCATGATGTTGGCATGTAGTCAGCCCGAATGACAACTTGGCGTGACATAGTACTGGGAAGGGGACATTCAATTTGGCGCTATGATTGGAATGCAGAGGCGAAAATACGGGCATTTTTCAGATTCAAAAGCAGCTTATTGGCTGTGATCGGTCTTGTTTTCTTGTGCTTTGGGTAATTCCGTCGGGTTTGCCCGTAACACTGGGGCTACAGAAAATAGTGGGGCAACTGCGCCACACTGGCGCGTTTCACCCTCACTTTATATAATCCCGAATACCAGGACTTCGGCCTTTTGCGAAATGCTAAATCCAACGGCTCTTATGAGGTCCGATATCACACTCGCGCATTCTCCAAGCATCGTCTGCAAGGACATTTCAGCAGACAACTTCTCCCAATCTTTACAACGACAACCTCCCCAATCTGTTCACTCGTGGTGCTGACTCCAAAATGGCACATCGCGCATTGCTGCTTCCTGAAATTGTCGCGATAATTTTGCAGACCGGAAGCGAAGAGCCCGGTCTACTATACAACAGTCTCCTTGTCAACCGCCTCTTTTTCCAGGAGGCTAGCCCAGTGCTATGGTCAACATGCGAGATCTTTGACGCTATACACCCAGACCCTCGTACATTAGGCACGCTGGTTCTGCGTGAAGATGTGCAGCACGAGCGCGTACAGTTTTATGCAAGTCTCGTTCAGAACATAAATTTCCAGTATGACGAATCTCAAGTCGACCAACACAATTGGCATAACGTATTGCGCCAGCTGGAATTTCCAAATCTGAAGACGGTCTGTTTCTGTCACTCCGAAGATGCACTCCAGCTAGCTACAGAGGACGTAATGCTGCACTACATTAGACCCGGACTCCAGAAGCTGTATATTGATCAAAACGGTCCGTTGACAGATGACTTCTTTGATGGTCTCACTGAAGTTTGTTCTGGCCTACAGCAAGTGACCCTGAGGCCGAGCAAGGTCATTGCATCCGATGTCTCTATGGCGCGCTCCTTGTCTAATATGACCAACGTTGAGTCGCTCACTCTCGATGAAGGTTTTCGGCGCACGCGGTTGGAACCTCGCATACTCGAAGCCATAGCAGCTCTACCAAAACTCGAGACGCTCTCTCTACCAGAAGTTCCGGAGGAGTCTATGGTCATCCTACTCAAGAGGCGAAATAAGATCTGGTTCCCAAGTCTGGAACATCTCTATATAGGCGCCACAGCCGGGACCATGGAGTTATTCCATCAAGTGGTGCCTGGCCTCAAGGACATATTCCTGGAAGACGAGGAATTTGAACAGACCAACCATGTTCTCTCGGTTTTGTCCCGCTTCCAGAGCCTCACATGCGTGCGCATCATGCTCAGCGCAAGCAGTACAATACTCGGTGATGAACTTCTGCGACTTGCGCAAAGCTGCCCGGACATTGAAAACATTGAGATAGGCATAGAATCTTGGGACCCTATTCTTCCTTCAGCAATCGGATTCACAGACAACCTCATCCATAATCTGGCTCACAGCTTACCAAAGATCACATGCTTGAGGCTGATCTTCACCTCCGAGTCTCTTCCAAGTCTTGTCAACACTCTACGAACCCTGGGCGCACTCCCGCAACTCAAAGAATTGACGTTCTCATGCAGAGCAGATTGGCGGCTACTCTTGGACATCCCGAGGGACGCTCCATTGGGCCAATTCACGCACCTTACGTTCCTGGTTGACGAGCACATGAGACAGTCCTTCGACGAAAAGGATTATCCTCATCTCTTGGAAATATGGAAGGATAATGCCGCTATATGGCTGCCTCGGGTCATTCTCTTCCAAATCCCACACGCGGATGATTGGGAGGAGGCATTCACTCAGGTCTTAGACCCAGACGAGCTACTAGAGAATTCTGAGATAGACGGAGAGGAGATACGATGTTGACGCTGTTGCTTTCCCAATCAGAACCGTCTCTCCGATCGACTGTGGTTGACGATTGGTTGCTGAACATGGAATGATGGACGGTGCTGGAGAGCTAGGAGGCAATATCCTGCTCTGGGCTCTCAAGGCTGTTGATTGAAGCAGCGCGATCTGCTACAGCCCTGGACTTGGCTACGCTGTGGCAGACCCTATTAACGTTTTGGATTTCGTCTCATGAAATCCCCAAAAGTTAAATGTGGATAGAGCGCCCGAGGATAATAGGTGACGTCGAAACTAATGTTCTGATTGGAAAGTGACAGCAATGCCTTGTCATGTGGGGCCTTTGGTGGGGCAGCCGACGCGTTTCGTCTCGCCTCACGTCTCGTCACACGCTACCTTCTTCAGTGGTGCGGTCTCGAGAGATGACTGCAAATTATTGCTGTATCCTATCCCTGTTCTCCATTTACGAATTGTGACCAGCACTATGCCAAAGGACCGCTGACGTGGGAAAGAGCGCCGTCAGTACCGCTTACCTTGAGGCCAGCCAGTCTGGAGGCAAAACTTCTCGAGTGCAGCGCCTACCCATAGTGGTCTACGGACTAACTTTGTCATCATGCACCGGGCACTGCTCCTACCAGAAATTGTGACAGCTATCGTCCGAGCTGGCAAAACAGAACCAGGTCTACTTTACAGCTGTCTCTTTGTCAACAAACTCTTCTCGCATGAAGCCTGTAGAATTCTCTGGAAAGGCTGCTATGGCATCTTTGGTGTCTCTCATGTAACTCCCAAGATCAGCGATCTTGGCAACATGGTGCTGCGCGCGGATATCGGTCTCGAGCGTGCACAAGTATATGCGAATTTCATTCGCATTCTTGTTTTCCAAGAGGACGAATTTACTTCTGAAGACGACGCCCAATGGCATCCACAGCTCTGTCAGCTACAATTCCCTTTGTTGGAGGACCTGAACATTTGGAAAACGAAATCAGCGGAGCAAATGAACACGGAGAGAACTATCCTTCATTATGCACACCCTGGACTCCGCGATCTTCGTGTCGACGCGAGCGGCCCTCTTTCGGATCACTTTCTCGATGAACTCGGCCGCTTATCCCCTCGACTCCAGCAACTCGATATTGACTTCAAGAACGTAACCATATCCAAAGAGGGTCTCGCTCGCTTTCTTGGGCGGATGCCATCCCTTGAAAGTATCCATGTGGCTGCTCTGGAGAAGAGTTGGTCGACTGATGCGTTCGTTGCGGTTGCCAAATATGAGCGGCTTAAGCTTTTACATATTCCAGCAGTTCCTGACAGCTGGTTTGATGACACCCGCTTGTCGTCTGTTCCCGATCCATTCCCAGTACTTAAGTACCTGTACTGTCTAGGTATGACGGATAAAGGCCTGCGTTACCTACATGCCTCGTGTTCAGGTTTGGAGGCTTTGCATCTCTACAATAGCCAGATGAACGTCGCGGAGCTCATCCTCCCTGCGGCTGCGCAATTCTCTCGGCTCACAAAGTTTCGCTATCTACCAGGGCCATTAGCGTGCATCACTGGTCAGGATCTAGTTGGCTTAGCTCGAGGTTGCACTTCTCTTGTCTCGCTCTCTATTGGTCAAGATGAGATGCCGTATCCCACTAGCACTGGTATAGATGACAGCATCTGGTACTCTCTAGCTGAAGCTTTGCCATCTGTGGAGGAGCTAATCTTGTACTACAAGTCAACGCACTATCCGAACCTCGCCTCGATATTGTTGGCTCTGACTCAGCATTGCCCTTTGCTACACAAGCTCGAGACCTGTTTTGGATCAGACTGGACGTCACTGTGCCCTCGAGAGCAACCCTACCTGCTTCCGAATCTATGGAGTATGAAACTCCAGCCTCAACTGAACCCCGAGCAAGTCCTCACCAGGGACGATCACCAAGCACTGATTTGCGACTTCGAGACGCATGCAGAACAATGGTTTCCACGTCTAGAATTCCTCATTATCGACGAGGCAATCGGCATTCCCGGATCTAATTGGGAGCAACCATTCATGGATCACATTTCCAATCTTGCGTACGAGCGAGAGGAGGCGTTCAATGGCTATTGCGCATAACCACACGGCAGTTGGAACTATCCGTGCTGATCAAAAGCCAACAATCTTGGTTGCATCGGAGACGACAGCAGTGCAGGACCCGTGTTACCCAATACAGCAATCCCCACATCCGTGAACAACCGCATCGGCGACTGCGGGGAAATGTTTCATATACTGTCATGGGCAAAATCGTGATGATAACGCACCTGAGGCTTACTATGAAAACGTCGAAGAAGACGATTGGCGAGGTGGACCACGGGCTTGACGAGCTAAGGGATGAGGCCAGGAAGAGGGGCGATGACTGCAAGCTGAGGGCGGAAGAGACGAAGACTGGCTTCGACGCACATCTGATACTATGCGGCAGGTGGAGACAAGCACAAGGACCGAGCTTAATGGCTTGCACGACTGGCATTGCAGAAACATCGATGTTTAACGGGAACCATGTCAGATCTAAAGGTGGTTGTGCACAGACTGAACGGCTGTCCCAAGAAGACGAGGGAGCACCATTGGGGTCGTAATCATGCAGTCAATCAGTACCAGCGCAGAGCTCCCAGCACGCGACAGTACTCAACTACATCGCTCATGACCGGTTAAAGGCTGGTGTTTTTGCTTGGCGACAACCAATCGCAGGGTGGCCGTAGACGGCTTTGTTAGCTTCCAGCTGAGAGGCAGCGCTGCAGCTGCGTGGTAAGCTGAGCAATGCCCTTCAGGGTAGCTTTGCAGGAGAGCCATTATAGGGCTGACTACGTAAAAATCGATGTTCGAAGGCAATCCCACCAACGCCACCTGTGCCTTTCTCCGAGCAGCGTTCTCTTTTCCAGACAGGCAAGTTAGTATTCCATCTGATATCCATCAATAAGCGGGCCCTCACAAGCACACGTGGGCTTGGCACCGAGTCGAATCCAAGCTCTACCACGCTTGGCTAAGCTTTCCATCACGACAGATGGCGACAGCCAATTAGCATTGGGATCGCAGTCATTCCAGACCAACAACACTGTAGGGTCTTGGCATGGGCCGAAAACGAACGCCTTCTTACAAACTATCGAAAAAAGTATACATGCAGCGGATGGCATCATAATCTGTTGCATTGACAAGTTGATGCGCGATGTTGAGGTGGGTTTGTCGCGGAGAAAATTCAGCTCCATCGCACGTCAATCCATGCGCACAAGAAACGCCACGCTGAAAAGACTACAGCGTCTTTACTTGCGTTTCCCCATTGATTTACCATATACCCGGAGCCATCCCCGGATCCCCAGACTGAGCAGATTCCAGAATCCGGAGTGCCCTATAGCGCCCACGGTTAGCCTACCGCCACGCTACGCCATCTCAGCCTCCAATCCGCGCGCCATCACCACTTCACCAACACAGCACCACATCGCGCCCACGTGAACCCAGCTGAATGGTCACATCTCAGCGCTGTACCTGCGTTCCGCATTCAGCGCCATCAGCTAGCTCAAGATCACACGCTATGACATCTAGATCGACAAGGACGGCCGAAGACGAGGCTTGCGGGCTTTCGTCTCAGCTTGCTTGACGACAAATTGGGCGCAAGCACGTAAGCACGTTGTTGGAAGTGGCAGCGAATGGGACGTAAATCCCAGCTTTGCAGATGGACGAGGAGTATGATCGAGACGGCTGGGGAATGGCACTAGACGTGATGTGTTGAGGAAGATTTGGAACCCATCTCGAAGGACGTAGCAGCCCTCGAAACGCATAAGTACCTCGATGCTACTCGCTCTCAGCAACCATTTTCAGAAGCATTCCTCAGCAACAACTCCATTCGCTTGCTTCTCACTCTATTCAGCACTCGCAAAAGTCAACTCACTTCAGCACCCCAAAAAGTCATCATGCGCTTCACCATCATCGCACTTCCCGTCCTCGCCAGTCTGGCCGCTGCGCAGAGCCCGTAAGTACAATCTTACACCATATTTATCTCGACAACCACCGCATCTCTACTCAACGACCATCCCATCTCTACTATTACCGCTCATACTTCATCTCCACTCCACCCCTAACACTTCTCACAGTGCCTCCACCCCGGCGGCCCCCGCCGTCCCCGCAGCCTCCAGCATCCTGGCCTCCGCCTCCTCGCGCGCCGCCTCCGCAGTCCCCGCTCCTGCCTCCTCTGCCCTTTACGCTGCCTCCTCAGTCCGCGCCTCCGCCTCCTCCGCAGCATCCTCGCTGCGCTCCAGCGCCGCGTCAGCCGCCTCATCTGCGCGCTCCAGCGCCGCTTCTGCCGCCTCCAGCGTAGCCGCCAGCGCATCCAGCCGCGCCAGCGCAGCCGCCTCGTCTGCCGCCAGCAGAGCCTCCAGCGCCGCCGGCGGCGTCCCTGTCCCTGCGCCTACGGGCACAGCGTCAAGGAGCGCATCGGCCTCAGCGAGCAGGACCAGTAGCGGCGTTGCGCAGTTCACTGGTGCTGCGGCGCCGTTTGCTGTTGCCGAGGGATTGACAGGCGTTGTTGCTGCTATGGTCGGTGTTGCCGCTTTGTTGTAAACTCCTTGTGTCTGCGAATGTGGTGTGAGTTGTGGTAGCTGGGAACGGTGGTAATGGAGTCTCACCGATGTACATATGAATGCTTGTTCCGGCTGTCCGGGAAGTTTACCATGACCGGTATAACTTCGCCTTTGCAAATCTGTCTTCGCATATAGATTTCTGATCTGGATAACCATGCTTTGCCAAATCAACATGCTTTGGGATGTAACGCGATTCAGAGCTTTCATGTCCTCGCCACAGCTGATGTACAAGCAACGTGACTGTGAACTCATTACAAAGGTCATCAAAGCAAAGCAAGACAGTGAAACAAGTGATGCTCAACATTGAGCTACAAATGTACATGAGCTCCGGAACCGTCATTATGAACTGCATAGCACTAACAAGCGATCGTCGACTCCATCTGTAAGACCATATGGAGCTATGCATACGATACCAATGTGTCCTATCCAGGTCTTCTGGACGAATCCATCCAAGATGTTTCAAACAATTTTCTCTTTTACCCGAATTCAGCTGCGTTAACGACACTGATGATGTTACAGGATCTTCGTCGTATCCTTTGTTTGGAGGTATTTAGTGATCCGGGTCGCAGGTATTGCACAGTACGCCGCCAACCTCCATCCCTTGCATAATCCTGGTGATGCCGCAGACTTTCGGTTCCATCCTGTGACAGAGGAAATTCTCATTCTTGGGCCCGAGTGGTGCAGTTGGAATAGGAAATGGAGCGGTTGCGTTCAGTGGTACACCGACCCTTCTCTCACGTCCAAACAGACCGTTACCAGCGGCATATTGGCGGCGACGGCGAGCAATTGGGAGAGATCCTTGCAGTCCAGAGATAGCGTCATTATAACTCACGTTCTGTACAGTTGTGAGATCGCCATGTGGGATATGTTGCGTGCTGGAACCTGTCTGCAGCGTGTCGACTTCGTCTAGTTGCGCGGAGAACGAATGTTCCAATACTCCCACATCCGCCGCTTCACCCGGAATAGACCGTTCAGAGGATGCGGTATCGTACCTGCCGACATTGGCAGCTGGCATAGCCATCGGGGAAGGTTTCGCCTGAGCGGTTGGTGCGTGTAGACCACTTGTGCGACCTGCATTCCCGATCGACTGCGCCACGTTATATCCCACTGGGTTGGAGTGTTGCTTTTTATGTTGGAACTTTTTCGGCGACTTGGAACGTCCTTTCGTGGCTACTGGCACCGGTACAGGGTACAGGTAAAAGAACCATGGGATGCCATACGGGCCGCCGGTCTCACGCCACGAAGCGAACCCTGGAAGATCATAGCTCTGTTTACCGTCCTCAGCCTGATCTACCTTGGGCGATGGCATACTCCCTCGTTCTACAGTGTTCTGCTGATTTGGAATGAATTCTGATGCTGTAGCGCGGAGACCTGAAGGCTGAATGAGTTGGCTATGTACCTCAGTAGAACCTGAAGGATGTCCGTCAAAATTGGTCTGCGAGCTTCGACCTCGACTCGGAGAGTTCCTTTCTCGGTTAGGGTTCGTGGTCATCGCCGATACTGTTGATGCATCATTTTCGTCGTCTGCGTCACTAGAGTGCACGTTTTCTATAGATGGTTAGGTCAGTCAAGGCGTGAGAACAGCATCATGTCAGCATAGCTTGCGTACCAAGACCTTTCGTAGTAAGGAAACTGTCGGTTTGGGTAGCCTTTACGGTAGATGAGCTTGTGGTCCGCGAAAGCACATTAGTGGGAAACAGTGTGGAGTAGCTTTGTGTCAAATCTATTTCCTGAGCTTCTGCGTCTCGCAAGTAAATGTTCAAAACATCAGGATCGATCATGCGTACGGTACGAATCTTGGGCTCTTTTGCAGGACCACTGACAATGGTAGCCGGGTGTACGTCCTGACTACGGCGATCAGGCAAGATTGGGGTGGAGCCCTTGCTGTCGACTGTCCGAACCTGTGCCATGGGTTTCCGCTCGAGAGATCTTGGAATCGCGACGCGAATCGAAGCCGCCTTTCCTTGTAACGCTTTCGCAGATTGTGATTGATGTACTGACTTGGTCTGCTTCAGGGTCGAACTCAGTGTCGGAGCGTGGGCAGTGCTTGCTTTGCCTAACGACATGCGAGGAACACGGGATGACTGCACGGTGGAAGATGGCAGGTTGGCGTCCCCGGTAGATTCCAGTCTGGAAATAGAGGGTTTTTGTGCGTCTGCGTCAGACGTACGCGACACGGCAATTTTAGAAGCACGCCTCCTTACATCGGGTACGTTCTCGTGTAGAGGTGCATCTCTGATTGATAGCCTTGGTTGTGAGGCACTCTTCTGGACGGTGGACATATTCTCCGCAGCAAAAATCTTGGATCTATCATGGCGTTCGTCAATCTGCTCGAGAGCCACATCAGTCAGACAATCGAAGTAAACGGAGACTGTCTCGCTCGAGGAACCACCTGACGGCGAAGAGCTGCCTTGTGAGTCTGTGGGACTTCTTACCGGCGAGCCATGCGCAGTGTGGTACGAGGTTGCCCCTGTAGACGCTACACTGCTAGGTACACGTCTATGACCGATGGTCTCACGTGCGCTTGTGTCTAGCCTCGGTGAAGGCGACACTTTCGACGAAGAGTCAGCATTGCGGCGTGGGCTGACCGCCTCGGACGATACACATGGACTCTTCCAGGGCGCTTTCGTGGGCGAGAACTGAGTCTTGCTTGGAGTACGTCGGAGCGTTGGCATTGTGAGATTTGCGTCGACAGCAGCAAGCGCCTCTTTAGTGAGGAGGGATTTTCCCTCTGCGTGCAATTCATTGATCTCGCGTAAGCTACGCGTCGCTCGTACAGCCTGACTCTCTGTCGGTGATCTTTGCGTTGCAGGAAGAGCGGGCGTGTTAGGTGGTGAAAGCCAGTGTGTGGGGAGAGGTTTACGTGGGCTGGCAGACTTGACATCGTCTCGTTCCTTGGTCCGTCTCTCGACGATAATGTCCACACTGCCTTCCGATGAATCTTGATTGGCCTCCTCACAGGCGTCGCGATCAGATCGATGCGTATTTGGAGCTGCAAGTGGGTCAGCTTTTGCCTCATGCAGAGTTCTGGTCATTCAGATTCGAAAACCTACACATCACATGCTTGGAGTCTCTGGAAGACAACCGTAGCATATCATCATCGGCATCGTCGTTGGCGACATCACGGTCAGATTCTTGAAGAGTCTGATGGGCTGCGGGCAACGCGAGTTGTTGAGGGCTGTTCACGGGAGCTGATCGGTGGTGCTGCGGAAGAGCTGTTCGTGGGACAACAGCGATGCGTTGCGCCGACTTGCGGCTGTGTTCGAACGGCGTAGGGACGCGATCTGCTATTGTATGGGCTTGAGGGGCTGATAATGCTGCCATATTGCGATGTTGTAGCTGTTGACTTTGCGAATGAGAAGCGTTATGATTGCTTGTGGAAGAAAATGCGGCTGGGGAAGACAACTGCGGGTGACTGCGCTGCGAGAGTCTGTCCCTGGGCTTTGTTAGCCTCAAACGACATGTGCACAATTTCGTACGTACCGCTCGGCTTGACCAAGTGCTTCGGCCTTGTCACAGTAGGTCATGCAGGTGAGTTCGCCGTGCTGGCAGTCGTGATAGTAAACATAATTATACCAACACATCGCTCTGGAAGCGACTACTGTCAGCGACTTCCACCTAAGGAGCACCTAGACGCGTCATCAAATGAGTTCCAGAAGTAGGAATGAGTTTCAGGGTGGTACTTACCTACGTTGGCCACAAATCTCTTCCTCTCACCTTCTTGACTTCACGGCAGATGGGAGGAGGGATTTGCGTCGCGGGGTTGGCAGCCCCTTGACTTGTGCTTGGGGAATTGTACTTACACAGTGTTCGGTGGTGTTGAGTGCGGTTGGCGTAGTGAGAACGCTGTTCTTTGGGATTTGTACGCGCAGTAAATATGTACGCGTAGTGAGGTGAAAGTGAATGGCCAATGAAGACAGGTGATGAGCGAGCGAGTACCGAGCCAGCTCCGAACAGAGTTTTGAGGAATACAATTGAGAGCGAGCAAAGATTCGAAACAGCCTACTAATGTTGTAGTCATCAGAAGTATTGTGTATTTTCCTAGTCTGCCTCGGTCAAACCTGAGGGCCTTCAATCACAATGGTCTGATCGATCTGCTCATACATAGAGTGTTAGAACCGCTTCTTCTTTTTATGCTGTGCCTGCTTCTTTGCAATCTCCTCATTCCTGCGCTTGAGCTCTGTCCTCTTTCGCTCCGCCTTTTCTTCCGATGTCTCTTCGCGAATTGGTTCCATCGATGGTGGCTCCTCCTGAACGTCTTGTAGCATCAACGGCGGCGATGATCTCGGTGTCGGCGAGACAATATCCCTGAACTGCTCAGGTGCTGGCGAGTCAGTTATCTCGCGTTGCGATAATGCAGTATCCTGGCTCGACTTGGTCTTGCCACCAATTTTAAACGCTTTCTTGGGCTTCTTAGGCGAGGCGCTGAGTTGCGTACCAATTTGTGAAGATGTTGGTATTAAAGTTTGAGTCTGTTCGTTCTGTTCGTGAGATATAGTCGTTGCCTCCTCAGGCTTTGGTGAATATGAAGTCTCCTCCTTTGCTCTTCCTCCAATACGGAAGCCTTTGGCCTTGGGCCGGCTGACCGGTGGTGGAGATGTAGCTGGTTCGGCTGGTGCGGGCAGCGAGAGTGATCCTGCTCGCTGTCCACTCGGGCTGGGGTCACGGTTGTTGGATGGTCCCTGGATTCTGCCTTGGCTTTGCGAGGGAGCATCTAGATCGTCATCTTCGTCGGTCGACTCCTCTTCCTCAGCCTCGATTTTCGCACGACTGATCCGAGGCACACCAGGTTTGGATGCAAAGGGACGTGTCTGATATCGCAGTTAGCGTCTTGTAGTAGCTCCAACCCGGATCGTAGCCCACCCTGAAGTTCTTGTGCACCTCGAACTCGTCCTCAGTATCAACGTCCACAGGACTCGACTCGTGGCCATGCTTGGGTGGTTGGAAAGGTGGCGCAAATTCTCTGGACTTGATCTTTATCGCAGGTTTAGCAAACACCAGCCGGCTTGGTACCGCAGCAAGCCAATCTTCGGCCCCATCATCTGCGTGTAAACTCGAGGGCACCTCTGGTGTAGACTGCGCAAGAGCCTCCTGAAACAAGCCCAGTGTAGTGACATCTGCATCTGCCAGCTGTGCCGTCTCTTCTCGCCAAAGGTTCTGTTGAAAAGGTCGAAGAGCAGGCAGATGCCTGGCTGCTTGCTCGCGTTTGATGAGCTTGCGACCTGTCTTCAAGCCTCCTATGCTTGGGAAAGCTGCCGCAAGGTCAAGGTTGTTAGATTCGAAGGAATCGACAAGACGAGTAATGGCGTTGTCCTTGTTTTCGATTGTGGTGATAAGATCGTTGATCCGCTCGTACTGAATGTGCGATGATATAAGCAGCGGGAGGATCAGCTCATTTTTGAGCGTCACCGGACTGCGCCGGTGAAGGTTGAACTTCCAAGTCAATGAATCGAGAGGCTCTGGAAGTCGGATGGTGGTATGCAATGTAATGCCGTCAGCCCCCTGGCGAGTGAGCCTGCACTCAGTACCCTCTGAGCTGACCAAAGACTTCTTCACGTTATCGAGGAGGATGCCTAGCTGGACAGGATCTTGTTGGCTGACTTCAATGGGCGATTGCTGCTCGGCAGCGCGACCTACGATGCCGTCGAGGTCTAGGACTTCACTCCATATGTTGGTCAAGCATGTAAGGAAAACGGTGTATGAGTCTGTATTGAACACCGGCTTCACAAGCAGCTGTGGAATGGGCTCGCCGTCTGGCTGCTCAGACAGCTCCAAAACGCGCCAGGAAGACATGACAGTGCCCACAATCTAGGAAGGAAGCGATACAAGACGACTGCGCGCGTCTTCGTCCACAAAAAGACGCGATGCCTATGCGCATCTGTGTTGCCTGCAGCGGTCTGGGAGTGCAGGCGGCCAGTCGCGGTGCAGGGTTGAGCTGCCGAAGCTAAGCAGGGGTCCTGGCCGCGATACGTCACGGCGGGAATTTCTCGAGATGGGCGGTCGAGCACTGTCAGCGCTCAACACTCAGCAAACACACAGCAGCCAAAATGTCGTCGCGTAATCCTCCGCCCTGGGAGCGTAATGGTCGTGACCGGCCTCCACAGCGCCCTCCACCATCGTCAGCGATTCCCGCGAAGCGTTCGGCCGATTCGCGATCACACGATAATGCCTCGAAGCGGTCCACCAACGCAGCAGAAGAGGCATGGGTCGCCGACGAGGACCGCTTTGTCCTGCAACAGGCGAAGAAGAAGGCAGCTCTGCGTGTCAAGGGCGGCCGCGCCAAGCCCATCGACTGGCTTGCCGTCACTCTGCGCTTCATCGATCCCACCAAATCGATTCACGACGAGGAGGTTGGCGACCACGAGCTGGACGTGCAGGATCCGGAGGGCGTGCTGGAGGGACTGAACGCCGAGGAGCTTTCTGACTTGGAGAAGGAGATCGAGAACTACCTTACGCTGGAGACGAACCGCGGCAACAGAGAATACTGGAGTGTAAGTGGACTCTCTCAGGGATATACAGGGGTAACGCGCAGGATTCGATAGCATCAGTCACTGAATATCACAGGCGCTCAAGACCATCTGCAAAGACCTCCGCCGCAAGTCGAGGGCGGGCCGCGACTCGCGCAGCACCAGCTCGGTCTCGGCTGACATCGACAAGCTCCTCGCGCCCAAGACATATGAGCAGCTCGAGACGCTTGAGGTGCAGGTCAAGAGAAAGCTCGACTCAGATGAGCCCATCGATTACGACTATTGGGAGCAGCTGCTGCGGAACCTGCGCATATGGAAGGCCAAGGCCAAGCTGCGGCGCGTGTCGCAAGAGATTGTTAGGGAGCGGCTACAAGCCCTGCGCAAGCAACAGGCAGAAGCTGCCGCTTCTGTGCAGGCAAAGCTCAGCGAAAAGCTGGGCAACACGGCAGCCACAGCAGTAGTCTATGATGCGGCCCTCGATCCGCAGCCATCCCTCAAGTTACGCGCCGAAGACAAGGCGCTGGCGCAGGTCGATGCGCAGACCTTCCTGAACGACCTTGTAAGTGCTGCGTCCTAAGCACACCGATCAATGCATACTGACCGCAGCACCAGGCCAACGAACGGAAGAAGATACAGAAGCTCGGCTACGTCCCGTCACAGAAGACTTCCCCGGACCAAGCATCGACCGACAACACTTTGGCCAGTCACGGTGCCGCCACCGTCAGCGCCTCGCGATTCGCTCCGGTCGAGAAAGACGATTACTCACAGGCTACCATGGCGCTGTACGAACGTGAGGTCGCGCGTGGCGTCGAAGAGGGCGAGGAGGTTTTTACGGCCGAAGAAAACCTCACAACTGCACCACCGCAGTGGGCTGGCACGTACAAGCCCCGAAAGCCCCGCTACTTCAATCGTGTGCAGATGGGCTATGAGTGGAACAAGTACAACCAAACCCACTACGACCACGACAACCCCCCACCCAAGGTCGTCCAGGGCTACAAGTTCAACATATTCTACCCAGACCTTATTGACAAAGCCAAGGCTCCAACGTACAGAATTGAGCGTGAGAACGGCCGACGTCGTGGCGAATCTTTTGCACCGGCCGGCGAGGATGATACATGCCTCATTCGCTTCATTGCTGGGCCGCCTTATGAAGACATAGCCTTCCGTATCGTGGACAAGGAGTGGGACTACAGCGCTAGACGCGAGCGCGGCTTTAAGAGCAGTTTTGACAAGGTAAGTGTTTGACAGCTCCGTGGTCCCACAGCATGCTGCGCTACTACACCTCCTACGTCATTGGCTAACGAGGCTCAGGGCATCTTGCAATTGCACTTCCAATTCAAAAAGGTAAGTTACGCTCTTGTGTAATCAACGTTCGCTCATGCTGACTCTCGCAGGTCTACTATCGCAAGTAGCTGGACACTGCCCGTCAGACCAGTCTCTGGCGACTCCTCGTCCATTATCGTGCGACCACACACGGGAACGTGGTAGCGGTGTCGATCGATGAAGCTGTCCTACCGCGGCTACCGGATGCTCAGGTTCCTTCTGCAATTCTCTGAAGGTCCAGGTCACCAGCGGTGTATGTGCGCTTCGAGCGGTGACGAGGGCGTCAGGAAAAACAGCCAACCAGCTACAGAGCTGCTTTTCTCAGTGCAAATGTGGCAATGCCATTAAAGCTTTCACCGGACAGCCCTGTATCACGTTCCCCTACGCTATGCCTCCAAATGGGTTACTGCTCCTGCCATCGAGTGACAGCCTTGCGCTTTGCTCGTTCTGCAGGGTACCTGCCTGGCATAGACTGCATGTCAGTAGCCGTTGCATGCAGCTTTACTGCTTCAAGTTTGCGCTTGTAGAAAGATTTCCAACAACAATCGCTTGTCTAGGGTAATCGTAGATTTGGATAATGCTTCATCTGCGACCCGTGAGCGAAGGCAGGGGCGGGGGGCAGTGTTGATAGCATTGCGAGATATGGTATTGAGCCTGATCAAGGAGGGCGAGTTGAACTTCACTGGAGCACAAGTCGGTCTAAGCGGTCAGCCTGTGGCTCGATGCGTGGCTGCCATGGTCCTACAATTCTGGGCTAGGCATGCAGGTTCCCGCACCACAGCCCTGCCGGCCCACACCGACTGGATGCTTGTTGACTGATTGTTGTGGCACTGCATAATGATCCAGCTGTCAATGCTGTGGTGTGAGCGGCATCAAGCTCAGTTGCAGCCCTGTAGTCAGGATTCCCATGTCCATCCTAACCTCCATGTCCGGTACCTCAGCGCCGTGCGACCATTTCTGTATCTGCTGTTAGCCGTTTTGAAGCTCACCTCGACCTGTTGTTTGTGAGTGTGCCATGGATGCGCGCAGCATCAAGCAGCGGCGGGGACAATGGGCTTTTTACTCACTGCGATGGCTGCTCCAGGCTAAGCATACAAATGTCTTGGGCGTCGCTTCACTTGTCTGTCCACTGATTCGTGCTGTTTCCGTTGTTTTGGTCCCTACCGACACTGTCATCTTATGAACCTTGTTGGCCAGCACATCTCGTCTTTTCATCGATATCTCCGCACTTCCAGATTAGGCAAAGAGCACAACAGCAATGTCACGATCCCCGTCGCCCCATCTTCTCACGGCTACCGAGATATTTGGGGATTCTTTCTCGCAAAAGGCTCGGAGGAACACTTTCCGTGCCGAGCTTCCAGTTCGTCCTCAAACTTCACCTTGCGCTCTGCCCCCATTATCTTACGAAATACCTACGGCAAGCGTGATGCCCGCCGCAACATTTTCACCTTCCAATAGCAACTTCATACCACAAACAGTCATGGCCTTAGACTCTGATGCAATGCAGCTGCCACCACAAGGTAGATGCGTGCCTGGCAGCTTCACACGAGATCTCGACGCCTTCAGCTCACCTACACTGTTCGCGTCTGAAGGTGGCAGCCATGAATTTGCCCAACAATCCCAGAACGGCATCCACTACAGCATCAACTATCCACCGGGCTATGCGTCTGCCTCGCCGCACGGCTACGACGCCGCACGACTCCACAATTCGCCCAACCACATGGCGACTTCATATCCTCCAGCAACCTTCTACCACTCGCAACCAGGTATCTACACTACGCCTTCGCTTCCAGATACCAGTATGCCGGAGTTGATGCAACTTGGTGACGATTATGACGCTCAGTATGGGAACTACATCAAACAGGAATCACGCCATGATTACCCTCCTCCTTTCTCAGATGTGTCGCGTGGCGCTGCTCTCTACTCCACAAGCTACGAGGAAGACGATCCAATCGATAAAGAGCAGCCGTATGCGCAGCTCATCTACCGCGCGCTTCTGGCTGCGCCAAACCATACTATGATTCTGCGCGACATCTACGACTGGTTCAAGAAGCACACCGACAAGGCTTCGCACAGCGAGACCAAAGGTTGGCAGAACAGCATTAGGCACAACCTCAGCATGAACGGTGTAAGTAAACTTCCCTAGCATAGACACTAAGGGTTCAAGCACCTGCGTCGATTACCTAAAGATATCACCTGTCATCATCGTCAAAGACTAGCATACTTACACTGTGAAGGCCTTTGAGAAAGTCGACTCACCTACAGATTCAATGACAAAAGGCTTTATGTGGCGCTTGACGCCTGCTGCTCTTCGCGAAGGCGTTAAGTCTACTACACGCTACCGCACCAAAGCTTCCCACAGGCGCTCGCCCCATCGCAGCCAGCCACTGCCATCGCGTCAAGCGTCTGGGTCAAGGGGTGGCCATGCTTCACGCCGCGCTGCCAGCCTCCGCCGCTCCCAGCGTGCTCGTGGGCTTTCATATCAGGATCCCACCAGCAGTGCTCCACGCAGCGAGCCTTACTCCGGATACGCTAGCAGCGACTGGGAAGAAGCTTCTGCTTATGGCTCGCCCTCGTCCTGCCCTTCGCGCATCGACACACCGTTCAGCCAGGCATCCTATTCGCCCTATACCATGCCCAAGGATTCTGCACACTTCAGCCCTATGCTCGGTATGACTTCCCATCTTGCCACCGCGCCACGCAGCTATGCAAGCTCCCCCATCACCCCAAACACACCTGCATTTGCTGGCGCCGATACTGGGTACAACATCGAACAGGTGCCTGCTGAGTCGCTCTTCGCGCTGCCTTCGATGGACGAGCGAATCGACCCTAACATCTCAAGTGAGCATCAGATGTGGATGCAGAATGGTCCTGTGGACATGGAATTTCTCAATGAGCTATCGCAATACCCTGACGGCGCATGATCTAGGCCTCTGATCTCTGTGTTTATGATGTTCCTAGCGACACGTAGAATGTATACCACCGTCAGCCGTATGTTATGTGGAACGACTGTCTCCTTGCTTGGGATCTTTCTACATTCGCTGCACGACGCTTGCATAAAGATGTGTTGGCCCGCGCTGTATTGTATGTCTCTAGACAGTATCCAATGTTATCTGCACTTTCTACTCGCCGTCTCTTTCTGGGTGATTTGATCTGAGCCTCAAAGCTTATTATGCTCGTTCCATATTGAGTTCCGCCGGTGCTGTGCCGAGCCTAGCTGGAAAGCAGATGCTTGCATGGGTGGGAGTAGGTGACCTGGCTGCCGGTACCTGAGTAGACAAGGAAGGCGCAGAACTGTGACTACATGAAATATCTCATCTTCTCTGATTGACCATCTCGTGGCAACATTGTATTGCCCACACACTCATTTGGATCAATGTTAGATCTTCGTCGGCGGCTCAGACCGCGTGACTTTGCAGACGCCTCGTGCAGCGTCGTCAGCTATCCAGCCCATGCCACACTACCTTGACCACATGTCGAACGACGAGCATCCATGCCGAGAAGCGTCGTGTCCGAGCTACCGGCTTGGTGCGCATGTCGGAACGGTTGACGGATCTGGGGTAAGGAATTGATCCACGAATGAGAATTAAGAGATGGCCAAGCGTGCGGCCGAGCGTGCTTGTTCGAGAAAAGCCGCGGTGGCAGTAGCGCCACACTAGCCCTCCATCTCGCCTCTAACGCCACGGGAGGGTCCCGGGACAAACACCTTACACGGCACCGTCGAGTGGGGAGTTTCTCCGCCCTCATCTCCCGTTCTGTAGCTTGTGGGGCGCAGGATGGGAACGCAATGATAGATAAATTGAGTACAAAAGGAGGGCCGTTGTCGTGATTGTGGGATCACCGGCTCATTCAGATCTTCACCTCGACCCGGACACTTACAGTGGTATTGTCAAAATGCGTGTCTCTGAGCTTCTCACGCTTGCGTTCGCCTCTGTAGCGATTGCTTCGCCTGTCGAGGAACGCGACAACAAGGGAACCCCCTCGAAGCGACCCGATACTGCGATTGCTCCTTACCACCCTGGAAAAGCTTTCCCAGTGTCCCCGGCGCGTAAGAAGGTCTGCACAGTCAGGGCGCGTGGAAGCGGCAAGGACGACTCCAAGAACATCTTGAAGACGATTGAGAAGTGCAACAATGGCGGTCACGTGGTGTTTCCCAAGGAGGAGAACTACACAATCGGCACAGCGCTGGATTTGACTTTCCTCAAGCACGTCGATCTTGGTAGGCATCAGAACATGCACAGATCGTTGATATCAAAGCTAATCCGATTCCCTAGATATCCAGGGAACCATCCAGTTCACCAATGATACCGACTACTGGCAGAAGAACGGCTTCTACCAAACCTTCCAGAACGCGACCACCTTCTTCCAGCTCGGCGGCGAGGATGTTAACGTCTATGGCGGCGGCACTCTCGACGGCAACGGCCAAGCCTGGTACGACCTGTACGCCCAGAACCCGCTGATTCTGCGCCCGATCCTCTTCGGCGTCATCGGTCTGAAAGGCGGCCGCATCGAAGATCTCAAGTTCCGCTACAGCCCGCAGTGGTACACACTTCTGGCCAACTCCACGGACGTGCTGTTCTCGGGGATTGACATCTTTGGCGCCAGCAAGAGCAAGAATCCCGCGAAGAACACTGATGGCTGGGACACATACCGCAGCAGCAACGTGGTGATCCAGAACTCCAACATCGACAACGGAGACGACTGCGTCTCATTCAAGCCCAACTCCACAGACATCGTGGTGCAGAACCTCATCTGCAATGGCTCGCACGGCATTTCAGTCGGCTCGCTGGGCCAGTACAAGGGCGAAGTCGACATCGTCAAGAACATCTACGTCGCCAATATCTCCATGTCCAACGCCTCGGACGGTGCCCGCATCAAAGTGTGGCCTGGCGCTGCGTCCGCGCTCTCCACAGATCTGCAGGGAGGAGGCGGTTCTGGCGAAGTCAAAAACGTGACCTACGACGGCATGACGGTGTCGAACGTCGACTACGCGATTGAGATTACCCAGTGCTACGGGCAGAAGAATATCACGCTTTGCAATGCGTTCCCATCGAATTTGACAATTAGCGACATCACGGTCAAGAACTTTAAGGGAACTACGAGCAAGAAATATGATCCGCTTATCGGGTATTTGCAGTGCTCAAGCCCGACGGTTTGCAAGAACATCAACATCAGCAATATCGATGTCAAGAGCCCGTCGGGTACGGATCTGTATAGCTGTGGTAGCATCAGTGGGATCGAGGAGCAGGTGCACTGCACTACCAACGGTACCAAGGGTGGGAACTCGTGAATATGATGTGGTGAGATATTTAATGATAATCAATTCCGGACGAATAAAAAGCTTCTTGGGGTACTCATGCACATCAACAGTAGTTCGAGACATTTGCCGTTTACTCATTGTACCTTCTCAGAATCGCCAAGTGTCTCTCGAGCGCTGACAATGTGCAATATGCTTCACCCACGCTTCAATTGTCATCGCAAAAGCCCAGCAAACGAACACGCGTGACGTCCCCTACCAAACCACCAAACGTTCACACATCTGCTCTGGCCCTCACACCAACCCCCTCACAGCCTCCTCAGCACCTCTTCCCCCCTCCCTTCAAGAAACCAAGATACCCCACGCCACTGATAGCAATGTCCAGCCCTCGTGAAACACGCAGTAACGCTCCCTCATCACCTACCCGACACTCGACCACCATCATCGACTCCAAAAACTCCAAGCCCCCATCACAGCACACATCACAACTTCCTCCACCTCATGCAGAGCCCCCAGATCCACCGCTTACACCCGCCCCCTCATCGACCTCACCACTCACATCCCCACAAAAGACCCACATGCCGAAGCCCCAACCCCGACTGATGTTCCACTGGCGCTGCTGCATATGGCGCTGTGAGACTACTAACTACCTGGTCACCAGCATGCAGTGCTCGTCTCTGGCTATAGCTGGAGCTAACGCTGACGTGGCCGAGGACAAGAAGATACGGGTTTGGGCGCCGGAGTGTTCGAGCGATAGATGTGATGGGTGTCGGCATCGAGCGTGTGGGGTGTGTTTGTTACTGCAGGTTGAGGAAGAGGGGGTGGGGATTGAGGGCAGGTGAGGCTGGGGAGCGGGGTTGTTGTTGAGCGGCGCGGAATGCTGGGATGCGCCAGTGATGAAGTAAAATCTTTATGGTTGTGGTATGGCTATGCGCTAAGTTGCCCTTGTTTCTGTATGCGACTTTCGCTCTACTTGTTCTTGTGATACACCTTCACATACTGCACATGCTCGATTCCCTGAGCGTCCTCGTGCCGCTGCGCCACGATCTTGTACCCGCCGAATTTAGGCCACACCTTCGTCCAGCAGAACCAGTAGAACACACCCAGAAGCAAGACGCCGACACCGACGATGGGAAACACGTAGTACGGGTAGCCGTCTGCGTTCCAGGGACCCGTGGGCGGGATAAAGGGTACGAGAGCCAGGAAGATGTTGGCGGCGAGGTAGAGCACTGCGACGGGGAGCCAGGTGTGCCACGGCGACTCCCAGCGCTCGCTCTTCGCGTAGTGAAGGTAGATGAGGCCGGCGGTGACGAAGCCGTTGATCCAGGCACCGGGGTAGGTATACAGGTCGGTGATGAAGTTGTAAGCGGGGCCCGCCGGGGGAGCGACAAGGACGATGACGGTGATGAGCCAGTGGAGGAAGAGGGCGGGTGCTGGGGCGCCGAAAGGTTTGATGGAAGCCCAGAATTTGCTGAAGGGGAGAAGGCCCTCTTTTGCGAATTCTTGGTTCAGGCGAGAGTGTGCGAAGCTAACGGCGAGGACATTGCCCAGGTTG
The DNA here is from genome assembly GCA_011058905.1 of Curvularia kusanoi. Taxonomy (NCBI): domain Eukaryota; kingdom Fungi; phylum Ascomycota; class Dothideomycetes; order Pleosporales; family Pleosporaceae; genus Curvularia; species Curvularia kusanoi. The sequence goes on from SWKU01000028.1 coordinate 363,346, forward strand.
CTGAGCGCGACGAAGGCGGGGAGACTGCGGGCTCCGGCGCTGTCGCCGAAGACGTTGCGGAAGAAGACGCCGGCGACGATTGCTTCGCTGCCTGCTAGGTCTTCTTTGGAGATGGCAGCGAAGTAGGCGACGTTGGCGAGGACGTAGAGGATGGTGGTGCCGCCGATGGCGAGAGGTGCAGCCCACGTCAGTGTCTTCTTGGGGTTCTTGATCTCGCCCAATACGTAGTTGGCGTTCTCCCATCCCTTGTAGGAGTAGATGATTCTTAGCAAAGCCTGGCAGTACTCGTAAGCGCCACCTCCGCCGTAGCCCTCACCGACGCTGAGCTGAAATGCATTGTCGAAGTTGTGTGGGTTGGGGACTCGACGGTGGCCAGCGAGCGCTGCAAAGCCGGAGAAGACGATGAAGAGCAAGATGAAGACCTTGAATACTCCCAGCACGTTAAACAAGCGGATGCCCCACTTCGGTGCAACGGAGTGCAGGGTGACGGAGAAAGTTATGCACGCGATGGCAATGCCACGAGCAGCCCAACCGTCGACCGTGCTGCCAGAAGCTAGAAGGCAGTATCGACCGAAGGCCAGAGCGTTGCCGGATGAGAAACCGAGTAAGAGCATCTGTGCTGCGAGTACACAGGTCGCAACATATTTCGGATGACGATAGACGCGTTCCAAGTAGTTCTTCTCACCACCTGAACGAGGGATTGCAAGACCAAATTCAATGAACACGGACAGTCCAGCAAAAGTGAGAATGCCACCGATGATCCAAAGGAAGAGCGAAACGCCTACTGAGCCAGATACTGCAAAGATACCGGATGGAGTGGAGAAGACTGTAATCTGGTCAATTAGGGTCGACAGAAGCTATGGTCTACAACTCACTTCCAGTACCAATCATCTTGTTCAAGATGACGAAGACAGTAGCAGTATAGCCGAGCTTCTGGCTATCATCGTATACGAACGCCTGATCTGTCTGAACACTGACATGGTCGTCCGGATACCCCGGAGGTGAGGAGGTCTCGGTCTCGCGCACGACCTTGCGATCCCCCTCTTCGAATTTTGAAGTCATAATGGACTCCTCAAGCCTCTTGGGCAGATTACGGACAGCAAACGTTAGATTAGAGATGCGACGCTAGTGCAACCGTTCTGCAGTAGATGGTCAATCCAGTGGGACCAGTGGAGCGGACGCGCTGCACGTTCTGAAGTCGTGGGGACTGGGGTCATATACAAAACCTCTATGGCGTGCTCACATCCTACCATGGATTTTACAATCTCAAAAAGCATTGTCCCTACGCAGAACGCCTACATTCGCGATCGTCATACAGATTGACGTTTCAGGTCTTGGGTTACATGGTAGCCAGAGCGTGGGTAAGTTTGCTGGACGCTGAGTGGTTGGAAAGCACCCGATCAGGCAGGTCAAGCAAAGCCTCCATGAAGCTCTCTTGGAGCTCTCTTGGTATACGCTATGAACGGCGCGCAGAGAGATCAGCTCCGATGTCGTGATTGCTCGGCATAATTCGTCTATCGCAAAAGCGTAAAGAGCATCTTGGCGACTGCAACGCCTCGCATTGTCTGGCTGGTGTGCTTTGTTGGTGGCTGTGGCGATTGCTTGTCGCTCACAATGCGATAGGAGCACAACACGTGTGAGGAAGGTGCCTAGGTCTCACAGATGACTGGAGTCCTGATTATAGTCAGACTGTGCACGCACCAGCGTGTTTCTGTTAAACCGGTACGCGTTCAGTCATTGAAGATTGTCGCATTCGGAGTCTTGCGGCTGTTGACGCGTGAGTTCAGTGCGGGTGACGTGGGGCAGATTGGGCGCCTCGCGTAAATTGCGCTACAGTACCCCAGACGCTCCAGACATGAGACTCCTTACAAGCTGTAGATTCCCGTGAACAGACCTTTGCTCGCTCGTTCGGTCGCTTCGAGGTGCCGTCTTTCTTTTGTCTTCTCGAAAGGCGTGGTGCTGCAGTGGCACATCTGATCTGATCACACCGTGGCCCATAGGGATGCTGCGCCCGAGTCGTACGAAGATTTGCCTATGTTGTCGGGCATCGAACAAGTACTCTACGTCCCGCTGCGATGAGTTGCAGTGAACCAAGCTTCAGAATATAAGGATACGTCAAGCTTTGCCTACGACATGAACGCAAAGCTTGAGTCGCGCCACAATGCAAGGACGGGATGAGCTTGCACAGCGTTTTATCTACACGATGTTTGTCAAAGCATCGACTCTGCGCCTGTATGAAACACCATATCATTACGCAGGTGCGGGCATTGGTCTCATCTCATTTATGCCACCGAACCTTCGTTCGGTTCAGCCACCCATTGGTGGATCATTTTCACCCACTCTCCCCACAAACCCCGGTGTTCGTGATGTGGAGCACGCAGCCACACCCCGCGTTTCGCAGAATTCGCCTACTGATTGATTGGACCATTGGAGGGACTACGAGTCGAGAACAATGTTCCGCGGCTCATCACCGCTGATTTGCATGTATCGAGGAGATTGTGCGTGCGTATCCGGCCGATGACAAGGACCGAAGTCCTTGCTGTAATTCTCCCGCAATGCAAAGTAATGATCTTCAGCCGCCTGTCTATATCACGGTGAGCATTCTTACTCTATATAAGGCTTTGTGCCCAGACCCCAATTAGACATTGCTGCACTTGATCGAGGTCTTCAAGGCACCAGAATAGTGACGATGCGTCTAGCTTTTGCACTTGCGTGTGTACTCGAGGCATGCACGGCTATATCGGCGGTCAATCGTAAAGCATGCCAGCAACCCACCAAGAACCCTCTGGACGGCTGTCCTAAGAACACAATATTGGTTGGGGTTGGACAAACGTATAGCACAGTTCAGGCTGCGATCTTGAGTTTGTCCAATAGTACAGATGCTGCACACATCCTGGTTCTCCCCGGAAACTACACCGAACAGATCAATGTCACTCGCTCTGCACCGGTGTATCTTTTTGGTCAGACAAAGTTTCCTGACAACCAAAGCAAGAACTCAGTCAACATCATCTGGCACAATGCTACCGGCGCTGGCATCTCCCCTAATATCGATAACGCATTCACCTCCACTTTGACCGTGGCGCCAACACTCAACTCGAGCTACACCGGCTCAGGGCCAACTGGCAACCCGGTCCCAGCGAATACACCTTTTGGCAATTCTGACTTCAGAGCCTACAATCTCAACTTCATCAACGACTACAGGCCGTACGCTGCAGGACCGTCACTTGCGGTCTCAGTGAGCTATGCGAATACAGGCTTCTATTACTGCGGGTTCTACTCATACCAGGACACGGTGAGTGCAACTTTATATGATCTATTCCGTGACACTGACTGGAATACCAGGTATATGTGGGCAAGCTGGGCAACGCTTACTTCTACAAAAATGAAATTGCTGGTCAGACCGACTTCTTCTATGGTTTTGGTACGGCCTGGGTTCAATCAAGCCTAGTGACCCTCCGCGGTTGTGGTGGTGGTATCACAGCTTGGAAAGGGACAAACACAACCTTTGTCAACAAATACGTACGTCTTCGCACATAAGCTCCATTCACCATAGCTCAATATTGACAGGGCGTCTACATCCACGATTCCAAGGTTCAGAAGGCCAACTCATCTCTTGCCTTGACAGGTAAATGCGCTCTTGGTCGTCCTTGGAACGCCTTACACCGATCCATCTTCGCTAGCACTTACCTTGACGATTCTATCGAGCCCAGTGGTTACATCGAGTGGAGTACCTCGGAGCCTCGAGTCAACGCTAATACGACAATGGCCGAATTCAAGAGCCACGGCCCTGGATTCAATGCCACCGGGAGAGCCGCTGCAGGGAATATCTCGATCGTCATGGATAAGAACCAATACGAACCTTACTCGACGGTCGATAAGATCTTCCAGTATCCTTTCACTGGCACAGGTGGAAACACGGCTTGGATAGATAAAGACCCAGAACGATGAAGCTTGTACGACTCGGAAGCTCTACGAGAACAATAGAAGAATTTTAAAACGATCAGATCCATGCATTTCTCTTTGATAGGCCAATTGAACACGGAGTTAAAGCGGCTTCTTGCGATTTGCCTAGTATTTCCTATCGGGGCTGACAAGCTGCTGTGATATTCAGCAAGCCTTGTCGGCCGAACTGATGCCTGCCAAGCAAGTCTACAAAGCTGCGACAAAATGGCACCTGAACGCCGGCAGTCGCGACCCGATCTGGAGTTGCGGAAGCGGATGACATCGTGCTTTCATAGATGTGGGAATAGGTAGTGTGGTAGGGCGCCAATCATCTCACACCACTGCTGTGAAGCCCAATGCCACGATATGCTTGGTCATGCTTTGCTTTTCTAAAAGACATGCTGACGACAATCGGTGTGTGGCGCAGTGCATACTTGGCCATCCTCACAGCCACCTCGTATCCATGTCAGGCCACCGAACTCGGTTTATGAAACTCAGCCTTGTTCCCCCGGCTTTCGAACCTACACCCCACAACAATAGTACGAGCTCACACCGAAATGCTTGAATCACCAATATATCCACACACGCTGCCAGAGCGCACTATACGTCTACTCACTATTGATCCAGGAGAACCGAGCTCGCCGCTCGTGTGCACGCTTGAAGAGACATGTCTCGACACCACTCAGATCTCTTACAACGCTCTCTCATATTGCTGGGGCGCCAATGATTTTTCGCTGGAGATCGAGTGCAACTCCTACCCTCTTTTGATAACTCCCAATTTGCATGCAGCTCTGCTTGAATATCGTCGTCGGGCTGTTACCACGCCTTTGTGGGTCGACGCAATATGTATCAACCAGTCTGACATTCCCGAACGCACAGCGCAAGTCCGTATGATGAGGTCAGTCTACACGCAAGCGGCCTGTGTTGTAGTGTGGCTGGGCGAATCAGCGGCGACTGACGAGAAGGCATTGGAACTGCTGAAGATGTTGAATGCGCCTTGGGCAACAATAAAAGATTCCCGAGGAAGAGATATCCCGCTTTTTCAGGGCGGTAATGAGGCAGACCATGATGCCTACGTTGCTGCGCAAGTACCGAGCTCATACTTTGATGCACTAGCAGTCTTTCTGATGAGGCCCTGGTTCAGCCGTGTATGGATGTGCGTCTCTATTTTTCTCATTGCATTCCTCCATTACGTCTCTTCAATAAGGCTAATAGATGCAGTATACAAGAGCTAGCTTCTGCGAGACGTTCGCAGTTCTGGTGCGGCTCAGCTACGCTTGGCGACGATGTTCCGACCCTGCTCGCTTGCAGTCGTTTAGGAATGATGCAAAACTGTTACGTCAGGACACAACTGGGTACTGTAGCCATGGGCGAAAAAGAGGAAGGCTTCAACAGAATGAAATTGCAATGTGCAGGTCGTTTACACGCACTGATGCTTACGAAGGAAATGGGTCTGGACGGCATTTTGCCTCTACTGCTCATCACTCGCTATTTCGATTCAACGGATCCACGCGACAAGATCTTTGCACTTGTTGGTATTGCAAATGATATCAACGACGAGGATTTTGTGGACTACTCTAAAGACTATCAAGACCTGATTGGTGAGCTTAGTCGTCATTTTCTTGATGGAACCATCGCAACCAGGATGGACTCCGCAATAGGAGTCCTCTCATTCGTCACCAGGACAAGTGATGAAGAGCTCGAAGGGCCAAGCTGGGTAATTGATTGGTCCAAACACAAGACATCGTTGCATTCGCCTTTGGTAACTCGCTATTCGCTCGATCACCCAGTGACTCGGCGCAAGTCGAGGGTGCATTTTTCAGAACATAACGGCAGAGAAGTCAGCATCTCTTACACTACTTACTCCTCCAATCTAACTCAATTATTAGATTCTCGAGGTACAAGGTTGTTTTTTTGATAGGATCGTTGATGTGGTACCTTCGCCAGTAGCCATGCGCGAGTTGGTGCCCCAATCCGAGCTTTTGAATCGTGTCCCCGCATTCTGGGACTGGTACCCTAAAGCTCTAGCCTGCGCATTTCACGATACCGACCCCGATCCAGATGGCCTATACTTGACAGGCGAAACCATGTATGAGGCGTTTTGGCGAACTTGTTGTGGAAATCGGTCCTCTCTTGGTGCCATGAATCTCAGCAAACCCAACGGTTCCACCGCCGGCGAAACCATATACGAAGTATTCCGCAACAATTGGCCCTCTCTTGATATGGACATTGTACCTATCAATGACCGCAGCTACAAAGCTCATCTCGAACTCTTGAATTGTCAAGTTTTGAGGTTCGAGGTGGAATCCCGCCTTCAACGTTGGGCGAAGATTGCAAAATGGTGTATATGGGGAGCTACAACCACTTGCGTTTCCAGCCTGACGTATCGATTTCGGAAAAACAAGCTTCTCGTCGTTGCCATACCTTTCGCATTACCGCCAATGATCCGCTTCGTCAATACTTTTATTCACCTTTCTCTTGATCATTCAGTGAGGCTCCTGAATGCAAGATACTTGCAGCAGAGTACTGAATTCCAAATCGAGCAGAGAGATTTTGAGCAAGGTATGGAAACAGTGAGCAAGGGCCGGCAATTTGCCGTTACTAGCAAAGGCTATATAGGCTGGGTGCCTTTCATAGCAAAACCGGGTGATAGTGTAGGACTTTTCGCAGGATGCAGGATCCCGTTTGTGCTCAGAGCTTTCGAGGATGGGTATAAGCTCGTAGGCGACACATATATGCATGGGCTGATGAACGGAGAAGGTGAGCAGTATGAAGGAGAGATGATTCGTATTGTCTGAGATGTTGTTTCCGAGAGTATCACTGCGGTCTCAGGGCTTGAGCCTTCGTATGGTAGGGCCACATATGATTTCGGAGGCACACCAATAGTTCAAGTTGTAAGATGAAAAGTCCCGGCAAAGTAGTTGTATGAAAATTGCGACTGCACTCCCGACTAGCGATGACTGCTCATGTCAGCCATTTTCTTTGTATGTGACCGATGCAGCTGGGTTTCGAGATGAACAAGTCGCGAAACGGAGGATGTACCCATCATGTGGATGTTTCAATGACTTGGTAATGTTTGGTTAAAATTTTGATAGCTATGCGTGGCTCCGAAAACCTCTGACCTGAACTTTTGACGAAACCATGGGTATATAACTTGACGGTACGAAGCCGCCAGACAAAAACGCCCCAAATACTGTGTGATCCCATAAGTACCCACAAACCCGACATATCCACGTGATATCCAATTCGAAAACTCCGTGATCCAATGCTGTTGCCAAGCAAGATCGCGCCAGCGCGGGCTTGACGAACCTGGACTCCTCCATGTAATTTCGAACCTTGGTCATAATCTTCGATTCAATTGCCCTGGACTTGAATAACAGACGCTCTAGACAGGACACGAGATGACAAAAGAGAAAAAAAGAGAAAAAAAAGTACCAAGCAAATGTCAAACAAAGGAAACAACAAAGGCGACATGTCCCGTCTGCAACGCAAGCTATCTTACCAGGGTGAAAGCAAAGAAGAAGCCTGAAGAGGTCGAATGCAAAAGAAACGAAAAGAAGTACCAGAGAAAAAAGTGGTCCGCGACGGTGTGTGATGAGATAGTGGTTCTGTGTGTCGTGTCATTGTGACAGCACTCTTATCCTCAGAGTATCTTGGACAGGACTTATGGCGGCCTGTCCATTGTAGTGGGGTGAAGCGGCCTACTCCCTGCGCGCACGCTTCTCAGGAGATCCGTCCAAGTCCTCAGCTGCACTGCGCTTCAGTGTGCTTGCTGAGCGGGATACAGATGGTTGACCGTGCGCCTGACCCTGTGCCGACAACCCTGTACCTTGCGAAGCTTGTCGCTGTACAGCTGGCTGTCTCGTCGACTGTCGGTTCACTCCCTGTTGACGACCTGGATGTTGGTGCGCCTGCTGTGAGAGTGATTGCTCCTGCTGTGGCCGCGTTTGTGGTGGCCTCACATGCTGCAACTGCCCTGACTGTAGCTGAACACCCTGTTGGTGAAAGGTTGTCTGCTGCAGCTGGTGTGGCTGTGGGTACGCATTTGGCGGGAATGTGGGTGGCAACATGCTGGGTCGTGACGACATTCTATGCGGGTTGGGTCCAGGTATCGGAGCGACATTTGCACCCACTTGGTGGTGAAGCGAACCAATTTCAAGCGGAGTCCAGGGGGTGTTCAGGAGGGAGAAGTCGATAGGCCTCTGGGAGTTCGAGAAGGGCGATGAACTATCACCATTGCCGAAGGAAGGTCTTGACGATGATGATGACGAGAAGGACCTGAAACCTGGCTGAATAGGCTCGGCATTTGGCTCGAAGCGTGAGCCCCGACCTCTGGACGGTACTGGGAGATTTGCCTCTCTCGATTCAGACGGTGATCCCTGACCCCGAGTCTCACCTGGTGATGGCATTGTAGCCAGTGACATCTGCCGAGCACGTTTTGGGGCAGGAAGAGGTGGAGTAGCAGACTCAGCTCCACTATGACGCTTACGCTTCTTCGTGGGACCTTGTCCCTGAAGCGTTCTTGCAGACGTGGGAGCTTGCTGTGACGATGGCCTTGGCATCGCTGCGCTCCTGTTCGCACGCACTTGGGCGTTTGCCACAGGTGGTGGTGCTTGGGCTTGCGGTTGAGGGGCCGCAGCAGCCTGACCTTGGTGGGCTGGAGCAGGCGGAGGGTTCGAAATGACGACACCTTTTCCGGCTTGTATAAGCTCAGCTTTCTGCCTGTTGTTCTTCGTGTTCGAAGAAGCGTTCTTCACCAGCTTGTCCGGGCACCCAACAAGCAGATCTAGGCTCTCGCCCTTCATCACCAAGTCGCAACGATTCTTACGGGTCGCTAGTAGATGTGCCATGCGATCGATGCGAGTCTGGAACGACCATCTCGAAGTTGCCCTGAACAACTTCGCATACTCATGGTCAAAGCATCCAAGCGAGGACGGTCCGTTTCGATGCAATCTCATTGCAATACGAACCAGTTCCCAACACCGGATGACCATCTTCTCCTTGCTGTAATAGGGGTCACCAGGGGCTCGAGGATACCAACGCGTCCTTGAGGAGTTGTTGTTCTCATTATCCTCGGCGAAGCTCACGCTAGTCATGGCGAAGAGGAGGGACTCGACGGCTCGTCTCTGGTCGTCCAGAGTGGTTGGAAAGGTCACGTCGTTATCGGGCGGCATCCAAGAGAGGTCATGCGTGGCCAGAAAGTTAGCTCTCGCTTGCTCAGTTGAGAACCGTTCGACAAGTCGGCCAAGATCCGTCGCAAATGACTCCGACAGAAGTCTCTCATTGCGAACAACGCCAGGACGTATATCAGCTGTCAGCCACTCTTGAAGACGACTGGGTGGCTCATCTTCTTGTTCCTGTGGCTCTTGAGCAAACTGGTCTCCCGGATCTCCCCCGATGTGATGACCTTGCTGGCCACCTAGCCCAAGTGCGTGAGGACCACCAAAGCCGCTCTGGTTCACCTGACCCTGGGAGTTGCCCTGAACTCCAAAAGATGCTCCGGGGATCGGGTTTTCGGGGTCTGCTAGATCCTGCACCGTTTGCTGTTGTCCCATGGCACCGAATTGTGGGCCATATTGAACATCCTGACGCCGAGTGACGTGAACGGGTTGCTGACTCCCTTGTGATTGCTGATGCTGTACCCCAGCAGCAAGATCTTGACTCAATTGGGACCGCCGACCTACAGGCGCCGCGTCCTGTCCGGTAAGCCTTGGGTCGGTGTTGTTCATTGACTGCTGGGACTGCCCTGAACCAACCTGCTGAGATTCCTGGCCGGACAGCTCTGAATCGATGACGGCGGCTAAATCGTGCTGCTTAAGCTCGACATGAAGGTATGCGTCGAGATTGTCCCAGTCTATTGGGATCCCAAGGACCTGGAAGCGCTCCATGAATATCCTCCTGTCTTCCGCGTCCCAGGAGGCGAAATCTTGCTGGCGTGGTAGCCAGAACGAAACGGGGACTCCTTCGAGCTCTGCGGTCAATCTACTTACGTGCTGTGCCCAGCCGGCATCCCACGCAAAGTGAGGCCAATAGAGAATTTGTTCCCGTTCTGGCCACATCTCACGGTAAGTCAAAGGCTCCACGGCGGATAACCCTTGCCCCTGGCTCATTTGAATATCAGATTCCGGTACACTCACTGCAGGTTGTACCCCCTCAACAGTCCTCGTAATGGCTTCTGCTGGAAGCGAAGGCGGCTGATGTTGAGCGTCATGTTGCACATCAATCTCAGGAGCGACAAGAACCTCGTTCAGGACTTGCGCATCACCACTTTGAGTGCGATGGGATCTGTTCTGGTCGGCGTGAGATCCTTCGAGGTCATAATCGGCAGGAGCTGAATCGTTGCCTTCGAAGGCTTCCTGCGACTCCACTTCAGGCGCAAAGTTCTGATTAAATTGCACCGGTTGGATCTCTTGGCGAGCGCTCTGATCCTGGTCAGATGAGACGGATTGCTCGTCCTGCTGATCATTGGAAATTGACCGCTGAACGTCCGCGGGCGGTGTCAGCTCCATATGGTCTTCAGGAAAGTAGGCGTCGAGGTCATTCCAATTGAGGAAGACGCCCATGCACTCGAGCATGTCCATATACCTCTTGGCAACTTTTCCATCCCAAGCATCAAAGTCGTCCTGGCGAGGCACCCAGTACTCGACGTCAGGGCCAAACTCCATCTGCATGAATTGCTGGAGAGGACACCGGGCAGCACCTCTCCTCCATGCTCGCCAGGGCCGGGAAAGAACAGCGAAGTCCACCTCTTGTGGGCTGGCCTGATCAAACTGATTGCCGGCATCTGTTGCGTCGGCCGCAGGCTCATCATCATGGACGGTCACTGGGATGTCCTTTTCTGGGGGAGAAAGGTCGTCAGCCAGCTGTTGGTTGCTAGGACGCACAGTGACCTCAGGAGAGATATTCGATTCGTCTTCGGCATGTGGGGCGACACCGTTTCTCGAGCCTTCTTGAGACTGCGCTTCAGCTTCATGTTCAGAATCGTTGGAGACATTCTGCTTAATAGTGGTACCATAGTCGATATAGTCGATATTATCGTTCGACGGGATATCCATCCACATGTTGTTATATAGCTGAAGATCGTTATTCGGTGTGGCATTGCCATCAACTGGAATCCATTCAATCCATTCGGCAGGCATAGCTGGCTGGTCCTAAAGATGTTAGCCACACTACTGATCTAAAAAGCGTTGACATTGCAGATTCTTACCGGATCTGAAAGGAAATCTGCTAAGCCTGCCCGTAAACGATCTTCCAGGTGCGAATCAATGCACGAATCTTGTCCGTTTCCATTGTTTACGCCGTTCAAGAGAGGATTCTGATGATAACTTTCCTCCGGATGACTCTCGTCATATGGGATATAACGAGACATTGTCACACACTGTGTACAAACCCTCACAGAGGGATGTCAGGAGTATTTGACAATGATCAGACGAAAGAGGAAAAGAAGATATGGTTGAGAACCGAAGGGGGGGGGGGGGGGGGGTGCCACCCCCAATGTGTTGGAGGTGGGGAAGGGTTGCCA